>CM029123.1:9207618-9435118 GCA_016859345.1 Istiophorus platypterus | reverse complement strand
TTTTCAAATAGTGGTTAACATTATTCAAAACTTTTTTACCTGGTTAAGATATAGCAGCATAGTACTTGTATAGCCCAAGGACAGCATGCTATAACACAGGTGTATGTACACTACCATACAGATCACACCATGTAAAAAGTGCAAAGCTTTTGTTCCCCAAGGTTTTGCAACCCCGACTGTGCAGCGCTGCGATGGGCAGGATTTATGAACTGTGGCTGCTTCTACTTCACGCTCCAGCAGTCAGCTGGAGCTCGCTGGAGCTGGTTGCTCATGATGTGGTTGGAGGCCCACAGGACCTGCCTTGCTCACCGCTCTTAGCATGCAGCTTCACTACAAGAACCACATGCCTGACCACTGATGTTTGTGGAAGGAATCAAGCCCAAGAAGGCACCCATAGGAGAACACAGCGTGAAGAAGGGCTGGAGTGGATCATTTTATTATGAGGGCACGGAGATTTGTTGTTAGGAATAGCAGGGGATCACATGGATCAGGGAATTTCACATGAATGTTCATGTTCAAGTTATAGTCTGAGAGTAGAACAAAGAGGAGAAATTACAGTCCATGTTGAAATTATTGGCACCCCTGATTTTTAGATACAGAATTTATAAATCCGGCAAACCTAAAAGAGCTTGAACTCATGGCAATGGAAGAGTGGCTGAAACTACCAGCAGACAGGTGCAAGAAGTTTTTAGATTGCAACAAGAAACCTTTAGAGGCTGCCATTGTTTGAAAAGATTCTGCAACCAGATATTAGTGATGGTGCCAATAATTATGTCTGGGTCCACATTTTTTTATTTGTAATATTTCACAATTATGCAAGGGTTATTTTTTTTAAATTTTGGACTTAAACTTTGGACTTTTTATAATAATGTTCATTATACCAAACAGGTTAATTTGCTTTTTTTTTCTAAAGATTTTCTGAAATCTGTACTTATAATTCAGGGGTGCTATGCAGGAATGTGCTGGATCTGAAAAGCTTTGACATTCTGTTTTTTTAGAAGTTGCTGGTGGATTTTGCAATTATACACCAGTTACACAGCAATGGTGTGGGACATTGAGATATTTTCCTAGCTGTCCAGTAAAGGAAGATAAGTTATCCTCATACTTTGTATTCCGGTGGGCTAGCCTAGCTGCATGCATGACCTCAACTCCCATCCTCTTAATCTCTTTGTCTCACTTTATTCAGAGCAACAAACCTTGTGAACATAAGGAGCCAAGTGCCAGAGTGGGTCTCCACAGACCCTCCCACCTCCTCTTCCCTGCTCTGTCAAGGTAAGATGATACAATGGATTGCATTGTCAGAGATCCCTCAGCATCATTTGCCAGTTGTTGCTTACCGTGTCAGACTGTGTCGTTGAAGGCTGGTATGGGGCAGTGGTATTTAATTTATTAAATACTAGGTTTTCAGGTACAGCAGAAGTTCAGAAATTAATTTACCTGCTGGAACTCACAGTAGTTTGGTATGACCATAATCCAGGTTTATCATCCATGAGAGGATGAATTAAATAGTCTCTGCTTATACCGATTGTGAAAATGCGACAAAAATGCCCAAGCAATATCCTTCAACTTATACTTTAATAATTCCCTAGATTTCTGCCTAAAACGATTTTCTCAAAATTCTTCTCTGTGGATGCAACAATACAAAGAAGGTGTCATTAATTGGAAACAGAGCAAGAGAGTAGAGACTCCTCTCAGGATTCATTCTGGAAGGTTGTGGTAATAATACTGCCACAATGTAAAACATTCACTGGATATATTCAGAAACACAAATCAAAATACACATTCCCCTGTGTCTGCTGGATGTGTAACTAGGCACTTTTTATAACACTTCTACAGCTGAAAATATGTCAATACACTGATTGGGCTGCCCCAGAGGTCAAGAAAATAAATTAATGCAGCTTTATTATCACATTGGGATCTAAGGAGCCCTTTCAGACAGTTCCATAGATGCTAGGGAAATTACTGAATCAGAGGACCACAAAAATTAGGTCGTTGGTGAAAGAAACACACACACATAACCACCCATGCATAGAGGGTATATAGAGACTTGGTACTGATGCATATTTCACATTATTAGCTGAGGAATAATGTCAGGTCATGTTAAAAAGAAAATAAAACAAGATGATGCCTCAACTCAGGACAGGTTTTAAATATCCACATTCTGCAATGGCATGAAAATGTTTTTGCACCCCTGGTGAAAATTTCTGTTTCTGTGAATAGTTGGGCGAGTAAAACGTAGCCTGATTTCCAAAAGGCATGAAGTTCGAGGTGACAAAAACCTTTAATATTTTGAGCAGAATTACTTTCTTTATTTCCATCTTTTACACTTTCAAAGTAACAAAAGAGGAAAAGGGCCCAAAACATTTTTTTTAAAATCATCCTCTTTTTGTCTTCAGCTATTTTAAAGATGGTGTAATGTTCGCTCCCAGGATTTACTGGTATTTAATGGAATCCATTCTTCTCTTTACCAGCAGCCACTGGCAAAGCATGATCGATCCACTCAGGTGTTAAAGAGTTGAAGAGGTGTTTTTGTTTTATTTTTTATTTTTTTTAATAAAAAATAAAATAAAAACACCTCACCCATAAAAACACCTCTATAAAATTCTGCACCCTTGTCTCTCCAAACATGCCTTTGATCATTGCAACCGAAATGTTCTATTTTTGCTCCATCAGTCGACAGGACTTATTTCCAAAATGCATCTGGCTTTTTTAGATTCCTTTGTAAACTTCTGATGCTGAAATTTGCTGTGAGGACAAAGGAATGGTTTTCTTCTGATGGCTCTTCCATGAAGGGCATATTCATTCAGGTGTCGCTGCACAGCAGAACAGTGCACCACCACTCCAGAGTCTGATCAGTCTTCTTGGAGGTTTTCTCTAGGAGTCCTATGAGCAGTCCTCTCTTTAAGTGTTCCAGGTCCTTCAGACCTCAGCTTGACCTTCCAGTTCAGGTCTGGTAACGGTCATTTCATCACCACATTATAAACTGAGGAAATAGGCACCTGAAAACATTTTGCTTTCTTCTTATAGTCTTCTCCTGCTTTGTGGGCATCAGTTATTTTAATATTCAGAGGGTTAGTTGGGGTCTTAGAGGAGCTGGCTGCTGATTGTTGGGACAAGGTTTGAGGAGTCAGAGGATTTATAAAGGTCTTAGATCTTGATAAAATTTATCTGAGAGTGCAAAGAGCCCTCAGTCTAAAATTGTACAAAACAAAAAACAATACACTAATCTTGCTGAAAATGCTGAAAAGAAGGTTTTCCCTTGAACTTTATGCCTTTTGGAAATCAGATCATTTTCTAGTCTTTTCACTATTCACATAGCAGAAATTTTAACCAGGGGTGCCCAAACTTTCCCTTGCCACTGTATGTATGCCCAGCGAGGTGAATTGTTTTTCAAGTACAAGGAAGTTAGTCATACATAGAATAGATGATGATGGAGACAGATGAGTGAATGATGGGGACATTAAAGGACTCTACTATAGGGGAGCTCTATTACTTGTTTTGTGAGGTTGTTTTTTAGCATTATAGTACTGGCCACAGCAGGATGTCAGGGACATGAGCTGAAAAACCTTTCAGGCAGCTGTGATTGTACGGACACCTGAACAGACAGGGCTATTGAGTTTAACCTTGGCAAACGTTTCTACAACAATTAAAAAAGATGGCACCTTCAATTAGGGGCTCTCATTATCTTTATGGCTTGTTGTTTCTTCCTAAATGTGACAGACAGTAGCAGCAAACACCTGCTGTGTGCTGGGGATTCTGCGTTTGGGTGTGTGTATACGGTCAAAAGGGTCAAGTGTGTTGGGCTGATGGACGTGTGTGTATATCTATGTCACTGAGAGTGTCAGGTAAATTGTTGTGTTATAAAGCAGTGCAGTCAGGGAATGTAAATGTGCAGATGTCTCTGCATTGATGGGTTTAGATGTCCTGTGTGCCTGCACAGTATAGTGTGTGTGTGTGTGTGTGTGTGTGTGTGTGTGTGTGTGTGTGTGTGTGTGTGTGTGTGTGTGTATTGAAGTGTTTAGCTTCTGTCAGATGGGCTGCCTCTTTAATCTGTGCAGACAGCTTTGTAATTGGAGAACTGCATGAAGAGGGGGGACCTGCAGCTGATAGTACACCCACGGTCAGAAAGATGGAGAAATAATAGAGACGGAGGATAGGTGTGTGTATGTGTGTGCTTATATGTGTGCATGTGTCTGCGCATATGTTTCTCATGTGAAGGGAGTGAGGGGTTTGCTTGGGTTTTAGAGTAAGGAGACTACTGGGAGTAGTACTGGGGATCGGGCTCCTTGGTCTGTCACCGAGGCAACAGCATCATTGTGTGGGTCAATTCACTCTATCCTCGCCTTTTCACCCACTCAATCTGGTCAAAACCAGCTGAGTGGCCGTCTGAATGGATTCCAATGGCAGCCATAAGAGCCTACCCAGTTTTCATTCAAACAGTTTCACTTTCAATTCCCTCCCATCACATGGGCCCATCATATTTTGGCCCTCTCCTCCAGTCCTGACCTCCTCCCCTAACTGCACCCACTGCACAGGAGATGAACTCACCAGACAGGTGCCATGCTGCTCAGAATGACAGTTTAGCTTTTGGAAATCAGTCTTTGGCTCAATTGTGTTCCCTGAAATTGCGTTAGCCCATCAGCAGACACTCAACAGCCCCCCCCCCACCCCCACCCGCCGCCCCTCCTCTCACCTTCTTCTCGCTCTCTGTCTCTCTCCCTTTCTCTGTCAGGTCCTTTAATATTCAGTCTAGCTGAGGAGAGTACTTATGTTAGAACAGGTTAACAATAAAATCATATTTTAAATAAGAAGAGTATTGTATATATTATGCAACCGTTAGGGAGATGTCTGTCATAAAGGCAGTCATAAAAAGACCGGAACATCAGCAAGTGAACAGGCAGAGTGTATTCTTTTTCATGTGCACGAGATGTATCCGTTCAGTCATGGTGCTTATTTTTATGGTAGATCTGTAAGAAAAATATACACCCATCCTTCTACAATGAAAAAGAAATGATCGTATTTAAAATAAAAGAGCCCTCTCTGCTCTGTAACAAAAAGTATATCCCAAAGTAACCTATATCTCCCTTAGAGCTGACTGGCAGCAACTCTTGAGACATGATGTATGGTCAGGTCAGGCAGCTTGCAGAAATCTGCTTCCGTAGCCCGCTGACAGAGACCAAGTCCTTGGTCAAGCCTAATTAACTACTGGGTCTAAAAGCAAATGAGTTATCCATCAGGAGAAGTGGTTGAGAGATCCATCCATCTCAGGTCATCCTGCAGAACATATGGTCAGAGGTTTAATCACATTGTATTGCACGGACAGCACTACTAACCTAGTTACTGATGGAGTGAGGCTCACATTAGTGCAGTTGTGGCAGGAAGGCAAGGACTCCTCCAATTACTTCATTGCATGGCCATGTACAACTGTCTGAAGTTATATTAGGTTTTCTGCAACCAGTAAGAGCTGTTAAATCCGTTGTGATATCTTGTAAAGTACTTGCTCCTAGCCAAACAGTGACAGATAAGCGTAGAACACAAAATTAATATGCCTATTAGATGTCACATTTAAGGCTTTGTATCGTTATTTGTAAAGAAGTGCCAGGTTGTTAAACTGAATTCACTGATGTCACTCATTGCAAGGGGGAACAGAGAATTTATTCTGCTCTTTATACTGCGGTCATACTAATGTATACTTCATTTACAGAATAAACAGATACAAATGAGATTTGTGATAGTACAGAGAAGAATGTTCTTGGGGGAACAATGGTTAATTTTTTGTGTAGAAGTAATGTACAATCAGCTCAGTCAGTCCTTTATGCAGTCAGTTACCCAATCTTTACAGTCGAGTATTTGTAAAGGTGCATGTATGTATGTTTCTATTATTATTTATGTTTACTACAGCCTCTAGCAATTAATCCTGCTTCGACAATACAAAGTCAAATGCATTTAGAGTAGAAGTAATGGATCTTTGGCATCTTTATTGTTATTTAACGTGACAAATGTGTATCTTCAAGGCTGATGTCATTTTCAAATCCTATGTTATAGAATTTTATTCCTTTTGTTAGCACTGGCCTATTAATACCAACGATAGAGATATTCAGTTATTTATTTAATCTATGGACACATATTTGCTAATTACACTGAATTATTCTTCATCTCTCCAATATTTTCTTGTCTTGTATGATTCTTTCTTGTTTTATATGATGTGATTCTCTTCCTCTCCCTAAGTGATATCCTGTGTTTTGAGGGTTTTTCTTAAAGTCAGCCTCGTGAATGAGGTTGGCAGAGGATTTATAAGTGCTGACAACAAAAGGGGCCGGAGTAGAGAACTGTCATCTAGAATGTGAGTGGAATTGAGCTATGAGAAAGCGGCTAATTACTCGTCTTCTACGTTCAACCTTATGAGTGGGTGCGTATCTGTGGAGTCTCTTTGCCTTGTGTCAGATCCATTATTCTTTGTGTTTCACTCAAGGGGGTGCTGTCAAGAGCACTTGTCCGAGGCCAAAATATTGATGGTTGTAGGATGCCCTTCATACAGTATATATTTGCTCCTCCACCTCACATAACGGAGAAATGTATCTTACAGTACTAACTCTGGCATCTGAGTAATCCAATTATTTATTTTTTTCAGGAGCTTCATTTATTTATATACTAGAGACTTCACAGTTAAGAGTTGCCAAGAAATTGTGAAATGATGGGAGAGAAACATGACGAATGACATGCAACAGAAGTCCCTGTCTGGACTGAAACCAGGGATGTTTTGGTACCTGGGCAAGCAGGTTGCCCAGCATAACTTGAAATAAGACCTAGAGTCTAGAGCCATGCCAGTTGCCCTGTGAGGATCGAAAAAGGCACAGCAATGCTTTGAGCTAAATCAAAATCATAATATACTCATAGTAAGCAGGTATAATGTTTACCGTGTTCACCATCTTAGGTTAGTGTGTTAGCATGCTAACATATGCTAATTAGCACTAAACAAAAGTACAGCTAAGGCAGATAGGAATGTCATCTGACAGAAACCAAAGTATTAGACACATTTGACAATTTTGGTAAAAGATTAATATTCATTTATCAAGCAAAAATGCAGAACTTTCTCTGTTTCCTGCTTCTCAAATGCGAACATTTGCTGCCTTTCCCTGTTTTCTGTCATTTTTATTTGAATATATTTTAACTTTTGATTTTTGATCAGAGAAAACAAAGAATGTGTAGACTTTACTCGAATCTGTGATAGGCATTCTTCACTTTTTTTCTAATATTTTATAGATTTAGTGGATTGAAAAAATAATCGATAGCGTGTCAGTGGATAATGAAAATAATTGTTAGTTCTAGCTCTTTAGATAATTATTAGACTTCTTATTACAAGATGATTGATATAGCTAACATTTAGAGTAGGTTGGCGTAGGATAGAGGAACAGATCAGCAGTATGTTCTTTAATATATAAGAGTTAAGTCTTAAGAATTTTCCTAATGTTCTCCTAAAACAGATCTCACGAATGTTCTGTGCTGACATGAGCCCTCTGTCTCTTTCCTGCTATCAAACATGTAATTGTGTCAGACTGTATTATCTTTTTGTTTTCAAAACTGGGTAATTGTACTTTTCTAGTTTGTTTACATTTCAGATTTTTCCTCCAGTATGCAGGTGCTGGGATCTAGATGCAATTACAAGTGGAGTGGATGTGAATGCTTAGGTCCAAAGTAATACATCAGTGTCCAGCTGGACTGAGATCTGCTGATGAAATACAATTTTCTCTCTATCTGTGGAAATAAGTTTCCAACTCAGTGAAATAAAAATAAAGTGCTATATTTGTCAGCCCCAGCCCATTTACCAGATGGTGGATGTGGATACTGGTAAACTCATAAAAAAAAGAAAAAAGAAAAAAACAACTTCACGTCTGGAGGTGGTAGTGAAGAATATGCGTGGTCCACAACCAGGTGAAGACATTATGGGTCTAGAACTCCAGCACTCCATGTTCTAAGATTATAAAGAGAAATTGGGAGATTCATCTCTCCAGTGACTGAGCTTCATGCTATAGTTCAGAGAGAAGCATTTTTATGAATGTGTTTTGAATGTTAAAACCAGCTCTTGCTGCAACACAGAAAGGTTTTAGGCTGCAGCAATGATCCCACTAGCAATAACATTTTAAGAAACTCCTGCATAAGTGCATAAGTAGAGCACAAAACCAGCTGCCTGTCATTCTCTGTCTTTCTCATAACTTTGTTGTTTCTCTTGCTCCACACAATCAAATAGTACCAAAAAACACCATAAAAACAGTAACCTTCTGACTGTAGTCATTTTATTACATTGATGTTCAACAAATGTTATCAAATAACTGGAGCTTAAAGGAAAGTAATGACACTTTTTGCTTCACGTACCTTGTCTCCGCATAACGTCATCTACAGGCCATTTCACTCTGCTCATGTACAACTTGTAAAAACCATATGAGGACCAGCAACCTGAATGGAGCCCACTTAACTCAGACATTAAACATCACACTTAGATCTATCCATTCCAGTCCATGCTCTGGCTTGTCCTAGTGGGTAGGTTGATTCAAAACAGTCTTTACATACACACTTTTTGTGTGTGTCTGTGTGTCTGTGTGTGTTTGCTAAAAACACCACAAAGGCACATTACTTTCAAGAACAATTCTTTATTTTCTGAAATGGAAGATAAAGAACTTGAACATTATCAATGACATCACAGAAGATAGGAATGTAATTGAAATTTTGATGCAAAAGCACTGTCAACATGTAGATTGGTGAGTTTTTATTACCCCCATATTTGCCTTTATTTGATAGTGACCGAAGAGACCTGGCAAGAAATGGGTGAAATGGGGTGGGATGCAACAAGGTCCACAGCTAGACTCCAATTCTTTTACCCCAGGGTTAAACTGTATTTCATGCTAATGTGCTTTATCCCTATATGCTCATTTGTATTCACTTAAATTCAGCTTTATGCATTTCTGTTTAGTTGGTGTGTGCAAAGCCCTGCTCAAGCGCATCCAGTGTAGTTGGGTATTTTTGTTAATTGTGTAGTCAAGAAATTTCCCTTAAACTAACAGCTATTTTTATTGCTGACTAATTTGTTGGTTATTATACAAATGATTCTTTTAGATTGTGAGATGTTGAAGAATTAAGTAAAATATTCACCTCAGAACTCAGGGAGACCTCT
The DNA here is from genome assembly GCA_016859345.1 of Istiophorus platypterus. Lineage (NCBI taxonomy): Eukaryota > Metazoa > Chordata > Actinopteri > Istiophoriformes > Istiophoridae > Istiophorus > Istiophorus platypterus. The sequence goes on along the minus strand of CM029123.1, from coordinate 9,425,949 downwards.
TCAAATGTCTTGTTTTGTCCGTTCTGTAGTGAAATGTCCAAAGATATTCAGTTTGAAATGATATAAATCAGAAAAGGGTAGAAATCTCTCACATTTGAAAAGCTGAAACGAGAGAATGTTGATAAATAAATTGATAAAATGACTTAGTAGATTAATTTTTTGGCTATTTCTTTTCTTTGAATTTACTAATCAATCAAGTCCAGAAGGTGCTGTTCATTTATAAAGCTGATTAATCTTGATGTGATTCAAAGAACCAATCTTTCACAGGCGCATACTTTGTCTGCCCAGTCACATTTTTGTTATTGATTCTTCCGACAGTTATGAGGTTCAGTGGGCTGCAGGGCTATTTCTATAACAGCAGGGGTTAAGGGGAGCACAGGAAAGCCAATTCTAGGCTCTCTTTGCTTCTCATTTCTGGATTTTTTTTCCTCCCCTTCATAGAGTTCACACTCACATGGCACAGTTGTGAGTTGTGGTGGTAGAATAACAGATTCTTAGATCTACTTTTATTTTGAACTATTCAGCACGCACAGAACTCCTTATTTGGAATTTTAAAATGGTGCTTGATGAATAAAACATTTCTTATTGAAGAATATTCACAGTACAAAAGAGTAGCTACAATATTAAAGACAGAAAACATATAATGCTGGGCATATATTTGAATTCTATTAAGACTTATTTGATAAAAAATTAAATGATATATTATTATGACAATAATAACTGCTGCATGTGTAGTATTAAGACCATTTTGTGTAGGATTTGAAACTTGCTTACCATGATGCCATAAGGTGGTAATATCTAAAAATGACAATCTGGTTAGTTAGCTATGCACACCACTAGAATCATATTAACCAACTTTTACCATTATTTCATGGTCCTACAAACAAAAACTTATGCCACCACAAATAATTATATTAATAAAAACCTATCTAAATAAATGGAAAGAGGCTATAATTAATTAAAAGCAATTAACTGTAACATAGCATACATGGTGAACTGGTGAAAGATACATCCTAAGGATGTGCTGGGACACATCATCAGTGATGTTCCTTGGCTCATTGGGTGTTTTGGATCTTGCAACATCATACACCCTTGCCGAGGTGACCAAACCAGGGTTGATCAGTCCCCAACTTGCCTCCCAGCAGCATTTGTCTGAGGATCACCCCTCTTTATCCACAGCCACTAGGAGGCTCTGTCCGCTGCTTCTGTTGCAGCCCTGAGGGCTATTTTTTTCACTGGCCAACTCATGCCCAGTTGGGCATAGGCTCCGTGGAGAGAGCGGTAAAATGACAATGTCTGGTCCCGAAGCTGTCACTGCAATGTGTACAGGGAACTTGAGTTGCCTGCCCAGATCGACCATCAACTGCCACTCCTGTGCGGTGCAGAGTAGACCTTCAGAAGCTTTGGATTGTGTTTTGGGCCGCTCTCCTGCCTTGACGAATGACATGTACTTTCTGGGGGGGGCACTTGTTCCTGCTGTTTGTTATGGCTGAAGAGACACACTTGGCCACTGCCTTCAGCACCTGGTCGTGTCACTTGCAATAGTGACCATCACCCAGGGCCTTTGGGCAGATGCTCAGGATGTCCTCCAAGTGTCCCTCTCCCAGAGCAGAGAGGGCAGAAAAGTGTGTCCGCCTTGCCCCAGAGCTGGAGGATTGCAGGGCTGGGAAGGGTGTCATACACAGCTTGGATCAGGAATTTTATGCCCTGATGGTGTTTTTTATGCCCTTCAATTATACTGGGAGTACTGACTTGTCCACTCAGCTGAGCCAAGTCTCTTGATCCTCAATGGATGTCTGTATGAATGCCATGTCTTTGAGGCTTTGGTCAAAAGGTTTTTCTCAGACTCTTGACTGGTTTCTCAATGATCCAGTGGAAGTCAAACTTGTCAGACACTCTTACTCTCTTCAAAACAAGTGACCTTGACTTGGCTGGGTTGAAGCTCATCCTCACCCACTTGATAAGCCCCTCCAGTCCTTGAAGTATCCATCTGCTTCCTTGCACAGAGGGAGTGGTGACAATGAGGTCATCTGTGAAGGCTCTGTTCGGGGGCAGCCACATGCTAGACCTTGCTAAAGGGCCTCTGCACTCCACCTCTGCAGCTTTGCCAGTGTGTTCATGTTGAGGGTGAAGAGGGTGACAGACAGTGTACACCCGGTGATGATGCCCTTCTCCAGCCAGTGCCAACTTGATGCTACTGGCCCAGAATTGACTCTCAATCTGAAGTTGTTTTAATAGTCCAAGATGAGGTCCTTAATCTTACTGGGAACATAGTGCTGGTTAAGCGTGCTGGTAGCTTTTGTGATATGGAACCGTAGGTACTGGAAAGGTCTAGCCACAGCACAACCAGATCTCCTTTCACCTGACATGCCTATCTGATCACCTGGGTGACTGCTCCTGTATGTTCCAGGCACCCTGATCCCTGGAGTCCCTCCCTCCTGCACTGACTTGTTGGTATAGTTGTTATTTAGCAGGATGTCTTTCAGCTGCTTGGACAGGATGCTGAAGAAAATCTTGCCTTTTGACAATGAGCATTGAGATAGACCTGAATTGCTCAAGGTTTGCGGAATTTTCTTCCTTAGGAGTCCACACCCCTTCAGTAAGTCTCCATGGCTTGGAAATGACCCTTTTGCGCCAGATTGTGCATAGGGGTTTCCAGAGGAGTTGGAGTGGCTCTGGACAGTGCTTTTAAGGTACTCCACTTGGTGCAGGAGCTGAACTGACTGGCTTCTTTCACCCCCTCTTGGATTTCCTTTAGGCTCAGCTCCCAAATGTTGAAACTGACTTGTGAGGCTGGATGGTCAAAAGGGGCCCTCTGGTATTCCACTTCCTGAGGTCTCATGGGATCCTGTAGGGTGGTGTGGAGAAACATGTCTTCCTGCTTGGAGCATGTGAGATGACAACTTCACTTGCTGCAGAGCAACACCCTGATGGGTGATGGTGCCACTCTGCCCTCTACACTGTCATGAGCTTACTCCTGAGGATGTTGTGGAGTACAGCATGTGATAGTTACTCCTCTTCCTCTGTGATCTGGTACTGCCTTTTGAGCCTTTTGATGGCCGAAGCATTTGTTGTAGCTGATGGATCTTTGCTGCCCTTCAGTTCATGATGTGAAGTGTTTTATCAAACTTCTCCTTCTCCTGTCCAAAACGCTCTGCTCCAGAGCTCACAATGACCATAGGCATGACTTGCAGGTGGCTGTCATCACCCTCCTTCCACATGTTTGATATTATTCAGGCAACGCCCTCCCCAAATTGGTGCCAGTTTTTCCACTTGCTGGCTGGGGGCAATTTCACCTCTGCCGTCTGGACTACCCTGCCTGGTGATGGAGCTTCTGGTGCTGCACTGTGGTCCCCTGCTCAAAGCACTTAATCTTGGCTTGATGTATCTTTAGACTGCGCAGAGTTTTTGAAGTTATTCATTTTTCTTTGGTCCATCCTTTTGGGGTTCTCAGCACCCCCCCCCCAAGGGTTCTCTGGGGGTATGTATTTGAATATGGATCCGTAGCTTAGTTGTGCTTTCTTCCTCTCAAAAGATGCAGTTTGGGTTGCTAATCCCATGTGCTCCTAATGCTGTCTTTCCAGGCTGTCAATTATCTTTCCAGTTGTCACCAAAGTCTTTTTGGTTGCCAGCCAGACTGTTCCTGGTAGTTACCGGTGTGACATGACTGAGTTGCCGAGAGATGCATCCCTTGGGCTGGGACGCACCATCAGTGATGCTTCCTGGGTTCATTGGGTGTTTCGGGTCTTGCAACATCATACACGCTTGCCCAGGTGACCCACCCAGGGTCAATCAGGCCCCAACTTGCCTCCCAGCAGCATTTTCTGTGCTTTTCTTTTATTCTTTATGTGTATGACGACAGGGCACTACCATAGAAATGTGTGTTATATGTGTTATATGTGTTATATGTGTTAGAAATGCAAGTAATTAAAAGCACTTGGGTTACAGGAGTTTAATCATGAATGTATATACATAGTTTTATGTGGCTGGTGTATGTGCTGCACAATGTCTTCTCTAGCTGGGATGGAAGAATATCAAGTTGGTGAGATCAGTGGTTGTGTATCCAAGCAAGTCAGACCACTGATTCATTCAGAAATTCATATGCAGTATATTTTGACAGGAGCCAAATGTTTGCAGGCAATTTTAACACGTATCAGGACCTCAGTATTATGACACCACATAATATTTTAGCAGTTGTATGGAATTGATCTGAATGCTGCAGTGTTAGTAGTGTATGTATAGTATGTGTGTGTGCTAGAGAGAGGATAATGAACGACAGACAGAGTACGAGAAGAGAAAAGTCAAGTGGAACCTAGTTCAATATGTCCTTAATTGTCTTCCTCAGCCAGCATCAAACAGAGCAGTACTTGGTGTATGAGATGAAATGTTCAAGGAGCCTTCATTAAAAATAAATATATTAAGCACAGGTGATGATAAGAGAAAAGTGAAAGAAAACTCGGGCGGGAGACTGTGTGCTCAAAGAGTGGTCTCACTGCTCACAATTAGTGGAGCTGAACAATCATTGTCTAGGTAAACTAATGATGGATGGAGGCAATCAACTCTATAGTACGATCTCTTGCTGTCCTCGAAAACTCAGCCAAGAGGGAACCGCTGTGCAGAACTTTTTATATTTACTATACCTCGAACTGATGATGCACACAATTAAGTCTTAAGTGTGTTTTTTTTTTTAATCAATTAATTAATTTTTTTTTAACTTGAAGTCAGATAATGATGTGGCCCAGACAGAGGCCCCTGCAGTGAATACAGTCATGCATATGGAGGATTGCTTATGTTTTCAATTACTTTCTTTGACTTTTTCCACTGTAAATAAAACAGTCAGAGGAAAACATCTTTTTTCAGCTCCTGCATAATTTTTGTATCAGATTGTACTTGAAAAAATACAGTATTTTTGACAGCACTGCCTTTAACAAACTTTATATCTATTTCTATAAATGTGTCGGTCTTGTGTCTGTATGTTTTCAAGTCACTGAAGCCTCACCTTTGAAACTACAGTAACCGACGATTTCCAGGTCTTTCTAGAACAGTACCAGTCTATACTGCATTGCTGCTGCTTTATTGCAATTTCAAGCAGCTGATTTCTAGTGGTACCAATCAGCTGCTTCACCAACTCTTTAAATAATAAATGAAACACAAAGTAATGCAGGTGTATGCTTCAACTATAGGTGAATTTTCCTTGCCAATAAAAAAACAAAAAAAAACAAACTTTTTTTCTGGTTGTGCAAGACTAATGAACTTCTGGCAAATTCTCTGCCAGTTGCTGCAAGTGTGTGTATATGCATAATGTCAGTGAGCACAGCTACTCTAATGAGCTTTTTTTGCTCTCTGTATCTTCTTAAATAATGAGTATTGGATAAAGAAGTACTTAACAGCCAGTTTGTCTGTTAATAGCAATATGTTTTGTTAAAGTAAACGACCTCTGCTCTAAAGGGGTTCTGTCATGTTCACTTGATATGTACAGTACGTTCTCTTTTTGTTCATTATACCTCCATGTTGGGGAATAATAACAATTGAAATATACATCACAGAAATCCGCTTATTATTGATATGCTGCACCTAAAAGACTTTACTCTTGTAATCCTAAAAGTTTAGAAATAAAACAACATTACTTAACTTCTGCCTTTCATGTATGTATTTTAAGCAGCTAAAAAGTGTTATGCTACAATGAAATAAGGTCCTTTAAATAAGACTTTTATCATTCTTACAACACTAGGACTAACAAGCACTACACTGCAATACAAGAACAATGCTATTTCTTTACTTCTTTGTCTTCTGCATGGATTATCTGCTGTTGAGGATGCCAACTTTGCCTGGGACTTGGCTTCAGTCTCAGTCCTTTGGGATGAAATCACATATGTAGCCATGAAGGTCATATTTAAGACCTTATTTGCACAGCTTTTCAAAGAATCAGCCATAAAAAAAAAGAGTCAACAGGAACAAATGTTAGTTTAGTTAGCTAGCTAGCTACAGCTGATTAAATATTGGAGTTTTAAGATATTACTAAGAATTTTGAGAGTTAAATCATCCCCCTTCATCTCTCTAAATCACATATGTTCCGTGCAAGAACAGGAAGCTTTACAAAAGCAGCAAGAGTAGCTGAGACAGCTTAGTGAACAGCAAATTAAGGATATGATATTGCAACATCTAAACACAACTGTGTGCTACTAATACCTGCCACTTTTTCTACTGCCATGGAGCAGGTGACCTGTAAACTGACAGATTCTATTAAATCAATTGTGGGTGTGACACACAGGCTACTTACAAGGGTTTAAACAAATTTTCAAGTAGAAATCAGTCATGGTATTCAAGATGTATAAGGCTTCAATATTGTATTTAAGTACTTGCATGAGCTAGTGCAGATAAAAGCATTCGGACTTAAATTGTGATGTAAACACAACATATTCTTCCCTCATTTAAATTCATCTTGACAAACACCTCATGCCAGGCCACTCTCCTGATGAATATACAATGCTAAAATGAGGTGAAACACAGTGTGAAGAGAGGGCCCTGCATGCTAGATTAAAGCTGTGTTGATTTGACAGGAAGCGGAGGTTGTGTGGAGTTTAACAATTCAGGGAGACACATAGATATACACACAGAACACCAGAGCTTTCTCAGGACAGGACTACAAAGAATGATGCTAGTCCCAGTGGACCTGGATTGTGGATTCCCTTCTGCCAATTCTGTCTCACTAACTCTTTGCCTTTTACCGTCCCCTCTCTCTTTACTTTGCCAAACCATTCCCCTGCCACCTGCCCTCTTACTCATCTTCTCTCTTCTTTCTTCACAGTGTCTCATCATACTGTTCTCAGTGAAAGGCATTTTTCCCCTCTTTGCCCTCTTACCCTCCCTCAATTATCATATCCACCTCTTGCTCCCCTCTGTTCTTTTTGGCCTTTGATTCTTCTTGCCTTCGCACGTCGATAAATGAAATCATCTGGGGTTGGATGGTTGGGGTTGGGTATTATGATATATATTGTATTTCATACACAGTAAATATCATATTGCCTTGCTGAAATTTGTTTGTCATTAAAGATATATTTTTTCTAGTATAGCCTATATTTCATTTTAATATCTCTGTGTCTATAAGGGCAATAGCCAAATTCATAAACTGGACTTCTTTATGGCAAAATTGAATTTACTAGATTTTTGCATCACTTTGATGAAGTACTGTACCTTAGTTTGTCAGGGTCTGCCCAAAATTGACCAATTCCCATTTGATGTTCTATCTATGGACACTTCATTCATTAAATTTCTAGAAAAGCATTCATCCATATCTCCCTTAATGGTGATGATGATGTCATGCCATACTATTTTCTTTTTATTTCAGACTCTCGATCTTGATTTTCTCTCTCTTTTTATTCTATTTATCATGTCAGTCGAACTTTCTCAGAATACAAATAATAAAAGCTAGTTATGGCAGAACAGTAAAGTTGCCTTTTAATCAGGAACAAACGACATTCACATGTTAGTAATCATAATTTAATATTTTGTGGGAAATTGTTTGCAGTCAATGCCTGCCTGAATTCTGACCCACAGACATCAGCAGACACTTTGTAACGCCCCTGGTCATGCTCTATCAGAGATTCACTGCAGCCTCCTTTAGCTCTTGCTTGTTGTAGAGTCTCTCTGCCTTTACTCTCGTCTTGAGTAAGCGAATTGATGATCAGTCAGATTAAGATTATGTGACTGACTCATGGAGTCAAGGATATTCTACCTATTTGCCCTAAAAAGCTCTGTGGTTGCTTTGGCCGCATGCTTAGGGTTGTTGTCCTGCTGAATGATGACATGTCTTCCAAAGGATTTTGATACATTTCGCTGAAAATTGAACACACATAGTTCTCCTGTATACCTCTCCATTCATCCTGTTGCTTCCGTCAGAAATCATCCATAAATGCCAGTCAGCTAGAGGCCTTACATTCCCGAGCCATAACAGAACCCACCACCACGTTTGACAGATGAGGTGGTGGCTTTGGGCCACGACCCGTTCCTGTTTTCTCCACAATCCCTTCTTTCTATGATGTTAATGGAGGTGGATTTTTGTGTCATTGGTTCATAGACCTTTTTTTTCCAGAACTATCCATTTCTTTTTTTGCTTTTGTGAACTTCAGCCGGGCCCTTCTGTTCTTTAGGTTTACTAGGAGTTTGGATCTGGTGGGGAATCTTCTGAGTTTATTGTCATGAAGTCTTCTCTTGAGCATTGATGAAGAAACGTGTCTCCCTACATCCTTGATAGCATTCTTCACTTGCTGTGCAGTCATAAAGGGGTTCTCTTCACCATTCAAATGATTTCTGCTCATCCACAAGACCTGTGCTCCTCCCGTGTGTTGTTTTCCTATAGCTTTCCTGTACACGCCTGCTTTTATGGATGGCTGAGTGTACCCAGCTGCTGATCTGGCAAACCAACTACGTTTGACATATCTGTCATAGATTCTTGATTTTTTTTTTTTTTTTTAATCTTCTTCAATTGCACGTTTACCTCTTTACTCCTCACATTGGCAGACACCTCCAACTTAACTTAAATGGCAACTTAATCATGTTTGTTATTCTAGAGGAATAGTTCTTCAAGACAAATCCTTGTGGTTGCTTCCACAAAGAGTGGAGGTGTTAACACCTCAGCCAGCTGTATTACCAGTAAAGAGGGAATTCCCTGGAGCTTAAGTCTGTGACTGAACTAAATGAGACTGTAATAAAAGTCACAAGCTTTCACGCTTTTTTGTAACACCTACATTTGCATCCATGTTGTTATTAGCTGAAAACATATTAACAATAATGTAGAAAGATTTCAAGGCACTTCTTTTGTAATTTTCAAAATGTGTGTGTCCTTTAGTCACCTAGGGACAATACGATGGTGCTATCAACTTGACATTTAATACTCCAGGCACAGATTCATAATATACATCAAGCTTCCTTTCAAAAATAACCCTTGCAACCAGCAGTGTCAGTCATAGAATTTTAATTCTGGACACCCTTGGATCTTCACATATACCACATGCCTGATTCAAGCATGGGGAATTTCAAAGGTTATATGTAAGGAGACCTGACAGGCTAACAAATGGTGTAGAGGAGGGGAAGATGGAACATAACATCTCTTTAAGAAAATGAAATGTCAGTTCTGAAGATGTGAGGTGGTGCATGTATGGAAAGCGTGTGTGTCTGTGTTCATGAGAGGGAGGTGCTTTTCAATGACCTACTAAAATTCACAATTGATGAGTATATTTTCCAAAATTTTTGTCTTATTTAGGGAAATATGTCTAAGGAATTTAGTGACTATTCTAAAATTGCCTCTCCTCCTTTGGTAAAGTGCTTTACATCTTCTTTCCTACCTATTACACCTGCATAGCTCCGTAGTGGCATAAATCCCTCCCAAGAAAGTAAAGTGTACACAGCTCTATCTGTGAGTCTCTCCCCCTGCAAGTGTCTGAGTCTTGATATTTATTCTCCAATGAGATCATTAGAGGAGGAAGAGCTGGAGGCGACCATATGGACACGACTGCTGCTCAGCTCAGTCCATTATTTAAATAAAGACCCAGTAGACACCACCAGTAGGCTCTCTCTGTGCTATGGCTTGAGTACAAATGCTGGATGCATGACAGTGACTCAAAGGCCATATAGAACAAAGTGACAGATACATTTGGAACATGCCCATAGCTAAATTATTTATTATTGGCAAAATGTTGGTTTAATATGGAAGACAAAAGAAGTACAGGAAATTTTTGAACCAATAAGACTTGCAGGATTGAATATTCTCCAGTTAAAAAGATGACACCAAAGAGCAAGATACAAGAGCTGAATAACAATGACATACAATACAGGTGAAAGCAAGGACAGTCCACTTTATTGGAATTGTCATGAATAAAAAGATGTAACAGGCTGAAGAAAAACCAAAAGGTTGCAACTTTGCCCAGAAACTGAAAAACGAAATCACTCTGTTCATTTTCATGTTTCTCCTTTGTTTCTGCTTCAGTCATTCGCTCATGAATATGTTTAGAGATCAGAGTATTTTTTAAAATTCCTACATGAACAGCTTTGAGCGTATACTAAAACTTTCAAATTCATACAGATTCAAATGGACACATATGACATCTGACGTTATACATTACTATAACAGCATGATCACCAGTTCTTTAGAAAAGGTATTACCATTAGGAGGTACCAAAACAGTAGCCTGGCTACTCCTTTGTTTCGTTTGACTCCAGAAGACAAGAGAAAGATCAACATAAAAAAGAAGCAAATTCATATGGCCTCAGGCATGCTTTGCCAAGCTAAAAAATGCATAAGAATCTGTGATTATTATGCCTGCCTCTTTCTATGGAAACTTATGCAGCTCAAGATGCTGTACTTCTCTGACTTTGACCAAATAACAAAATGCCTTTATTAAGGGAGGGTAAAGGGCTAAGTATATTCCTTTCATAAGATTCTGCATTTTTATAATGTTTAAGGTATAGTACATAGATTTGTTGTGGTTCTTATTGCATTTGAACCAGCAACTAATCATCAGTGTACTTAAACTTAACATATTTTATGGTTCACAGTGTGACCTGTTAAATAACGTATGTAGAGTAGACATGTTAGTAACTTAAGATGATAAATGTAGTTGCAGAAAATGCTGGAGGTCAGAGAAAAGTAAAGTGTGATTCAAGAGAAATGGAAAAAGAGGGCAGGACTGAAATGAGATGCAAAAGGTAATTACAGAGTCTGAAGTGAATAGATGAATAGAGTCAACTGCCTCCCAATCCCAAATGAATGAGGGACCCTACAGCTGGACGCCAGGCCTTTGGGTTTAAATATATCCACTCTTTTTCAGGCCCTCAATTGTACAAATTGTTCCTAGCACTGGTCTATCCACACATGCTGCCTTTTCAGATAAAGCCAAGCCAAGGGGGGCAGGGGCGGCAGGCTGGTGCACTGTGTGCGGAGGCTTGATTATGCAGAGTGGCAGACTGAGAGGTATTTGGAGACGCTTCAGCAGACAGATCACTGCTGAGTGTCTACATGCAATGTGTTTCCCGTCCAAAAGCAGAGCGTCCCCGACAGAACTGCTTCCTTGATGACCGGCAAAACTTAAAACGCCCCCCGGATTGACCAAACTTTCTGTGTGGAGAGGGAGAAGATATGGAGGGAAATGGGGGAAAAGTGCAATGGGAGACAAATAAAGGATAGAGGGAGGATAGTATACATAAGAAAGAAAGATGCTAGGAATGGATCAGCAGAGGAACATACTGCAGTTCATTGAAGTTTGTTGGTCTAAGCACCCTTCATTGTAGCAGAAGCAGGTTCTTCTTGATTAGTTTTCCATTTCATTCTTCTCTCTGTGATCCATTGGTTGTAGCTGTTTCAGAGCAGTGAGCAATGCTAAACACTGCCCAGTGTCGGCCTCAACTCTGCCATTAATTCAATTGTTTCTGTCTTCACTATCCTGACCTGTACCTCATCAGAGTCACTGGCATGTTTGTGGATGAGTAGCACTAAAAAGTGTCGGGCCTCGTGCTTCTGGCTCTCTGCGCCGGTGTTTGCAGTGTGTAGCAGTCACACACTACACTGACTGCCAATAATGATGAGCTGATGGAGAGAGGCAGAGAGAGCGATGAGGTGGTGATTGCCGCTACTGTGCGTGAGTCAATAATGGAGAATATATGTCATATGCCATTATGCATCTTACTGTGTGTCCGTAACCAATATGCAAATTAATGCTGATTTATGCCTCATTATGTTAATTTATAACAGGTCTACAGGAGTGCTGTTGGCTGAATGTAGAAAAAAAGATTAGACTCCAAAAGACGTGATATTACTCTCACTCTCTATCATTGTTTTCAGCGCAGCTAAGTTAAGCCTTGCTTCACTGATCAAAAAGAATTCTACTTATATAAATGTTTGGCTATGAAAATAAATATATATTATAAAAATTTGATTCTGTATCATTAAAGGTAAAACCTGATAATTTTGCAAGACTCAGTCCATTAACTGCAAATCATGTATACTTAACATTACTACTGGCCGTTTTTTAAACTATAACTTTGATTTCCTATTTTACGGTCATCACAGTGAACATTTAGTCGCTCAGGTTTTTCTCTCTCTCTTTTTTGTAACAGTCTGATTATTTTTATGTGGTAACTCATTAGGAATATCTGGCCCACTTAAAAAAACAAAAAACAAAAAGGGTTTTTAGTTGTACATCTGAGACTTTTGTGATATTCAAGACTTGAGACTAAGATACCATAAGGTACTGCACCCATGACTCTTGCTGTCAAACAAACAATAAGAAAATATGAAGGCTGTTTAAAGAGAAGTTTAAAAGAGATGTAAATTTCCTGCATTAAAAAGTTACAGTGCGGTGCATTATTGTTGCCTTTTTTGACACTACAAGTTGGAACAAGTTGGAATTTTTTTAAGCTCTACATATAGGGGCTGTAAACCTGCGTTAAAGTGGTCCCAAAGTAGCATTACAAAGAGCTGTAAACATTACATTGATATGTAATCACTTCACAACAAATGTGAGGCAAATATTAACTCTGTATTTAGCTCTGTGTGGGTCCCCACCAAATCTTGAAGAGAAAACATGTTGCTGCCAAAAAAACTGAGTAAAACCAAAACAACCTGGAAAGCTCAGTAGCACCAAGGGATTTAAAGATTCAAAGGCTTTTTTTTTGTATTTTTTTTAAATGACCAACATGTTTTTTTTATTGCATGCCAAAATTGCATGTGATGATGATGGTGTCCATTGTTCAATTCTGCATATTGAAATAAATGAAAAAGCAGAGGCCAACCAAGTGTAAAGATTCTTTGAAAAATGGCATTTTTTATGTGGCATTGGAGTTAATGGGCTAAAAAAATGCATAACCATTGATATGGTTCTTGTGAGTTGTTATTTTCTAATCCCTTTTAGAAACAGTTTGCACAAGCAAATGCCAGAAAATGCCTTCAATCTGAAGACAGATGATCTCATTTTGGGCAACAGGCTACACTTGCAAATAGGACTGTAAAACTTCATCTTGTTACTTTCTAATCACCAAGCTTTCCTAGATTCATAGTTCAAGAGACTGGCCAACATCCATCTCCTGGCCCTCTGGACCATGACAGATGTATTTTCAGCTGCATTTTCACTGAACTGTCCTCTTTACAGTTTACGTAGGTGCTGACTGTTTGTGTAACAGTCAGTACATTTGCATTTTAAGGCTTTATGAGATGCAGGGTGGTGAAGAGGTCCCAATCCCTTTTTTGGCTGGTGCTGATTAGTGCTGACACTAATCAGCACTAGACTGGCCATGGTCTAGTGCTAATTAGTGTGTATTGTCATCGAGCGACTTTTAGTGACTTTCAACGGTTTTGGACATTGACAATATGTGGTCCAGCCATATACTGGGTTTTCACCTGGTGATATTTGGGTGGCAGTTCGGGTGAGTAGACAGGTTTTTAAACAGTAATATGATAGCATAGACTATAGAGGTGCAGAACAATGAAGGAGACTGAGAGGATTTTGTTCACAGGAGAGGAAAGGGTCTCCGGTGTCAGTGCTGACAAGTGTGTAGAAGCATCTCCTGCTTTTGTGTGTAATACAACCAGGCCCCAGGATGCAGCCTTTGATCATGACATTGTCTCCCTGCCCACAGCTATTGTTTTAAAACTGTCTGCAGCAATGAGCAGAGGTGCATTAGTTTTGATACCTCACTGTGATAGCCAGAGTGGACAGATTTTGGACACACCCTTTGATAGCCTATAGAACTTCCGTGATGAACTTTATTGAGGGTAGAGGATATATCGACTCAACTCACAGTGGAACAAAATAAGAAGAAGGCTGCTTGTTGTTGTCTCATCCTTGAGTTTCTTTCTCACTGACACATAGTCTATTTTCAGTGAAACACAACTGAATATATTGCGGTTATTTATGCATAGGGTGTGATTTTCTTTGATCACACTTTTCTACCTGTCAGCTCACACGGCAGTAGGGGAAGAACTGTCATTAGATTTGGAGAAGGGCTGGTAGAAACACAGCCAAGAGGTGGTTCCAAAGCACTGCCCTCGAAAAGATACGCGTTACTGTTTGAGTGCCATGAGAACAGATCTGGCAAGTCGACTTTCTGACTACATATGCCAAAACATGAAATTTACATCATCTATAACATTGGCGGCCTTTTATTTTTTCAAATGTTGAGTGTTCCTTTAAGATAGTGTATTTATTGAGTTTGGTCATTCTTGATCTTGTAAACAATAGTTTTAACAAACAATCTTAACCATTTGTCAGTTGGAGTGTTAAACCACATCTCAAGGCCAATTCAAAACTTTTGTCTTTTAAATTTCAATCTACGCCAGAAGAGGGAATGTGTTGTGTTATCTAGGTTGGTATCTGGTGCTCATGATCATCTTAAGTTGCATTCTAGAAATATTTGAGTAGTTTCACGATGTAGCAGATAATGTAAGGGATTTTAACAACTGGACGGATATGAGAGAGCTTCCGGTGCAGTCTTACAAACAAGACTGTTAGTAGTGCTCATAGTGGCACAAATTAAATCAGTTCTCCGGTTGTTTCTCTCCTTTCTTATAATGTCTCAGCTATAGCTACTCACCCGTCAGAGATCCTAGCATTATAATCAATGTGAAATCTCTCCCCTACATTTGACTAGACCCAGCCTTTTTCAAAGGGTCACTGCAAAGCCCACGATGACAATTGATAGATGCAGTGATTGGTGCTAAAACTAGCTAGCAGAGACAATACCCTGCCACCGCCTTAAGTGGGCTTTAGATTACAATATGGGTGTAAACAGGAAATAGTAGATCCTTTATGGGACAGAATGCTGTTTATGATTTAAGAAGGGATTTAGCTTCCACTTCGTTATTGTTGTAACTGATTTCTAACTCAAGCTTTAATTGGTCAAGTACTGCTTGCCTCGCTTGTCCACTGTTACAGATGTACAGTTGGGTGAAAAGTTCAGCTGCTCAGCTTCCATAAAAGCTTCCAGCTAGTTTAGAGATTAAGGAATGGGAATACAGTTAATAACCTAGTAACCTGCATCATTGCACTAATAAGTTAATCATCAGTGCTCTTGAAATTCGTTATAATGAAAACATGATAGCTAGTCACTGCTATAACACAAAGTAAGCTAGTTGACGATAATGCCATTGATAATGGTAGACAGTATAGGTTACAACAGAGATTGTTTTTGTCTGGTACCTGCCATAGATGTATTAGTTTTAGGTCATATGGCCCCTTCATTAATGTAGATATGTGTTCCCAGCTTTTAGAAACATATAGTACTGAACAGGCCTAAGACTTGACTTGTGTTTACTACGTTTTTTTTGTTTTTTTTTTCTATTGCTGGCAGTAGGAAGCAGAAATGAAGAGACCAAAGAAGAAATGGAAAAACAAAGAACCAAAAAATGGGCAGGCCATATATGTGTCAAAGGGCGGGGATTTTAGTCTACAGTCATTTCTTAGGCTACATAACATAGAGCTGGATTGCATTATTGTGTTCACCCCTGTAAAATTGATCCGAGACCCCTACAAAAACACACATGAGTGAAGGTTAGTTTTGTAGGAAAATAATAGACTTTAGTGCTCGATTTCACCACTATATACTAATGCAAACCCTTTCACCATACCCCTGCTTTGTGTTACTCTCGTACGCAGCATTGGAAAATCATTAAACATCAACCTAAACCTTCTGTGCTCTCTGTCTCTCCGTCAGGTCAGTCAGAGATCCTCTGACTGGTCATCTATTTATTATAGACCAAGTAAAGCCCAGCTAACAGCCCCTTGTCTCCTCCCTGCTCAGCTTCATTCATTATAGACCACCTGCCTCCACCTGCATGGCTTCATTACTCCCACATTTACTACTTCTCTGGTCTGCTGACTCTTCTTTTTTAACAGTACTTCACAGTCCTGGTGCTGCTGTCTCAAACACCAGCATCACCTCACTCTTTCTCTGCCCCCTTCTTTCTCTCCTTCACTCTCTACGCCCATCCTGCTTTCTTATTTTTATCATTAGGTAATTAAATCTTTCATGCAGGTTGCCTGTCTCAGTGCAGTTTGTTGATTGCATTTAAGTGCTTATGTCAGTCGTTTAGGGGTCAGCGTGCCTCAGAGTCTGGACTGGCACCAGTGATGACCCCCACATACAACACACGTAACCCCTCTAATTGTCAGACATGCAGACGTATACATAGATGTGTCTAACATCAACCTTGCACTATTTATCCTTATTCCCCTCCTCTGTTGAGTTGTTCAGTAATAATACTAAACACAAGGCTCACCAAAGAATTGACAAACCCAATAATTTGATAAATGCATGCCTACAATTATTGGCACTTGAGCCTAAAATTCTTTTCTGCCTCGTTTTTAGGATAAGTGGCTCTTTGGAGAGCTTCAAACATTGCTACATGTTTCAATGATGTGAAGTAAAAGGTGGGACTATATAACAAAGGCAGTTGAATATTAATGAACGTTTATTAAACATTTACTCACATTGGGTTGCTCAGAGTTTGTTGTTTTCGTTTAAGTTTAAGATAAATAGGTTGAAAATATCTAATATGCCCCAAATACTAGCTATTTATGTTTATTTATAATTCTTTTCGGCTAATAGGCTATCAGGTAGAGTGCACTGTGGCTGGTTTAGTTACTCTGGAGAAAACATGCAGATTTTTTTCCCGTGCAATCCATCAATTGGTTGAAGAGTATGATCAGTTTCACTCAACCAAGATATTTTTGGTTCACTACAGTCCTACCCACGTGTAGCACAGGTTATGGTCAGACAAAAAAAACCCCATCATCATTTCTGTGCCTTAGATCACTGATGAAACCATTCCATATAGATCTGGGTCACCACTGAACATAGTGCAGCATTACTCAGGAACCAGAAAAAAAAATTACTCGGTGAACAAGTGAGAACACAAATCTTCTGATTTTTGATACAAGTCGGGAAAAAAAAGGAAAAAAAAAAATTATCCTGCGTTCCTGGAACAATGAAGGCAAAGTCAATTTTCCAGATATTGTCAGTGAAAGGGACAGAAAACAACCATCCATGGAACCAGCAGAGAAAGAAAAACCTCAGTCTACTGAGGAAGCTGCGTGCGAGCCAGGCCAAAGGCCTCAGCCAGTCAACCCCTGGAGGACTACAGCTGTCCAAGAGGTGGTCGACCCCGAGTCCTGCCTGCAGCTCCCGGAGAGAGATTTTCCTCCACTCCAGAGAGGATTTTTAAGACAGCATGCAAAGGAGGCAAAGGAGGCAAAGGAGGAAGAGAAAAAGAGGACACGGCTTCAGAAGCTGTATTTCACTCGTCAATTCAACAGTGTCTTTGGTTTGACTGTGGTAACAAAACACCCTGCGGTAAAAACAAACTCAGTGTCTGCACTGAAGATGGAGGCAGAGACAGCTGTGTCTCTGTCTCCATCTTCAGTGCCTCTGGAAGCAGGGGCAGCTGTATCAAGTGCTGTGTCAACTCAAACACATTCTGAAGAGACAAATGGAGCACAGGCTGCAATGACAATAGAAGTACAGTCTGCTGTGGAAATGGGAGCACAGCCTGCAGTGGAAAACGCCACACAGTCTGCACTGAAGATGGAGGCAGAGACAGCTGTATCTCTGTCTCCATCTTCAGTGCCTCTGGAGGCAGAAGCAGCTGTGTCAACTGCTACATTAAATGAAACACAGTCTGCAGAGACAGACAAAGCGAAGGCTGCTATGAGAATAGAAGAACAGTCTGCTGGGGAAACCAACACATAGTCTGCAGATACTAGGTTGGTATCTAAAACCATGGTAGTGCCAAAAATCTTTGGTTTGTTGCAGTTTCTTTTACATTATTTTTCTGCCTTCCATCTGTTATGGTGTTTGTGCAGGTTATATGCAGGAAATTACAGGTGTAGGCAGTTGTGACCTCCCTCAAACCTGTTTACTCACTATATAAATAAGTCCAAAAAGCACAAAAAAGCCAGGGGATCATCATCCCTGTAGAATGATAACTTCTTATTTTACTTTGATGAATGGCTGATGTTTAAAATTATTTATAATATCAACTATTACTCACTTAACTTTTCACAGTAAAAGAAATTTTGACCAGGCGTGCCCAAACTTTTATTATCTACAAAAAAAGTTTTTTTTCCAGATAGCTCTGGTGCAGTTACTTTTAATTTTGCACTGTCCCTACAAAATAAACAATAGAAGTAAGTTTTTAATAGAATTAATTATACAACAATAATAACTTTGTCATTATTTGAAGCCAAATCATGACTCTGTAATTATATATTTTGAGTTTATATTAAATATTCATTGCAAGGAAGAACATTGATTTTATTTTTCAAAAAATCTTAAATAACAATAATAATTTATCATGCCAAAAACGTTTTTTTTTTTTTTGATCAAAAGCACAGAGAACCCTTCAGACACTTAATCTTAAATAACTGAGCAATTTTAATGTTTTCATCATAAACGATATTTGTCAAGTCGATTGCAATTAATAATTAATTATAGGTGGGTTAAATAATAGGTTAAAAAGAAATAATACAATAATCATGATGGAGTAAAAGTTACAATAAAAATGAAATAGTTGAATTTTATTTTCTTTATTTATTTTTATGTCGCAGAAATGCATTGCAGTAAAGATCCCATACATTTATATTTCTGAAGATGGCAGGGCTGGAAGTGCAAAGTTACACTTAACCTGGTCAAAGTAGGGCTTTTGTGCATTGGTAATTTTTTAAAATCAGTAATTTTATTCTTACTCGCCATCCTGTTGCAGTTATTGCCAACTTTGAATTTTAAGTACAGAGTTCAGAATGTTATCAGAAATAAATGCAATTTAATTTCTTTATAATTAAAATATTTTAAGAAAATTAAAAACCAAAACAAAACATAACATAACATGCATAATAGTGAAATTTTATAAACAAAAAATGTGTACCCGGAAACAGTTATTGACACCCTTCACTAATATTTGGTTACAGAACCTTTTCCAACATTCTCAGCCTCTGAATGTTTCTTATAGCTATGTAGAAGCTTCTTGAACATGTCTGCTGGTAGTTTCTGCTGCTCTTTCACTGTTATGAGTTCAAGCTATTTTAAGTTTGCAGGAGTCCTTTTTTTTCTATGGCAGATTTAAGTTCTCTCCAAAGGTTTTCAATGGGATTTAGGTCAGGACTCATTGTTAGCCACTATAATAGTCCATCTCTTCCTTTTCAACTATTCATTTGTGTTGCTGGATGTTTGTTTTGGATCCTTGTCCTTCTGGAAGATCCGAGACCTTCACCTCAAACCTAGTTTTCTGACGCTGGGTAACACATTTTACTCCAAAATGCCTTGGTAAACTTCTGATTTCAACATTTTTTTTGATACATTCACTGCCTCTACTACCAGATTCAGCAAAGCAGCCCCACAGCATGATAGAACCTCCACCATGTTTTAATGTAGGTAGCGTGATATTTTGCTTATGGGCTTAGTTACATCACTTATAAACAAACTGATTACGAACGAAATAGGGATTTCAAGAACTTGGCAATTTTCTTTTAGCCTTTGGAATTGTTTTTGATAATGGCATTTCTGATGCTCATAGACAGCTCTCCCATCTTTCCAATTGTGAAAAAGAAGCTGGTAACAATCAACACCATTTTTCTGCAGTGAAACCACCCTTCACTGGTTAATTAAGGTCATGTGAACACTGAATATTAAGCACAGATAAGTGTTTTATTTCAATTTTCTTTGAGCAACTAATTTAAATTAATCAAAAAGGTGCCAATAATTATGTTGCACATTTCATGTCTATTTTTTATTTCAGTATAGGAAAATATCTATTTATTGTAGTTGTTCAGTAACGTTGGACATTTTATTAAATATTCTGTTTATAAAAAATTGGTAAATATGCATTTATTCCTGAAGATATGGTTACAAAATAAATAGAAGGAGCCAAATCAGCAGCTGGAGCAGAGAAAAAAGCTGCCGGTGTTTTTGGAGGGCAGAGGTCAACGTCGAGATTTGAGACACCCTCAGCCGCTCTCAGCCCAAAGACTAGATACATGGTCATAATTTTTATGGAATTGAACTGACAAATAACCAAATTAAGATCTACAAATGTGTAAATGAAGTTTTGCACTTGGGAGATACATCAGTGTGAATGCAAATTTTAAACTAGTTTGTTGTGCAAATATATTCAGAGTGTAATTTTTATTAATTCTTTTTTAATGTCATTTTTATTGTTTTACATTTGTAAGTCTTATACAGCATGGGTAAAAAATATTTGCATTTTCACCCCATACAATTTAAAACAACATTCATTTGAATTCTGTTTAAGTCGAAACTAGTTACATTGCTTGTTTCATGACATTGTTTGGTACATAGTTGAAAAAACCATCCAGACACAATCACAAGTACAAACAGTGATTTTCCCTCAAGCTTATTCTCCAATAAGCAAGTGATTATTGTGTTTTGTTTTATAGTAATAACAGTGTTTTTGTGAATTCTTGATATGTCTGAATTTGTTGATGGAAAATGAATTGAAGTATATTGGATCCAATCAGTTACGTCTTCTCACAGTGTCCGCATTCCTGTAGAGTGATACCCACTTCCACTTCCGCCACTATTTATTTGGTTGTTAACACCACCTAATACACCACTATCAGTTTCAACTTTCTTTATATGAAGGCAGCTGCTGTGAAAGTTCATCCTAGCCTTCTCCAACTCTGTGACAATGAAAATAGAATGATTTTTTTTTTTTTTTTAGGCTAATTCAGAGCAGAACCCTGCCCAGGCTGACTGCAACAAATGTTTTTGTATTCTGCTGCACAAATTTAAACTCAGTGCTTATCTTTGGGGCTAAATGTAAGCGTGATTTTAGCTCAAGTATTGCTGTGGCCCCAGGGATGACATTGTTTTCCAATCCACCACTTTTCATCAGACTGAAATACCTCAACAACCACCTGATGGATTTACCTTGAAATTTTCTACAGAAATCTTTGGTCCCCAGAGGATGAATCATACCATGGTGATCCCCTGCCTTATGTTCTAGCGCCACCGTGACTTTGACATATTGAGTCCTTACCAAAATGTCTCCACACCTATTTATCAGTTTGCTTTTGTTCATGGTCCCCAAAGGATGAATCCTAGTAATTGATATCCCCTGATGTTCCCGCTCCTGAAGTTGCATATTGCAACTTTGATATTAAGTTGCATATTGTAACCTTAATATGAAGTTGACAAAATGCAAAAGCAGGTTTACAGTATATAAATGCTTTGATTCTTACCCAAATCAAATCATTGAAACATTCAGTTATTGTTTAAAGCTCATCCATTGGGTTATCTTGCACTTGGGGTCAGAGTTTAAACACACATTTATTGTGCTTGACTGAGGCTATAAAGAGGGCAGATCATTTGCTATTAGTAAACAAACACAGAAGAAGTCTGACTGGCTGTATGTCTGCTGACCTTTAATTTATTTCTACCCCACACAGGTAACAGTAAATTTGTTTATTTACCTGAATGACATATCCTATGTTCATTCTAAATTAATTGCATGGCTTTGTTTCACCTGTCTTGATGACTGTGAGGAAACATACATTCAAAATTCTCCCCCACATACTGTATCATAAGATAAGTTTCTAGGGTTGTGAAATGCTGCATTGTTTTCATTAAAGCTGGTTTGGGCTTTATGAGTGTCATGCCTTCAGAGCTGAGTCTTTGTACAAACAAAAGCACAGCCCCTGTCTCAAATGAGGAGGCTGGAGGAAACTTTATTCCAAAATCCTCTCAGGGAAAGAAACATTTCTCTGATCTTCCTAATTATTCCACTGGGTTTCAGGGGTGGCTGGACAGTGTTTTAAGAAGCCAGTTCTTCAGGGATTAATTTCTCTCATGCTTAGCCTAATTAAGGTATTAACAAAATGTAATAAACTCTAGCCAAAGGTTGCTTCCAAGGAGAGGCATTGTTTTTAGCTCCAGCCACAACAAATATGTATTTAATCTAAGTATAATGTAGTGGCACACAAGATAAACACATTTATGCAGTGTTATAAAGCCCTTCCTTTAAAGCCCGATCGAAATAAGCTTCTTCTTTGTTTACTCTCTTGTTTGTAGTTTGATTGCCTTCTGGTCATTTTGGGAAGTGGAGAAGCAGAAAAAGAAGAGAGGTAAAGCGTAATAAGAAGCAGAGAGTAAGAAAGCGCTGTCTCAATAGCCCTCATTGTCATCTCAACAGTCATCTTCATCATCACAAGGTGTTGCTGTTTTTAAGTGTGTCTCTATGGAGAGTTCTGATGAGCACGAGCTCAGGGTTTGTGGCGCTTGAGTCCTTTTTGGTGTCAAAGCCACTGGAGAGTCTGCTGGCTTTAACTATTCCTCACTGCTAAGCACAGTCTCGAGCAGTCAGCCAAAATTAGCTTTGAGTATATCTTTCAAATGTGCTTCTTTGAACAGGAAGAAGGCGTCAGCTGTTCCCACTGCACAGTAATTATTTCATCAGTGTACTGTCTGAAAACAGAGACGAAGAGTTGAGTTGCATCTTTACAATCTTTTCCAAACAGTGATCATTAAAGTTGCAATTCAAAAAGAGACAGTCAAAGCTGTGCCTCATGTTCTTCCATTTAATTATAAATCAATAAATACCACTCTACTGTATATATCTGCTGGTATTGTATGTATGTATGCATGTGACAGTGTAGTTGGTTAACAATATTCTGTGTGTGTGTTTCTGTAAGCCGACTGAATAAATTGCTTAAAAGGCTCATTATGTGGGGAGTTAGCTCACTTTCATGCTCAGAAACAAGGCTTATGAGCTGTATACACTGCTTCATATAGTGAAATCCAGTTATTTGATACTTTTTGATCCTGATCTAAATTTTGAAAATTATATCACATATGCCCCTAAACTGTCTATTATTATCTTAAAAGGCAAAAGAAATATTGAGTTCAGGCATTTCTCTCACGGTCACGGTTACTGAATAAGTTTTGCATGCTTTTAACTCTACCAGGCTCAACTAATGGTCTCTTTTCCGCTCTAACAAAGCTTTGAATAAACTGCAGACCTTACAAAATGTGGCGTTACAAGTGCTGACTACGGCCAGGGGAACAGAATACATTATACTGGTTTAAAATCCCTTTTATTTGCAGTTATTCTAATAATATACTGTATGATACTGCTCATTTTTTAAATCACTCGAGTTACTAGCATTTGAATACATAGCACTTCTGCCTATAAGATACGTCTCATTCTAAATTTCTCCATTCTTTGGCCTTTTAGTGATTCCCTGAGCCGGGACTAGTACCTGTCTTGAAGCAAGCTTTAGGTCCTTAACTCTAGAACAGCCAGCCAAGGGACCCAAGAGCATCAGAACCTGCTGACAGCTTCATACACATTTTCCAGGTACCATTTTTAGCCTTGAAATGCTTTTACAGATAAATATAAGCTATTTATTTATTTAGTCAGAAAAGTCAGAGGGATTACCAAAATCATTAGGAATCATCTTCTGGAGTCTTCCTCGCTACACTCTACAATTCTCTTGAATTTTTATGTAACAGCAGTAGTATATAAGATGCAAATTTAACCAAGAGTAAAAACATATTGGCGTGCTGTATGTCAGGTTCAAATATATAACCATGAGTTAAATGATGGACAGGCAAGTATAATGGTCTCCTGAACAAGAAAAAGCTTTGTGGGATTTAGATGAGATTGAAGAAAAAGTCTGTTTCATGTTTTATTGTTGATTATACCAAATTTTAGGAGCTACACTGTTTAGCAAAATGTTTTTCATTTCTGATGAATCCGTGGGGGTTGGATGATTCTG
Source organism: Istiophorus platypterus (assembly GCA_016859345.1). NCBI lineage: Eukaryota > Metazoa > Chordata > Actinopteri > Istiophoriformes > Istiophoridae > Istiophorus > Istiophorus platypterus. Next base: position 9,402,173 of record CM029123.1, on the reverse strand, counting down.
AAAAAAAAAAGTGTCAGAACTTAATTGTAGAGTGGACAAAGTCTTTGTTTGCAATGTAATGTTATAGGTTTGTTCTTGAATGACAAATATTTCCATTCTGCAACAGTATTCTGGTTACTTATAATTGAAGGTAAGCTTGGGACATGTACCAAAATAAAAAAGCTAACTAGTTTTAGACCATGCCGTGCTACAGAAACAACATGCAGAATTTCTGAGAACGTGTTTATCACGTTTTCTCTCAGAAAGCACGATTGTGGACGTCTCTTTGATGGCAAATGGTGTTGTTTTATTGTAGAGGGTGAGACTTAAACAGTCTATACAAACTCAGAAAGCGACTTTTGAACAAAGGGGTCGAGACTGACACTTCGCTGTGCGCCCTCCGCTAGTGACTTGATTCATTTCTGGTAAATTTGGGTTGACACGTTTTCCACTTTCGTGCGTTTGCTCCGTCTGCGTGCGTGAGTGTCTCCGGCACCGCGGACAGCTCCAGGAGTCCCTGGGAAGAGTCCCCGGCTCTTCATCCGCGTTCAAGATGGGAAAAAGTAAAACTGCTGGTTTATGAAAAAAATAACTGCCCATTAAAAAGAAAAAAGTTATTAAGGCAACGAAAAAATAACGCAGGCAGTCCCGAGCTATGCTGAAATTATACAAGTCTGCTGAACAAAGCGTTGATCTCCGAGCGCGGCGTGGCGTCCCTCGGGAGATCGTTATTCTTCGTGTGTAACAAAGCGCCGGGTCGGCGGACGGACCCGCACCGGGTCGGCGGACGGACCCGCACCGGGTCGGCCGACGGACCCGCACCGGGTCGGCCGACGGACCCGCACCGGCGGGCGTCGCTCTCCAACGAGGACCGCGATGATGTTCGCGTTAACTGCGGCCGTGCGGCGACCGCGACGCCTGGAGGGCGAGCGCGTCTCGCCGCGCATCTCGGGGTCAAACCCTCAATCAGGTTAAAAATGTCGAATCGACCTTTCGCCGCCCGCGCCTGCCAAGTAAATCCCGGGCAATTTGCGCCTTCGGGCTAATCTCGTTGCAGAGCCTAAGCTAGCCCGCTGCGAGTAAATCTAAGGTCGAGGTCACCGCAAGGCTGCCAAACAAGGTAATTCTATCCCCGAGGTTATTAATTACAGCGTTCAGACAAAGGCGAAACGGGATTACAGGCCCTACGGTGGGGCGGCGGTGCCAAATCACGTCTTTCTAAACCAAATCCTCTCCTCCCTCCCCGCCCGACGCGTAAATTACACCGGGGGATCATGGCTAATAGCCGTGCGGGTGTCGTGTCCCGCATCAGATCGTTTGTCGCACTGGACAAACGGTGGCACGTCGGCGGGCCATCGGTCGCACATTCGGGCGCGGTGAAGTTTCGGCGTGAGACGGCGTCAGACGCACCAACTTCTGGTCTTTGCCACAACCTCAGTGCGACCACAGGCGCCCCCCTCTCTCCTCCTCCTCCTCCTCCCTCCCCCCTCCTCAGCCCGCATCCTCCTCCATCCATCCCTCTCCCCCTCTATTTGAATAGAGAGCCTGCGGAGCACTCTTTTGTTCAGTAGCGCTCAGCTGCTGGAGAGGTGAGCACCACTCCGGCTGGCGCTCATCCACTCACCGCCGCTGCCGCCTCGGCTCGTCTCCGGAAGACGCGCGGACACTGGTCGAGACAGAGGGACCCACACAAAAAAAACAACAACAACTACAACAACAACAACAACAAACCCAAACGGCTCAGCCCCGGTGCCTCGGCCCGTCCCTCTCTACCTCGACACCCCTCGGCTGCCTCGTTTTCACCCCTCACTCGCGGGGGCTTTTTCCTTTTTTACGCGTCGTCGGATGGTTCAGCCTCCCCCGTCCGTGGCGCTCCCTCTTGCACCGACGCTCCCGTAAGGCTGCAGCATCGCGCTACATTCCTGTGAACTGGACCTCACTTCATCCTAAAGGTGAAGGGGAGTTGTTTTGCTTCGGCGATGCACTGATAGAATTAGAAGATAAAGTCAATTTGGTGGTTCTTTTACATGCACAAGGAAAAGAGGGTGTTGAACAGGTTTTGTTCACTACAGTCGATGTTGATTTGGAGATGATGATTTCAGTATTGTTCAATGTCAAAGATATGTGGCTATGATGAGAATTGCATTGTAAAAGCATGATTCATTAATTTGAAAAAAAAAAAAAAACCTTTTTAGATTTCTCTGGTTAACTCTGATTTTGCGTAAAATCAACTGTTTTGCTGTGCTGGAAATTTAGAATTTTTAGTTTATAAAAGACCTTCGTTTTCATTTGTTATCAATTTTTATTTAGTCACTAAATCCATCCTGATGGTAAATAAGGCTACTTTACTTTTAGAAATCTACTATTGTATTGCCATACAATCGTGCTTTTCTAATTTTTTCTGCTATTTGCATGATGTCATGATAGTCCAATTATAGCTCAACTCTAAACAAGTAATAAATGAAACAGAGTATAATTTCTACTATCGCTCTTCCCCTCTGGAAGCTTTCTGGGTTGAGCAACTTAGAAATATATTTAACACACTGTAGGGTTTGTCCTACCATCTGTCTGACCATCATTCCACCTCGTGTTGTGTAACCCCCTTTCCTTCCCCCTGTAAGCCATCAGGTGCAGCAGATAGGGACAGAGGGAGCTATTGGATTGGGTGAAAGTCGATGGGCGGCACAGCCGGGGCTGTCAGCACTGTCAGCAAACCGAAGAGGGGAAACCCGAGACATTATCTCCAATGCCACTTGTACTCGGCCAAATGGGTCTCAGTTTTTTTCTGGTGGGGGAAACTTTGTTGTTGCGAAGCGGCACCTCTAGGCTGCAAAGTGATCAAAGTGGAGGATGTCCAAGCACTGCCGGCTTGCCACAGTCATGTAATGCAACATGGCTGCTGTCTCCCAGTGAGGGATTGTTGTTGAGGGTGGAAAAGGAAGGAAAGCAAAGCAGTATTGGACTTTCCTTTTTTCCTATTTGTTTTCTTATTAGTAATATATGGCAAATGTCAGATAAGAATAGCAACTAGAGTAGGAGCAGAGTGCTCTTGACCCCGAGGGAAATTAGGCAGAGATTCAACCAAGCAGTTTGTGAAATGGTTACTAGTCTGCCTTTCTTGCTCTTGCTCTCTGTTAGCCTGTTATACTGTCTTGCTTGCCCTCACTGGACGTCTGTCATGATTGCATTTGCATGGGTGCAACACACATACAGTCTCTCAGACAGTTTTCCTACTACGAGCGGTCCTTGGCAGAACTGATCCCACACTCATTTTCTCTGATATTTTATCCCTCCCAACCGCCCCTCTTCACACACATGTGATCCTGTAGTTGGCAGAAAGATCCTTTATATGCAAGGACTAAGCCAGTACCAGCAGACAGGCTGGCTGATGGACCGGGAGCTACTGTTTCCCAGCTGATGCAGAACGACACCACAGATATCAGAAAACACCCAGCATCTTTTTCATTCTTTGACTGAGTGCAGATAAGATGTTCCCTTCTAACTGGTGGAGTGGCCATGTATAGGCCTTTGTGTCCATGATTCCCATATGTGTGCCCCTGCACGTGTCGGTCACCTCTGTCACCACTTCCTGAATAGTGTCAGTGAGATATGAGTACTATGAGTTCCAGCTGCACTAATAGGATCTGGCTCCACATTTAACCGCTCTTTAAGTCCTTTTGCTGCATTTCACTTCTTTCTGGCTCTTGCACTCTCATACATATTGTAGAAGGTGTCTGTGTTTTTCTTTCTGTCTGTTTCTCTTGTCGTTTGCTCTGTTTGGACTCTATCACTCTTGCATTGGATCACAGTCTCCGTTGTTAACGCCTTTGTTCCCAGAAGTAGTGTTTCTTTCTGTGGCATTGCCAGTTCACTGCCTCCATTTTCACATTTTCTGTGTGATGAGGCATTATAGTGGATGAACAATATTCCTGTAGAGAGAGGTTCATTGCTTTTTAGTGGCTCCACTTCAACAGTGGTCAAGACCAAGAGCAGCCCAGAAAAGTTGTCATCACACCTTCAGGAGTACGAAACAAAATGAAAGAAGGAAAAGGAAGGCTAGAGAATGAAGGAGGTAACAGACTGCGAGAATTTTACAGCATTATCTGCTCTATGCATGAGGTTGTGCTGTCACATATTTCAATAATGTGTCTTTTCTGCCTGGCTGCTCACAGCTTAGTGCAGACACTTGTAGCGGAAGACGTGAATGGGCGAGAATTCAATTTTGCACTTGAGTAGTGTCCAAGCAAGTAAATGGGAAAGTGAAAAATGTTACGAATGTAAGACATTAATATTCCTACAATGGACCCTTCTGCTATGCTTAAAACAAACAAAGCTGCCCTGGCACGGGATGAAACGAGGGAGATCAACCAAGCAACTGCACAGACAATCTCTGTGCTTGAGTGTTGAAGGCCTCCAGCTACAAATTCCATAGTTGGAGGAGAGATGCTGCTATGAGTCAGTTGTGATCTTGCTGGGTTACAAGTAATTTTAGTGAAAAAAGAGATATTTATTGAAGTGTTTTTATGTTTTATGCTGGAATTTCAAAGCTATAGGCTCACTCTAAATGTTACAAATGGATGTAGATTTTTTTGTGGATGGTGTTAGAAGGGTTAGGAGGGAAGATTCCTGCAGAGAGAGACTAATTTACAGATTTAGATAATCCTGATCCAATTAAGCAGTGGAAACGTTCACACTAGCCTATACACATATTCGCTGCTGTTTGCATAAATGATCGTAAGAGTGTGTGTGCCCTCCGTTGGCGGCTCAACTTCAGGTTTGTGTGTGGAAGTGGAGTCTGTGAGAACCTATTCTTGCACATTTGACCATGAATCATATTTTAGACTGTGATCCACTTGGCGCCTTGATTCCCCCAAGTCACAGGGTCATTCCATGGGTGTAATTAGGGCCGTACCTTTGCTCACCAGAGGACGTCAGTCTGCCTGATTGACACCTCCGCAGCCTTTCACTCCTCCAATCTGACACCACAGAGCAGATGGACCAGAGTCTAAGTGGGCTGCTGTTAGCTTTGCCTTGCCTAATAATATAATAGTCTGGCATTAGCCATATTGAGCTTGCCACCGCACCTAGAGCCAAACAAATGAGCAGCACAGCTGGGCCGTCATGGCCAGTGGCAGAGCAGACAAAAGCCCAGGAGGCACAGAGCCAGAAAAAAAAGGTAGTTTACCCCTCCAGACGCAGCTCATGAATATTCATCAAAGACCCCCCACCCCAATCCTCCTCCTTCCCAACGCTCTGCACCCCTCTCCCACCAAATGTATTATTCAAAGGAAGCATTTTGCCTATTAAATACTATAAATAAATAATGACATCTGGTAACAGTTTTTGTCTGCTGAATTAATGACAGGGGCACAGTCAAGTATCTTCCAGTGATTGCAGGAGTTGATGTGGAGGGTGGATTTCCTCACAGCTACCTTTCTCTCTGAACCTCTCCTTTGTCTCACCAGTTGAGTGCAATGCCTCCTTTGTTAAAGTCAAGTGGCATGTCAGTAGATGCGAATTGGATTTTGTCTCTATCACTCACTTCCTAAAACACCCAGGAGGGGAAGACGATACTACATAGCTGTTTATCTTACCATTATGCCAGTGTTTTCCTGCGTGAGTTAATCCTCAAAAAAGAAAAGCTCCCTGTGGGCTCTTTATGTGGTTTCAGCACTGGACAGCTCCTGAAGTGTTGCCTGTTTTGTCTACGTCGTAGTTTTTCCTGGTTAACAATAACTTGACAGGGCACCTCTTCACACACACAGTGGATGACTGAAGGATGCATCACTGAGGGATATCAAGTATGTAATGTTGGCATCATTGTTGTACAGGCTGTATCTGTCAAAATCTGATGAGCTGGTAAACAGGGACTGCTTGAGAAGCCTACAGATGGCCCATGTTTTCCACTCGTGTGTGCCGTGATTCCCGAAGGAGAGGCGCATTTTGTTTTGTGTGAGTGAGTGTTCGATTTTAATTTGCAGAATTAGAAAAGGATCCCCTGGATCTGGTGGTGAATTTCCAGGCAGGAAGATCATACAATTAAGCTAGAGAAAAGCGAGACATTAGTAGTTAGAAGAAGAGAAACATAAGCCATTGCTATTGAGGGTGATTTCTGTATGTCTTCCTCTTACTCACTCTGCCTGAATTCTACACAGCGGGACTATTTACAAAGCAGAGGCACCAGTGTGATGCTTATAAAGCTCTCCTTGCTAATCAGAGATCTAGCTTTGGGGTTGCCGAACCCAATCACAGGGATTTATGGAAGAGAATAGGAAAGTAGCATAATTAATTTTATTCAGATCCCTTCCACCCAGGTCAGGCTGATCCATGCATTCTGACATCCAATTGTATGTTTTGGCTTTGTTCATGTGTAGTGTTTGCATGTGTATGTGTGCTGTATTCGACTTCTGCTGTTATTGATATGGGTTAATAATTTTTAGCCGCGCAGAATAAGACACAATGTGACTTTCCCTCCTTTGTGTTATCCAAACAAATGATGAATGCTAAAGGAGCATTATACGTAGAATGCCATAGTGTATAATGTCTGTAAAATATTTCAGCTTCAAAAGATTTGTTGTGTGTGTATTTCGTCATTATGATAAAAAAAAAAAAAATCAGTTCTGCTTTTTATTCCATATACCAACCAGAAAAAACAGGTTTCGCTAATCCTCCTGTCTGTCTCCCTGTGGGCGCAGACCTATGAATCATATTTTTCCTAAAGGTTTTTTATTGTTGTGGTAATACTGCCATTGACTGTTTTGCATCATTCAATTTTTATTTTTTTGATCGCACTGCTTTATACAACACAAGACCCAGAAGGATACTTAGAGGCAATGACAAAGAACTACACTAAGATAGATAGTTAAAACACAACAACTGGCTGACACTCACTGACATGGATGACATGAATCAATGACAGGACTGCCAGCTTACTAAACTCAATAAATAAATCTTGCCATCCAAACCAAACAAATTCTAAGGAACTTCAGTGAAAGTAATGACTGATGACTGGCACATAAATATAGGATGAGAGAGAAACGGCTATACCTGGTGCTGTTAGAATAACCAGGATTAAGGTTCTGATTCTGTCTGGGGCCACCAATGCTGAAACAAGACTAAGCAATTACAGGCAGGTGTTCACTATCTTAGTTTAGCTTGTTAGCATGCTAACATTGGCTACTTCGCACTAAACACAAGTACAGCTGAGGCTGATGTCATTAGTTTTGCTGGTGTTTGGTCACACACCAAAGTATTGGACATATTAGAGGAAAAGTCAACCGATCACCAGTGTTTTTATAAATCATCCCAAAGAGAACGTAGAATATGTGCATAAAATATCATGTCTAGACATTTACATAAAACCATAAATGTCAACATCATGATGGTGCTAGAGGAGAATTCTTAGGATCACCTAAATCAGTGGGATTTGTTATCTGGGAACCACGAATTTCCGTACAAAATAGTGTAGCTATTGAACTTTTAGTCAAAGGCTGTAGTGTTTCTACATCAAAAGTCAGTGGATCACCAAAGTCCTTATGAGTCATTCTTAGAGGACCATGAGTATTTTAAACAAATATCATGGCAATCATTCTAATAGTTGTTAGTAATTTTACTTAAAAACAAAATGCCCAAAAGCGTGGTGCAGTCAGATGGTCTGCAAAGTCAGCAGGCTTCTTCCTCTGGCCACTGAGAAAGTCTGAACAAAATTTCATGGCAGCCCATCCAGTAGTAGTTTAGATATTTCAGTCTTGACCAAAGTGATGGACTGAATGACCGACCTTGCCATCAATTGAGCCGTTGACTAATAACAACAGAGGGTCAAATATGCTCATGAGCCTTTCAAAAGCTGTCAGCAGAGATTCAGACAAATGAAAGACAGTTATAGTCACAGATAGAGAAACAGCAGAGGCAGTTGGCTGACCTGTAGCCCCCACCAGGTGGATTTAGTCAGTTGTGTTCGAAGTCAGCCTTTTACACTTGGATTTACCGTCCATTTAAGTTTAGCCACCTGACAGATATCAGCAAATCTTGTACTTCAGAGGTTTGGCCTTGTGTGTGTGATCGTTTGTGTGTGGGTACCTTTGTGTGTGTGTGCTGTGTGTGAGTGGACGGGTCAGCAGGATCCAGAAATGTGCTGAGCTGAACAACATTAGGCAGGAAGCTTGAAGAGGGTAAAAAGGTTAAAGTGAGAGTTACCATCATCTATCTGCCTGTCTGTCTGTCTATCTATCTATCTATCTCACTATGTTAGATTCTGGTCAGGTAGATCCCAGAGAGGCCATGTACGAGGTCAGTGCAGATCCAAAGCAATGACTGTATATAAAGGTGCACAATACGTCTCAACTTCCTTTCACTGTACAAAAATGAAGCCTAAATATGCCAGATAAAGGTCATATGACGCTGCTGACATCATTTGAAGCCAGAGTTCTTGCGGTACTGCTCAGCGGGTCAAGGCACAGTATTGGGGTACCAACCATTAACCCGCCTGACTCCATCGCAAGAACTCGCACAGCTGTTAATCATGATGTATCAAATAACTAAATAAGACCAAACTTATCATAAAAATAGAAGCTTGAACACACATCAACGTGATAAGAACTATGTAAAAAAGACTGTGCTTTGAATTTTTAGTGTGGCCCATGACTCATCCGCAAACATGGAGGGGGCGGGGTTTATGACCAGTACTGCAGCCAGCCACCAGGGGGCGATCAAGTTGTTTTGACTTCACTAATGGGGAGTTAGTATGTCATCAATTTTTATATGCAGTCATTGATCCAAGTGGGAAAAAAGGGACGGGAGAGGGGGTGTGACCCTGTGAGCCTGGTATGAAACCATGAAATATAGAAAAAAGGCGATTCAAAAGACAGTGAATGACCCAAACGCAAATGTTCATGAAGGCTGAGGGCGTGTACACGCTGTCTGCTATGTATCCAACATATTAATACATTGCATTAATTTCACGCGGTATAATTACAATATCTCAAAGTCTGCTATTCCATAGCAGACTTTGATTCCTTGCTGATATTTCACTTCGTCGACTCTGCACCACCTCTGGGTCCTGAATGAAAAGTTGAATTTGATCAAACTGATTTTAATACGGAATTTGAAAGACCATAGAGGGTCAGGTGTCAGCCAGTGCTGTCGCTATTCGGTAATAAGATTTCTAATGCTGCGCCGAAGTGCTTTTTACATGGAGCTTTGAAGCGTGCTGCCTTCAAAGCTCTGAAGCATTATAGTTTATGGAAGAATTGGGTTGGGGGAGCAGATGTGCAGGTCTGTACGTAAAAAGAGAAGGGCAAGAAATTTTTGCTCAAGGGGGACAATGTGGGACATAGTTTGTTAAGGGAAAAACAATTCGGAGGGAGGGGATTCATTTTGCCAGCATTTCCCCCATTGTTTACATGAAAACTACCTTTTTAAAGTGTAATTTCCTTTCATATTGTGTTTACAGTAGTTAGTCAGCACAGAGCAAACAACAAAATCAAAGCCAAGTTGTTTGCTTTCTAAATCAGGAGAAATCCAAGTCAGCCACCAGGTCAGCCAGTAGTCTGTCTGAATACAGATTACTTTTTGTTGTTGAAGAATTTAATGTAGAAGGCCTTTTTAACAATCACTATTTTGTGGCTCCGTGCAGAAGCCCTGCAACCCCCTTAGTGGTTGGAATGGCTTTTCAGTTTTGCTCTGGCAAATTCAAAATGAACAGTTAGCCTGGTTACCCGTTCTGTTTCTGTAATTGGCTGTCACACTGCAAAATTAATAGGGAAAAAAATATTGCATGGATAATGCAAAAAATTAAGAGACGTTGCCGCAGTCATCCAATCATTAGTCAGGCAAGAATGATATTAATCAACTGCCTGTGTTGTGTGTCAGTGTGTGCTTTACTTTTTCGTGAGTGTGAATCTGTCATACACACATCTGCTCTCATCCTGATGTGAAGAAGCTTCCTGCAGCCATCTTTTTGCTTGAGCCTTTATAATGACAAACCACGATGAGATACATCCCCCTGTGTCCTTTCTCTGTCCACTTTCTCCCTCAGTTTTTTACCCCTCAGCTGTAATTAAAGAGGTTTTCTGTCTGTCCCGATAATTATGCTTTGTGCAGAAGTGCTGGAGCCCTCCGGTTTGCTCCCAGTCCTCTTTGATAAATTTGGCAACTGTTCTAAGAACTGTTGCTGGGGCACCTCTAGTGACTGCGAATGCCTGTGACTTTGGCTTGTATCTGCTTCTCAGTGTGCACGTGTGTGCTATCCCCAGGCTTCCAGCTCTGTGCTAGATTGATTGAGGACTGCCGTCTGTGATGGATCTTTCTCTGCACTGGACTGTTGCCTGAGCTGTTGATCACCAACCACTGTCTGTCACTGTGTAGGGGTTGCTCCAGCTACACTGTGGGTGGTGTGTAATCATGAGTGTGTGTGTGTGTGAGTACATTAATAAATAATCATTGTTTTACTCTGATTCTTCTTATCTGTGTTTACTTGCCCAGTCCAGCCATTATATTAGCGGCAGAGAAAACAGAGCAGCTTGTTTGGTGAAGGCGTAATTGTAGTAAAATGCCTCTCTCCGCGGATGTCCTATCTTTGCTTTAATGTACGCTGGGACGTGTGCAATCATAATGCACGACTGGCTGCTTGCTGATTTTGTCATTCACATGCTTCCTCAACACATCCAAAAACCCCTCTCCAAACTCCAAACACAATAAAAACACAAGGACTTCCTAGGCAGTCGAGGCAGCAGGCACCTCGGGCGTTTTAGGCCGAGCTGTAATTGGGCCTCATCTTAACGTGACCTTCATTGTTTTGACAGAGAGGGTATCAGAGGGAGACACTCCAAAGCTTAGGTTATCTCATCTCTTCTTCCCTCCTCTCCTCTTCATATCAAACCACTAGGCTCGACAGTAGAAGAGGAATGTTCAAGCAGCCATTAGCTGTCTCCCAGGGCTTTTCCAAAAGGGTCAAAGCTGTCTGAAGCTGTGGAGTGGATGTTTTAGCACTCACCTCAGTGGGTAGTCTGTGGATTTGTGTGTGTGTGTGTATGTGTGTGTGCGCACACATGCTTGACTGCATGTGTGTATTTTGTGTTTGTTTTGTGTTTGTCTTTGCTGAGGCAGCACAAGATGAGCACCCGAGAACGATCCAAAGAGCAAGTCAGATCTACAGTGTGTGATGTGATTTACCACTGAGCCATTAGCAGTCAAGCTGTGCGTGATTCAGGTGTTCTCAGAGGAAATGGAGAAAGAAATACTCCCCAAGGCAGCACGCACTGATTTTAAAATCTCCCCTGTGATTTATTAGCAAACATTTCTTCAGACCACCCACCTTCACTTTGCTGCCTTACAACCTACAGATACGGAGTTTGCGCACACTCATGCACTTATTGCTTAGGTGGTAGGAGAGCAATTTGGGGTGGCCAGTGAAGATTTGCATAGGATCACTGCTTGAGATTCTCTTCACTGAGCTCTGTGCATGTATTTGTGTGCTGATGTAGTGCTACAGACATCTTTAAATTTAAACACGAGGAAATCACCTATCCTTTCTTCCCCAGTCTGTCTCCTTTTTCCTCCTCCTTAGCGTCGCTCTGAATGCATTGCATCAAGGTCACAATTGAACTTTGGCATGTTTAAGAGGCCAATTCTGCAATCATGCTTCTTGATTGTGCTGTTTATCCGTAATCAGGGTTTCAGACAGGACAGCAACAGACAGACAACGACCCACCAGCACACACAGCAGCCATTACAGCATTTGTCATTTCTTATGTATTACAACAAACAGCTTTAATTGGATGCTGTTTTTCCCTTGACAACACCGCTGCTGCAGCTGCCGCGGAAGAAGCTGATCGGGATTAATAGCACTTTTTAAATTGCAGACTGAAATTAGCATTGTAAATGAATTCTCAAGACTGCAATTTGACTGTAGGCGCCGTTTGTAAATGGCTTTAGCAAATAGTTGTTTTTTTTTATATGGATCTTGTCCTGGATCACTCAGTGTTATGTGTCCCCTGACCTGGCTGGTTTTATGTGTGGGCTGAGCTTTGCTAAAGCTGGCCGCCTGTGTGCCATCCAGCAGTGGTGTATGTCCAAGCAGCTATTGCCTTTTCCTAAAGCCAGGAGCTCAGGCTGCTCATCTTGTCACAGCCACAGATCCGACTGCCAGCTCCCCAGGCCTCCTGTGGCTTCTGCTCTTTGCACCGGCCTCCAGATAAATGAGGTGTTTGCTTTTTTTTGGCAGAACGGTACATTTCAGAAGGTCAGCAGAGGTGGCTTCACCGGGGAAATTGAGCTCAGATTGATGCAGCTCACCACTCAGCTATGTAAAGAACCAGTAGTCATGATTGTGCTAGTCCATTAACCACAAATCATGTATGCTTTAGGTTACTGCCAACCATTTCCCAAAGCTAGCTATAAGTATGTAGATGGATATCCTACTTTTCCCTCCCCACAGCATCCTGTTTCACTGCTCTACAGGATAAAATCATCTAGTCCAATTATCCTCTTTTGGCAACACGTTGATGCCGTCTGAAATCTTTAGGCATGTATGGATGGTCCAACATTCAAGATTTATATCCGCTTCTGTACAAATCTCTACAGAGTTTTTCATTTCAAAACAACCGAATTTACAGTATTGTCCTTACAACTGCCATCTTTGGTTTTTGTTGATTTCCTAATTTCAATACATTTTAGCTGCCAGTTCTCAAGTCTTGGATGCAACTGCTTACTAGAGGCTCTGGTACCAGCATCCAATCAACCAAATGTTCACTGGGATCATTTAGATACAAGTGTGTGAAAAAGAATTTCATTCTGAACTGACATGAATTAAAGATGGTCCTCCAGCTTATGGTGAAAACAATTATCAGAACCCTCAAATGTTCCAATTTGTAGCCACACTGGCAGCACGTCTTTTTGGATGGGTATGTTGGTCGGTATCAGTCTGTCCATAGCTTTGGTCAAAAATGAAATATCTCAACACCTGTTGGATGGATTGCCATGATATGATATTATTGCACTGGCATTTTTGGTCTCAAGAGCCTGAACCCAACTCATTTTGATTAATTGATAAATTAGTATATTCGATGGATAGCCACATAATCCTCAGGATGAAATTTTTGATGAGCCTTTGATGGTGATCTTGGTAAACATTGTCCTTGCTAAACATGGGATAGTGAAGTCACTATGAGCATCTTGCTATGCTCATATTAGAATTCAGCCCTGCTGTGGTGCCTCACAGAAACATTAGCATGGTTCTAGATCCACATGCTCTTTTAGATATGGCTCATATAGGGTAAAATAGGGTCCAAAGCTATCTGGCACAGTCTGAGAAACAGTAATAATTTATTGTCAGGAAGTTTAGAAGGAAGCAGGATATCAAAATTGATGTACAATATGAAGTTTTAAAGCTCTACAATGGATTTGATGTAATTAAACTTTACAGATATATAGTGTACTCCATGGATTTCTGATTTACACATTGTAATTAACTGTGGGGTCGAGACCAAATGCAGTTGTATTTAAGTCCACAATATCCACAGACTTAATGAATCTTGGATCTCTCCCTTTTTTAGTATTTTTTTCTGGCATTTTTTACCTTTTCACAGTAGAGACCAGGCAGTGGATGAACTGCAACAAAGGTCTCCAGCCAGACTCGAACAACACAGACTACTGAAAGGAAAAGAAATATATGATACAAAACAACAAGAACATTTGGGGTTGGTTGAAATCTATTCTGCTAATGGGTCACCCCAGATAATGTCTTTTTCTACCAATAAAAGGATTTTAAAATCTCTTTTTTGTGCCACCATCCTCAGTCAGCATGTCTCCCTCCAGAAACAGTTGTTTTATATTCTTTTACTTGGCCATCCTACATCTACCCACCACTCATCCATTTATCCACCGCTCCAGATTCACCTCCCTCCTCAGTTTCTTTCAATTAAACCTTCCGGCTTATAATTTACTTAACAAAGCTCCCTCCTGGCCCCCCGGTCTGTCCGCTCAGCCTCTGTGTGCAAGTGCATTTTGAATTCGTGCCAGGTGTTTGTTTTTCCTCTCTCAGTAAACATAGTTTGATGAGTTAAATTAGCTTGCACCGACGCCTCCTCTCTGAAGGAGGAGGTGTCGACAGGGGAAGAACAGTGTAACTGAAGGGGATTGGTTTAAAAAAAATGAACAATGGAACAATGCTTGAGGCTTTGGATTCATTCATAGAGTTCATGGCCTGGCTCTCAGGTTTGATTAGTTTGTTGTATAAAAAATAAGAAACCCCAGTTAGTCTTTAGGACTACTATTGCTACAGTGCCCTTTGTGGCTTTTCTCATTCTGTGGCCTTACTGGAGTTGTTTTTTCCTCAGGTAACATTTAAATCCCTCTTCATCTGAATCTCCCCTTGGTTTGCAGCCGACTTCCACTATGACTCATTATGTTGCAGCAGCCAGGGCTTTCATGTTCGATGTCATTAATTATACAAGTCCTACGTAAATAATGAGCATGTAAGGAGCTCGTGGCATTAACATGGCAACTCTGTGCTTCTTAGCTTCTGATTCAGTGCTTCTTGTTTGATTCAGTTCTTCTTGTTTCTTTGTTTGGGTCACTTTCACACCAGGTGGGAGTAATTTTGCATGAGTCTTCAACATAAAATTAACAAGATATTATCCAAAAAAGCTTTTATTCAGTACAAACAGCTCAAGTATACACACACACACACACACACACACACACACACACACACACACACACACACACATATATATAAATATATGTGTGTGTATATATATGTGTATATATACATATATATACATGTATGTATATATATATGTGTATATATATGTGTATATATATGTATATATGTATATATATATGTGTATATATATGTATATATGTATATATATGTATATGTGTATATATATATGTAATATATATGTATATGTATATATATGTATATGTATATATATGTATATGTATATGTATATATATGTATATGTATCTATATGTATATGTATATGTATCTATATATGTATATGTATATGTATGTATATGTGTATGTATGTATATGTGTATGTATGTATATGTGTATATATGTGTATGTATGTATATGTATATATATGTGTATATATATGTGTATATATATGTGTGCATATATATATATATATATATATATATATATATATATATATATATATATATATATATATATATATATGTGTGTGTGTATATACATATATAACAAAAATAATTTAGTAACACTGATATACTGATGCCATATCATGTGTTTTACGACAATCACTTGAATTTTCTCCAATGGATCCACTGCACTGCAGCACTTTACACCTTTTCCACCCTTTTTCCACCGTCTGTGCCTCAGAGAAGTAGTATTTCTTCTGTGCTTACGCAACAGATCACACAGTACGGTACCTTATTCTCTTGTTTGGTGATAGTACGTATTATTCTGGGGTCTTGTAGGTGTCACAGTGAATGAGGAGACAAATATTTTCAGGTACAAAAGGCTGTTAATATCTGGACTATCTTTTTAATATTCTAAAATTACAATTTGAAAGCAAAAACAATGTTCCCTGGCAATTTGTATTTAGGGACTTAGGGAGAAGTCGTGTGAAATTCCGACCATGGAAGAGTCCAGGGAGGCACTCCAGATTCTCTTCTGATGCTTTTTGTTATGTGCCTAAAGGAATATATAAACATTTTCAGAAATTCACCTTCTTATTAAAAGTTAAGAGAAGAGGGTCAGTACCATTCTATATGGGCTAAATATGATGGGCTGCTGCTGGTTAGCTTATCATAAGAAAATGGAAATTGGAAAACAGCTAGTCTATCTCTATCTAAAGGTAAATGTAAGCTTGTGAGCTTTAGAGGTCCTGGTCAGTGATTTTTTTTTTTTTTTACCTTTGGACAATTTGAGTTTATTCCTGTAAAGGCCAGCTGTTTCCTCTGTTTCCAGTTTTTATGCTAAGAAGAGATAACTGTCTCCTGGCTATAGCTTCATACATTAAAATCTCAAATAAATGCACAAGTTTACATTAACTGGGCAGCAGCCCAATTTAGGAATAAAATCCTGTCTATGATATAAAGTCCTGCTATCTGCCACTGAAGTACCTGCTTGAGAATTCACAGTATTTAATGAACAGACATGAGAGTGGTATCCATTATCTTGTTTAACTCTCACCGAGAAGTAATTATCCTGAAATTATTCCTTTACTCCTTATTCCTTTCTGTTAAATGCATTCTCTACTCCTTAGGTCTTTGTCTCCCTCTTTGAGTTCCCCTTTACCTCTGGTTAGTTGCCTGCCACCACTGACCAAACAGTGAATCTTTACATTGAAAGCAGAGGGAAAAAGCAGCAAAGATAACATTTTAGGAATTTGTGGAGATGCATATTTAAATGCAGATGTTTGCTGTTCATACAAAAGGTTTCAGCAGTTATATTTACTGTGATTTCTAGAAATCAGGGGAAAGTCGGTAGTGGAGGTATGAGAAGCAGCCTTTTCTTGAACAGTTGGCTGCACTGACAGGACAGCATCCGTCAAAGCTTGATGGGCAACATCAGGTTACCAGATATGAGCTCAGGGAGAGAAAGAGACAGAGAGAGAGAGAGAGAGAGAGAGAGAGAGAGAGAGAGAGCAGGCTGCACTGATGAACACACATTCA
Organism: Istiophorus platypterus; assembly: GCA_016859345.1. NCBI lineage: Eukaryota > Metazoa > Chordata > Actinopteri > Istiophoriformes > Istiophoridae > Istiophorus > Istiophorus platypterus. The sequence goes on along the minus strand of CM029123.1, from coordinate 9,385,550 downwards.
CGAATATAACCCCAATATTGACCCTTCATTGCTTGTGAAATATGAAAAGCAGTTTTTCTTTTTCTTTCTGGTGGTAATTACCGACCATATCTGTAATTTTCCTCAGTTGTTGTAGTGGGACCTATTACTTGCTGCATGACTCCTCCGGCAGATCATGACTGTAAAGTCCCACTATAATGGTAATGCAGGAGGACAGCTGAGAGCCTGTGGCTGTATGTGGTTGCGATGAGATGTTTAATTAGCCAAAGCAGCCTGACAAACTGCTGCAGGTGCATGAGAGAAGGGAAATGAGCCAGGAGAGAGGTCAGGGGAGAGAAGAGGAGGCGAGACCAGACGAGAGGAGAGGAGAGGGCTTATTGTAGCCTGAAAGATTCAAGGTTGGTCCAGGCTTTTTTTGTTGTTGTTGTTTTTTGAAATCGTCCAATCATATTTAATTGTTTTATCTCTATTTAAGTGTAAGAGCAATATCTGAACACTCCTTCTTATTACACTAGCCACTCTTTCCATTTGGGTAATTAAGAGTCTGAGCAAGCATTGCATTGAGGACAAATAGTGAGCATGGTGTAATGCTACAGTATGAATCAGCCGGTGTGTTTGCACCGCCAAGAGTCCAGGTGGAAGAGGTGGAGGTTAACATCACCGATCAGGGTAATTAATTGCTCCAATTTAGTCATTAAGTGTTGAGTTGGAACTCGAGAGCTGACACCTGCAGGGTCTCCGAGAGAGAGTCACAAAGAGAAGAAGAGAGGAAAGAGAGAGAGGAGGGAGGGTAGGGAAGTAATGACTTGCTTTATAAGCAGTATATAGAACTGACAATGAATCAAATTTAATTGTGCTCGAGAAATAAATAATGTTACTGTAAGAAAGCAATGTTAGTTCATCAAGCAGATTCTCGCTGTAGTATGGAGGTATGGGATTCTGTGTATGTGAGTATGTGGCCTTTGAGGGAAATTCTGACAGGCCCCTGGAGTGAGACCTTCACTGGCTCTAGTTTTGCCAAGAACCTCATCAGTACTCCCACAGAGAGGGTGGAAAGAGAGGCAGGAAATTGGATAGGTGGGAGAGAAAAGAAAGATAGAGGAGAGGGAAAAAATGTGGATGAGGGAAATTATCAAGGTAAAAAGAACGAACAGCAAAAACTAGCAGAATCACATACGAAGCAGATATAATGGATAAGATGGCATACTTGGAGGTAATGTAACTGTTAATATGCAAAACGATTTTCACAGTAATGCCATTGATAAAAATTTTCCCTTGAGCCACAGTCTTGATATGTGATATCTTTTCATGATTGCTAGACAGGTGATGTCAAATTCCTTGCCTTTATTGCGTATAATGAGGAAAGGCTGTCCTCCCTGGAAAACATTAACAAACGTCTACATTGAAATTTGACAATTGATAACCTGTATTCATGCGAGTGATGACCATCCTCTCACAGGCAGAAGCAACACGATGTTGTTCAGGTGCCAAAAAACATCTTTAAGAGGTTGTGGGGGATTGTAAGGCATTCATGTTTAACTTAACTTAACTTTAACTGCAGAGTTTACATCCCGTATCCTACCAACAGTCAACCATCGCTTCTTTCAACCAAAACTACAATCGTGAATCTTGTGAATGCAAATTGTTTTTAGCCATGCCAGCATCACATCTCCGCTGGTAGCAGTGTTGGTTGGTGGGTCATTTCGTCCACCAATTTGGTCTAGATGACCACCTGATTTTGGGGATATCTGGCACAACCAGATGGTCGGATGTTTCCTTTATCGACTGAAACGTCTCTCAGTGTTAATTATTATCACAGAATTTGGTGCAGACTTTCAGTATTTCCAGATAATGAATCATAATAACTTTGGTGATCCCCTGAATTTTCCTCTGGTGCCACCATTATGTTAATGTGTGGTTTTGAATGAAATAGCTTAACAATTTTTGGATGGATTTCCCTGAAATTCAATGCAGATATTCATGGATGAATCATAAGTACTTTGGTGATCCCTTTATTTTCATTTAGCGCCTTCAACAGGTCAGAACTTTAATTTGTCCCAATGCTTTGCCTCATGACCAAACAAACTATCTATCTTTTTTGCTAGAGAGCATATTAGTATGTGAATTAATAGTATGCTAATTTATTAATATGCATGTGTGAGAACATCTCAGAAAGCTGCTTGCATGGACTTTTAGCTTTTTTTTTTTAAACCATTATCTAACCTGATCTAACCAAGCAGGTATATTTGCTTATCTTAACCTAAAGTTAAAAACAGAGGTGGCAAATCAGAGAACGCTCCTACGATTGGTTTAGTAATGATTATATGTGTCATTATGGAAGGCATAAAAATGGTACGCATCCTGCTGACAGGAGTACCAGATCATAAAATGCTAAATGATGACAATGACGTACAATCTATTTTGTGGTTTACGTGTGAGGGTTTGTGCAAGTTATGGGCAAGCAGAGAAAACATTGCCTTAGGATGTAGGAATGAAAGAAAACAAGAATTCAAAACAAAAAACAAACATTTTAGGATAATGCTTCAAAAAATGTTAAGATGAAGAAAAGCAGAGAGAACAGGTGGGAGGGGACCAGGTAAGTTTAAACAACCAATAAATAAAGCGTCATCTAGAGATATCCGCTTTTCTCAGGCTTTTCATCCAAAGTGGCAGATTTTTAAAGGGGATTTTCATGTAACAGATGGTACGAGGAAACTGCCCCACAATTCTGTCCCATCGGGCTGCCCTGGTAAAATCATCTCCAACATTTTAAATCTTTCCTTCTTATACTCCTTCCTTTGTCTTAGCCTTGTCTTTTTCTGCTTTCTAATCTTCTTTTTTCTTTCTTTCACATAACATCTTCGGCTCCTTCACCTGCTCTCTTCATCTCTAAATATGCCTTCTCCCATGCTACACAAACACTGTGTTTCATCTTGTGTTTCAGTGCTTAGTAATTACTGAACAGGCTGGAGGAGGTTACTCTGCCACGCCGCTGCTCTTTCTCTCTGATATTCAAATGATCCTTTTCGTCCTCATTTGTCATCAGTTCAATGGTGTGTTTGTGTTTGTGTATGTATTTGTGTTTGTGTTTGTGTACGCTTATGCATGTGGCTTCTAATCTCTTTTTTTAGAGTATCACACGGGAAATGCAACATCAGTCGGGTGAGAATTAGAAGCAGGGCTGATTAAGTCCCGGCAAAAAGGAATTAAGGAGCACGTCCCTGCCATCTTCTTTCGTTGTGGCACCAGGATTTACCTGCAGTGTGGTTGAGAGTAGCTGCTCTGTGCTGCCACTTTCATGAATAATCACAAGCCTTCAGAAAGATTCATACTGCCATGAGCTAGTTGGTTCAAATCACTTAGCCATTACGCATGACACTGAGGTCTTGATATATGACGGGCTAATAGCTCTGCACTCCAGCACCAATGCTGTGGAAGCTATTATCTACCAAGATTAGAAGAACAAGTTGCATTTTAACATTAGTGGCAGCTTGTCACAAAGCTGTTTTAAAAGGGGGCTAGGATTCTGTTGTTTTGAACTCAGCCACTGTACACTTCGTTCTGAGACCTGTGAGTGTGTGTTCATGCGTTGTGACATTTTATGGGAAAACACACCAGCACAGTTGACTTATTACCAAGAAACAGCATTTCTGAGTGAACTCTTTGCTCTGCAGTGCTGAAATCAATTAGTCAACTCACAGAGTAAAAATGTAAAAGCCCCCTTATCTTCTGCTCTTGAGTAGCAAGGAATATAATAAATGTGATCAAATTTACAGGCTTGTAACACTGTTCTCCACTGTAAAGCAGGTTAATTTGCTTCCATTAAAGCAGCAGTAGTAACTAAATTTATAACTTTATATTCAGTCTGGAGCGTCTTCATTTTTTCCTGACTTTTCCTCTAAAGGTGGCTTTGATGGAGATGACTAAGCACTTTATGGCAAGCTCTAATTTCCTTAGTCAAGTGTTAGTCTGCAGGACGTAATCTGTTTCATTACATTAACTCAGGTGGATGAGGCCACTTGGGAGATTGGTTTAATGTTTCAGTACAGACTTTTGTGTTGTTCCCAAAATGGAATCTCTTAATGTGCCAGATGCGAAATAGAAAATCACATAGATTACAATGTAGTTTGTATTTATAATTCTATAGGTCATATTCTATGGTGCAGCCAGAGAGACATTATGCAACCAACTGCCTGTTGTGTGAATGAAATACATAGGCCATATGTTATATTGGAGGACATTAAGACTTTTCAAGTGTGCACATTGCAGAGGAAGCATCCAGGATCCAAGGGCTGTCAATTACCGATAGAACACGATAGAGCTGAGCTGATCAAAGGCCTGCCTGATGTAGTCTGGCCTCTTTGTTCCTGTCTCAAGGGATGAGGGAAAGGGGGGTGTATTGATGCTCTACTACATCTGGTTCACACTCGAAGGGCTTCTCATCACTACCCACACACACACACACGCACACAGACATTAGACCACATCAGAAAGCAAACACGAATGTAATGCACATGGCTGCACACAAACTTGAACGCAGATTCATGAACACATATGTACCAACTCAATCATCCGAACACGAGAATGCCCAATGGTTCGTCACATCACACATCGTTAAAGCCGTGTGCACATGCAGGTGCACAACAGGCTTCAAACTGTGTACAACTGATATCATGAGTTTTCCTGTCGCGCCCCCAGAGAGACCAGCCAGGCCAGAGAGTTGATCGCCGTTCCTGAGATTGCTTCTGAGTTTTGCCGCTAATTATTTTATGCCGCCGTTTGAACTGTCTGTTGAAATCCAATTATCAGGCAGTCTGTGTAGCTTACAAGATTGGGGCGGTAACGGGGGGGAGGAGAGGGGTGGGGACGGGAGGATTGGAGGGGCTGAGAGGGAGATAACAAGTCGCAGGGAAACACACTGTCTGACTGTGAGATACGAGGGATTTTATTGAGGGGAAACCTTTATAACAAGGCTAAGTAACACTTGTTTACTCCGCTTGGGCTACAGTTACTGAGCCTTTCTAGTGACCATTTAAAGGAAAAATCCTAAAGAAATAGTTCAAATGTTAAATATAGGGCTAAGGCCAGGACTCAAGAGCTTTAGCAGGGGAAAGCAACTCTAATGTTGAATCTTGTTTTGCATCTATTTCTATCATTTCCTTTCTTCTACCGAAATTAGCATTCTAACCAGCTAGCCCCGGGCAAGCTGGTCCCTCTCGTCATATTCAGATAATGAGTCGCTCTAGAGTCCAGTCTGCCCACGGTCAAACATGAGAGGAAGAAGAAGTAGCGCTGCCCAGAGGGTAGATTTTAACCTTTTGTCTTGTAAATGTAGCACTGGCTGAAGCACTTGGCATGGGACCAGCACCTGCTCCCGGCAATAAACCACACGTGTCAGGAGTGCAAACGTACATACAGAGCCTTTAAATAAAAGAGAAAGAAGAGAAAAAAATGATGCGCAGATTTCATAACCTTTGAAAAAAAGCCAGGCTAGCTGTTTTCCCGTGTTTCAAGTCTTTATCCTAAGCTAAGCTAACCAACCGCTGGATGTTACTTCAGATGTTCAAATATGAGAGTGGTATTTTTCCTCTCATATTTGTAAATTTACAAAATGTCTAACTATTCCTTTAACGAGTAACTGTTCTAACTCATAATACAGTGTCAAAGTGAGAAGTAGCCTCTGGATATTTTCATTGTCCATTAAGAGATAAAGTGACAGGGTGTAATTCAATGAGTGTAAACTTTGCAGCAGGGGGTAAAGCACACAGCTTGTTTTAAATTGATCCCTCTGGTAGCAGGTTGTCTGACTCATAATGACTCTGCAGAAACAGCTTTAAACTAACAATCAAGTGCATCTCAAATGAAACGACCCCCTTCTGTAAAATGTCAATTTGTGTTGGCTGCCTTGTCAGGATTTATGGAGCGTTTGCACAGTGTAGCTGCCCCCGATATCTCACTCTCTCACATGCACCCATATGCTCTCATATCAGTTGTCACACCTGGACATTGCGAGCTGCTGGGGTCCCAGCAGGTAGACTCATATTCTCAGACACATAGGGCAGAGCAGGCCCCCGAGATAGATCAGTAAATAACCCTGGTCTTTCGGGAGGTCTCGTCAAATCTGATTCTCCAAAATTGGGTGTGCCTGGGAATCAATATACCGAGGGATCCCAGACTATCTCTGTCTCAAATCCGGGATTCTTACCCGGACTGAGGCTCGGCCACGATGCTCAGCAATAAAGCTGGAAATAGCCAGGATATACCATCAAATCCCTGCCAGTAACTTTCTCTCTCTTTCACCCTTTCCTTTCCTCAGTCTCGCCTGTTATCTTCTTTTTACCAAGGTGTGTTAACTCTCCCGGCTGTCGTTTCTCTTCTCTGCACCCCCCATGGCTGTTCTCCCACCAGTGTCTCACAACTTCTTCACTCTCCTTATTTACACTTTAACAGCACTCGCGCTTTTGCCGCTCCTAAAAAGAGACTGGAAACATCTGCACACTCTCATGATTCATTAGCGATTCTAAGAGTGATTATTTGATAGGTACAGAGCACATCAAACTTGTTGCTATCCTCAGAATTATTGCTTTCTGTTCATCTGCGTTTCCCTCCCTGTCATTTCTTTAGTTGGCGCTTTGAACGTTATATTTTTTCCTTTCATCCTTGCTGTTCGATTCCTTTCTCCCCAGCATGGTTATCACAGCACAGTGTCTGTCTCCTTCACACCCCCCCCCCCATCAAAATCAGGCTCATTTTATTCAGTGTACTTTGACACTTCTCATCCTATCTGTTTTTTCTCATCAGTTTTTGAAACCTCACTTTCTGGCATATTTCTCTCTCCAAACTCCATTTTCAAACAGTTATATCAACAATCTGGTAGATTTTGTCAGTGCTGAACTATTCTGTGTCTAATCACTAATTGCACTCTGACTCTTCTCTCTTTTCAGTTGCCTGTCACTCTCTCTACCTGTTAAATCAATCTCCTAACTTCTACTCTCCACCGCTGCCCATTTACAGATCGAGATTACACCAACTCCATCTTTCCACAGCTAAAATCCTTCAGTCACAACCTATCTGCAGTTCAGTCATTTATTCCATGTATAACAGGAATAAGCCCATATAAATTGTGTAGTAGAGTTGTAGAGCTTGTATGCTTTTACTGTTGATGTGATTAAGTTAGGTGATTTATGAATGAAAACTGGAGTGAAACTTTTTTTATCATCTGTCAAAAATTTACATTACCTATTTAAAGTCCAGTTAATCTCACACTTCTCATTTGTTTTAAACCTTCAGTATTAGGAAAACATGTCTTACAAAGCACAAGAGAAAACTCTAGATGAATACTGTAGCTAATATGCTACTGTAATAAATGAGTATTTTTCCAATATGCAATCTGTGGAAATGAAGTGGCTGTAAAAAAGTGAATACATTTTCTGAGCATCACAAACCCTCAGAAATGACTTTTTACTTTGAGAATTTGATCCATTTTGTCCAATAACAATACGGAAGTCGAGAAGAGCTCTATAATTAAATTATTACATTAAAGCTGTTGGAAGCCATCAGGAGTTTAGCCAGCTCAACCAGAGAGGGACTCTATTGCACATGCTCATTAGACCCCCCCACAAAAACAGAGGCAGGAATAAGCCCATGGAAACCTGTTTGCTGCTTTTTCAGTGTATGTGTCAAGTGCATAGAAATAAACGGGGAGCCATCTTTGCTCACTACATCCATGGTAGAGACAGTTAACATTCCCATAAGGCTGGATTGTAATAATTTTGCTGAATCCCTGAATCAAAATATCACAATCAAGGCGAAAATGCTGTTTGTTTATCATCACATGCTAAAATTGATGACATTCAACCACAGCTGTACTTGTGATTAGTGCTAGAAGTAAGATGGCAAACATAGTACATCAAACCTATGAAACATGTTAGCATGCTGACATTAGCCTTAAGCTCAAAGCACTGTTGTAACTAAGTGAAGCCACACAGAGCTGATAGCGTGGCTTTAGATTCTTGTTTTAATGTTTTGCAGTTCATTGCCTCCACTTTACTGCCTTTATTTGAATGCACCTGATTGCTGTAACGAGGCATGATTTGTTTTTTTCTCTCAACCAAAAACCTCTGCATTTTGTGGATACCTCAGAGCCGGCGTGCTGAACCACTGGCCAGGCTATCAGTCAAGCTGCAGCCGTTACACTGAAGTTAACAGGACCCAGGACTCAGAAGCTCGGTCTCAGGTGGCAGAGGCACTGGATGACTCTTAGAGCACACACACATATTTCCCGCCCCCACAAACACAATACAAACACACCATCTGTCTGTCTGCATCCTGGGGATTTGATAATTTGGTTGTGTGTGTGCACATGTGCGTGTGTCCTCTTAGGTGCCTCAGATGGATGTCTATACCTGGCAGCCGCTGTTGCTGTGACTGTGATGAGATGCAGACTGATTTAACTGCCCATCAAAGCAGTCGATTGAGTTTTGTGTGCATCTCCTCGTGTGTGTGTGTGTGTGTGTGTGTGTGTGTGTGTGTGTGTGTGTTAAGGACATGGAGGCCACAGATGTATGCTTCCCAGTATGTAGTCTGTTTATGAGTTTATATAAAGAGCAATATAAAAGTGGATTGGATGGAATTTAGACTTGAAAAGCTGAGGTGTTGGACGGGAGAGAAAAACAGACACTCACTGACATGGTGTCATACAGGGGTATCACTGAATACATATCTCTCTAATTTTCCTCATACCATCCATCTCTCCCTTCTTTTTTTCAACCCTTCCCTCCCTCCTCCCTCATCTCCCAGGCTGCTTCTCAACTTCCTTGGGAAAATACAGGAGAAGATTAGATGAGTTCCCTAAACGAAAGGCAGCTCTCATCCCTCTGTTAATTAGTCTCCTCACTTGGTGTGGCTCGATGGCGTGATGAGGGAGGTGGAGGAATGAAGAAAGGGAGGGAATGTGGCAGGGGAGAAAATGGGGTATTTGCTGTTTCTAGCTCATGCATAATATATTCCTGTTAGATGGTTTTGTGACTTGACATGCAGAGCAGAGATGGCTGTCATAGATGTTACCTTTCTGGTCAAGGTTCATGGGTCCATCATGAATCATCCTGCATGTAATCAAGAATAAAAATGTAATTCTAGTCTGCATTTCCAGGATCCAGATTTTTAATCTTATTGAGACTATATCATCATGGTGTAATACCACTACAAGACAATAAACCATACTATTTATTCATCGCTCCACTGTTTAGCTGTAAAACTACATGTGATACAATCCTACTGATCTATAGGCTGTCGACGTATTTATTTTGATAGGGGATCTGCTGCAGGGTTGATAGTTCAGGTTTACTGACCAACTCCCAGGCCTTTGCCCCAGCATGATTCGGTGTCCCTGCACCACTGACTTTGATTAACTGAGGAGTCTTTACAGCCTGCAGTCAACAGCAAGGATTTACTGAATCCCAGATGTCCCTGGATCCTGCCGACAGACAAACACAGTGAAGGAAATAGAGAGAGCTTAAAGCAAAGTGAGAAAGAGAGTGGAAATACAGAGACAAACAGGCTAGAGTGGAGTAACAGAAAAAAGAAACAATGTCAGGAAGAGAGAATAAGAGAATGAGAGAGGAGAAGAGAGGACAAATCTGGCTTCCGTCCCAGTCAAATATGTCCCGCACCAAAACCCTTCTGTAATAAACTGATAACATCCTTTCACCACAGCTACATTCGGCTGCATATAAAGCATACAGTAAAGACTGTGTATGTGTCGAGACGGATTAGGTTTGTGGCTCATACGTAGCTGGTCAGTAAAGTCCAGGAGTTGTCACCCTGACTGGGGAAGCCTAATAGCAAAAGGCCTTCGGTATATAATAATTAACTTTACAGGCATGAAAAATAAGAAGGGGTTATTACATAATACCATATGATTATGCTTCATTGTGTGTTATATGTGTCCATGTTACTGTATGTGTGAAAAATATTGATTAAGAAACAACCAAGATGGAAACGGGAGCAATATATCTTAGAACTGTCATGTATCCTGGAATTGTGGTGGTCTAGCTTAAAAACCCATTGGTGAGCTAGATATTTACTGAGTCTTTCTTTTTATTTTATTCTAGTCTATATGATTTTAGGAGCATCGTACTTGAAATCCCATATTTTATTATTTCTTCGACATACCCTGCTTTGTTTGGGTTTAGAAAACAAGGGTAATTTGAAAAATAATAATTTAAATGTTGAAGTGCAACAAAGATGTAAGATCATTCAACTGATTAGAGATTTTACAGAAAATGAACTGACAACAAATTTTTGTTAATTTTGAACAAAAATGGTCAAAAACGTTCACTGCTTCCAACTTCAGTAATGTTACGATTTTCTGCTTTTCTCTGTTTACATGATCGTAAATGAATTATCTGTGGACAACTTTGATTTTTTTATTCCTCTTTTTTTTTTTTTTTTAATATTTTATACATTAAAGAATTGCATGCATTAAGATAGTTTTCCCTCATTCACACCCGCATAAACATATGCATACACTGAGACAGTCGTTTGTCCACGTATATCCCACTGGTATTCGCCACTCTGCATTTTTAAACTCTTGTGTACAAGGTGTTGAAAAAATTTTTCCCCTGTACCCTCATCTCAAGCCACATTTATATTCCAGGCGAAGACAAGCAAGCGGCCAAGGGGACCTTGATGTGCCCAGAACAAGTTTAACATTTGCCACTGTATAAAGTGGCTTCGCAGCCCAGCAAATGAGAAGTCTCAGACATTTGAAAATTGCCTGGCCACCCATCCTGCACGTAAAAAGCTTTCTGTCACCTCATTTTTCAGGAGAATCTCTCTCTCCGTCCCTCCCTCCCTCTGTCCCTGTACCCCCCCAGTTTCTTTACTCAATACAGCATCTTGCGCTTTCTCCATCTCTTTTCCATTCTTTCACTTTCAATTTCTCACTCTTGCTCTTTATTCACATGTACTAGAAGAGCTTGCTTTTCTCTGGCCACAGAGAGAGGCCAGTATGTTTTTAGCACAACAAACGGGTGACAGCTTCCAGCTGACTCCTTAACGGGGTGACTGGTTTTGTTGGCTGTTGGCTGGTGAGTGGTGAGTGGCTGCATCATATGAATAATGGAGACCTGGGTGGCTTTCCCCTGTAAGTAATGGGTTTCTATATAGTTCTGGGCAGCCCTGAAGCTTATTCCCACTGTGCACCATCAGGGGGCTCAGCAATGTCACCCCAGCCTCATATGGTAGAGTTGGGTCAGTGGTGTGTTTTACACAGCCTCTCTCTCTCTCTTTTTATCTCTCCTTTGCCTTTTTGACCATCATGTTTATTTGAAGTTGAAGAAGTATGCAGAAAAGCAAATAAATACAAACTTTAAGACCACCTAAAAGCACTTATTAAAAACACCTATCTCCCTATGTGTGGGTTCGGACATATGCACACTGTGCAGTAAAACCCTTCTCTGTAATTGACAGCAGTATTCAGCTCCACAGAGATAATGCTACAACAAGCACAGTCTCTTTCTTGCTTTTATTCCCTCCTCCTTACTTCCTGTCATCCCTCCACCCCCTCTTTGCCCACCTCCTGATTAACTACACCTTTTCATGTGAGCATAAGAAGCTCCTCATTGTCGTGTAACAGAGCTTATTAATAATCATCTGCATTTCTATAGTACATTTCAAAATGACAATTACAGAGTACTTTACCTAAATTAAAATACATCAGTTGTAGCTTAACAAAGAAAAAAAGTCAACAATTAAAAACTATGACAAAATAATAATGAAATAGAATCAAAATTCTATGCAATGAACACACTGTGAGGAAATGACAGTACAACCCATCTACAAGGTGCATTCAAGTGTGTATTGAGTTAAGATACACATGCATGCACAGATGTATGCACTAATGAGTTTATATCATGTTTATGCCTATGTGTGTCTGAGTGTGTCTCAGCACTCGCACAAGCATCTGTCCATGTCATTCACTTTATTCAAATCCCAAGCGTACAGGTACATTTGCATTCCCATGGGTATTTTGTATATTTAATATTCAATGCTCATAATATCACAGACTTCATTATAATGCAGAGCTGTTGCAAGCTCTCCTCCCTCATAACCTGTCTTCTTCAGCCTCTCAGGCAGTAAGGATAATGTTATTGCTTGAGTGCACTGTGTGTGTGTGTGTGCTTGCGTGCGTGCGTGCGTGTGTGTGTGTTGGATTGAAACTGTCTCTGGCTTACGCTATGTGTCTAAGCCCATATGGTGGGCTCTGAATCGTATGGCATTTCTTCTTTTTGGAAGCCCTGCCATATTCCCCCACACTGGTCTACCAGCTCCCATTTCCTCCCAAGAATCTGAGTATACAGCGACAAGCCCAGTAAAGCATCTGGGGAAATTTATGGCTGCACAAGATTCCAGTCCTCCCCCAACCTCATCAATTCATCCACCTCTATCTCTTTTCAAACTGTCTTTGTGATACTTCTTTCTTTTCCTCAGTCTTTCTCTGAACATCCCACCACCTGTTTCCCTCCCTCTTTCTTCCGCTCTCTATATGGATGATAATTGAGCAGATCAGTATTGTACTATGCACAGAGTGTTCTGTTTTTTTTGGAAGCAGAGGTGTGCTGACGTAGTACTGGCCTGTGCTAGATTTTATAAGCCTCAATATAGCCACCCATTCAGCCATTGTTTGCATTTTGGTTCTTTTATATTGTAACTCCCAAGGAGCAATCAAACATGCCTGAGGATGATTCATGCTATAAGACAGGTGCAAACACAGAACCGGCCCGATTTTTGCAGAAAATGTGAAACACTAAAGCCATTTATGTATGACACAGTGCGACAGGTTGCTTGCTAAAACCTTGGTAATATCCTCCTTGAAAGTAAAAACAGTCCTTTATCACTGGAAGGGTAGCTTCATTTTTCTCTCTAAGGGACTTATAAGTAGGCGGTGATAGGGCTAACTCCCCCTATGAAACCAGCAGTATTTTGTAAATGCATGTGATTGTATGTGTGTGTGCTGCAGGAACAACAGCAGTGTGTGGAGATGGAGTGACAGACAGGCAGCCTGATTGATTAATGAGGCCTCTTAATAATTCACCCTGGTGTAGAAAAGGGTGGCAGGAAAATTTGAGACAAGCAAAAAAAAGAAAAGAAAAGCAAAAGGAGAACAAACACATTAAAAAATGTGATCCATGGATATAGACGCTAGCAGACATAGATTGGCAGCTAAATTTATCCAAATGGAGAATGGCAGAACACGGTAGCAGGTGAGATTAGGGTTGAACGACAGAGGGGTTGGACCAAACTTCTCCGTGAAAGGCTGAGTCTGACCCTGTAGGGGTCTTGGACTTGGACAGAAAAAAAAAGGTGACATCTTGGCTCTGTTTTCTCTTTAGACTGTGTCTGTCTTTTCTGCCTGTCTGTCTGTAACTGTCTAGCTGTCTGTCTCCTGGTCTGTCATAGCTACAGTATCTGTGACAGGCTGGTTAGGGAACAGTGCACTCATCTGACATGTTGAGATATGGCTGGATCTCTCTGGCTGGTATTACACGCAGCAGGAGTGCTCATACTGACTCCCAGTAGGAGATCCATCAGTTTAGGTTTGATGCGGTTAGTTTATGAAACAGCACTAAGGGGTGGAAGTCTATGACATTTGACAGTATGCTAAGGCCTTCCCCTGTAGTTACTGTTGCTTTGTCTGTCAAGCTTTCCGTTATTACACTGCACATATGCATTTTATACTGATAACACTGGCAAATGTACCACGAGAAAATCCTACTAAGTTCTGGTACAATGGAGTCTCAAATTTCAGAGAGTCGACTGAACCAATGACCGTCACTAGCAAATTTTATCAACTATTGCCAGCAAGAGTAAACTAATATTAATGCTACAACTCCATGCTCCATGAGTTGGTGAGAACTCAAAAGCCTCTAAAAGGGTCGTAAATACTCACATGATGGATAGATACATGATGAAAAGCTAGAAGACTGAGGCTAAAGTTACAAGTCCCTTTCAAAAAGACAGTATCTCCACAAGCTCATAAAAAGCAACATTGTTTGTGTATTGCAGGTTAGAACTAGTCAGCACTGTTATTATAGTAATATAAATACAAATCTAATTGATTTTATTTCTTCCAACCTCACTCTTAAATGGTTCAGAGGCATAATATAGAAAAACCTACTAGCTGAGACATCACAGTGGTTTGATTTATGTTTCGATTTTCAAACTCTATGCTTTGTTTTTATAGGAGAAAGCATTTGAGGATAAGTTAGGCAAAATAACAATATCTAAAACAAGTTTAGCTAGAGTTTATAATTTGTAAACAGCAAAGAAAAAAAAAATTAAAAACCAGGGCAGAGCTGTTGTGTTACTCTAAACTCTGCTATACCAGCATCCCGGCTTCCACATAAAATATTAAGCAGAAATAATATAGTCAGTGAATGAGTTTGCTAACTTTCTGAGTTCTAACCCCACCCTTACCCTAACCCTAAAAACCAAGTCCTGACCCTAAAAAAACAATCTTTACCCTTGGAGACCTAAATATTTATCCCTACAGTGACACAAGTCCCCATGAGTAAGTGTGCATTCAGGTTAAAGTCCCCACTGGGATATAAGAGTACAAGTACAAACACACACACTCACTCACACACACAGATACACACACACACACACACACACGCACACACACACACAAACACACACTTATGAAACCGTGTCCTAGAATTCTGTAACTGCAGAAGTCCTATTGTAGAGATACACTGAAGAGATAACCTTGCATCACAAAAGGGAAAGAAGGAAAGAAGGACACAGTACTGGCAACCAAGAGTTCAAAGCCTTAAAATGAACCTTTACTGTGTCCCTAAAGAGGCACATAAAAAGGAAGAAAAGGTTGTTCATCTGCTGCACTTTTGATTGACTCTAGATATGTAGGCTACAGAAAATTTCTAAATGTAAAATGTAAGAAGAGGGAAAAGGAATCACTCAGGGGATAAAGAATAATCGATAGCAGTGAGTGTGCTAGAGATGATGGGTGGAGAAAATATAATGGAGTATACAGTATAATAGCATGGCTATTATAACACAGCTCTGACCCTTAGAGCACACATGAAGAGCTGCTAGTGATGAACTGGAGAGAGGAAAAAAGAGAGATGCTATAAACCAGTCATAAAACTGTGACAGGGGAAGGAAATATGGATGCAACCACAAAATCACAAATCTTGCTTTTCATAATGATGAAGCTTTGGACTGTATAATAAGATAAAGCCAAAGTAGCAGGTAGACATTTTGTCAGCACAGTTCAGATGGTGATTTATGAAAGCTCGAATGCAACACCAAAACTGTAATTTAGCTTAATTTGAATGAACTAGATTTTACTTTGTAGTGTGACATAAAGTCTGATGTGCAGCTTGTGACTAATTAGGGCTGCCCCCTGTAAACTTGACAGTGTGAATCGTTTATCAGAGTCCCAGTTGTCTGTTGTCAGACAGTCGCATTTGTTCCCCATTGTCACCAACCACAAACACATTAAAGTAGTTTACAAACCTAGTATTGTTGTAAAATGAGCAAAATATCCCAGAAACAGACTTTGGATACACTCCTACAGAAGCATCTTAAAAACAAAACAGACTGCACTTGGAACTTTTAGATTACTGGATGTGTGTTTGAGGAAGCCAGCAGTTTCTGTAAATTTTAGCATGCTATGAAAATCAACTTGCAGAGACCTTTTCTAAAATATATCTCGTGTCCTTAAGGCACGCCTTCATGAATATTTTCAAAGTAATGTTAGAATCAAGTGGCAGTTGGCAGCCTTTCAAGCTGCTTTCAAGTGTTTGTAAGACGGTAGGTAAATCACATGTGTAAATTGAAAAAAGTCATGTAAGGCTACAAAAAAGTTCAAACCAGTGTGGCAAAAATTACTCAGTTGCGGAGCGAAAGAACAAAAGAACCAGCAATTTTCCCACAGGTGGAGGAAAAGAGACTCTCTATTTGAGTGCAGTGCCTAAGTAAAAGTCTAGTTAAGTAAGATGTACATTAGTAGAATTTAAAATCAAAACACATTTCACTAAATTAAACTAATCCAGAGTAGTTTATCCTTGAAAAGGACTAAATGAATTGTGGAGTTATGTGATGTATATCTGTCAAAAACACTGTGAATCTGCACCACACAGCCACAGACCTCAGCTTCCGTTCGGCCGTGGCTCAGCAGAGGTATTTGGAATGAGGTCAGTGTTTTTGTCCTTGGCTGCACCTTTTGAGATTGACTCAGAACGACCATCACTGCTGTAACTGGCACTGGCTATCTGTGTCCAGCATCCCCGCTACCAGCCCCTGAATCAGCCACCCCCACCCCCAACCCCCAAACTATTCTCCTGCCCTCGGGCTCTGCTCGGTCCGCTCAGCCCGCCACAGCGGAGATGCCATATTCATAATTTACACCAACGGTTTCTCAGGCCGCATGGCAGAGGCTGACCTACCTCATTTAATCTCTGTCCGCTGTCTCTTGTGACAGATAGATATTACTGTAGCCAATGGTCAGATATACAAAAATGAATGCACAGATTTAAAAGTACACACATGTACACACACACACACAAAGTGCAAGGAAATTAATTCGGCCTTGTTTGTCTCTGCTTCCATCTCTTTTTTTCATTTCTTGCTCTAGGCTGATGTAAGCTCAGCTACTCAGATAAAACTGAAAGGCTGTTAAGACATTTAGGCAAAGAAAAAAAAAATTCAGCATCACAATATCTACTGACATAGTCATTTCTGAATATATTTTTTTACGCTCCATGTCAGAAGACGTCACCTCCCTTGAAGAATTGAAATGAAAACTAAGCCGATGTGGGTGAGGCATAACGAAATACCCCAATTATAGACATATCATAGATGACTAAAGCCAACCTGGCTCTAAAAGAGATATTTTTTCTGTGTTAAATGTGACAGTATTGACATTCGCTTTGATATTTTTCTGCTCGGCTGGGTTTTTCGGCATGCCCTGTGCAACAAGGGAACCCAGAGGTTTGTCATGTTAGCTTTAACTCCAGCTCTTATCTGGCTGTTTCTATTGCTGAAATACAACAGTTTCTCACCCTGTTTTTCTGCACACAGCTGAGTTGGTATTCTCTGTTAATCCCAAACCGCAACACAGTTTTATTTAGACGATAAACAGCTGTAGATGGAATTTTTCTTCCCGAGAAGCTCTAAGCTTTTACAATGACAGTACTTTAGTCAGGGCTATTTATGAACTTTTTTTATCACCTGAATAGCTTTGACAACGGTGGCACAGAGTTTAGCACCAATTGGCTTCGTGTTAGCCTTGATTTCAGGCCAGGTGGTTTTGGAGAGCATGAGTATTAAGTGAGCATCTGCGTCTATGAAACACCCTGGGAAATTTGCCATTCTAACACAGTCAGTCTGGTGTTTCTTCTGTCTTCTCCAGGACATGCTGGAGAAGGTTTAACTACCCTGTGACCCTGAATAGAAATCTACTGCTAAGGGCAATAGTTAAACAAAGCCCATTAAATTTCATTACGGACAACACTTTAGTGTGAAGTATTGTACAGTGAAAAGATAATACAATATTTCTTTATTATACTTGAAAAAGATTAAACACAGTGGTCACATGTCAGGTTTATTTGTATGGGCCTTAAAAGCCCCGAATCACAGGCTCGAAGGGCTCCAGAGGACTTCATCACACCCACATTATGAATCAGTAAATAAACTGAAGTAAATAAACCTTACAACCTTACAACCCTCTATCTTAAGGCCCCCGTTGAGAAAAAAGGGTGAAAAAAATCCCACACAAAGGAAATTACTACCAGTTACTCATCCACGCGTACTTTGTGTATTAGAAGACTCTCACGAGGGCAGTGTGTTGATTTTGGCTTCCTTTGTGTACTTACACCCCCTCCCCTTTTCATCTCTGTCTCCAGGTGCAGCAGGATGCAGGGCGTACTGCCTGTGTGTGGACTGCAGCCCCTGCTGGCCCTCCTTCTGCTTCAGACTGCAGGCTGCGGTGAGTCCTCATTAAACTGGAGGCAGTCCCTCTCACCTGACCTACAGTTACTGTTCTAACTTTGGCGGAAAATTGCCCATTATTCATAGTAAGAAGATGATTGAGAAAATAGGTTTTCAGGTCCTTTAGATTCATGTCTTTTTTTTTCAGCTACCCTGTCACCAAATAACCAGCCTACAAAAATAACCCACCTCTACAAAACCTCCTTATGCCTACCTGTGTTTTTTTCATTGGCACAAGTATAGCTCATGCAAGATAAAATTATGCAGACAGATTGTGGAAAACATAAGCGTTCATGAGTGAGTGACTGTGTGGGTACCAAATTGAATGACTCACCTTAACTCCACGAATGAACGGTCACATGTAATTCGTAGGTCACGGCAGCGGTCTATTGTGTAGCGGGAATCAAGAGCCCATTCCATTACATACTACTCTAGGTCACACTGCGATTTTCTTCATCAGTCCGTTAATTTCTTTCTGTAACAGTGTGCATATCTCGATCACTTGACAGACCTTCACAGCTTAGCTCGCAGCCCACTTACTCCTCTCGTTTCATCTGCTCATAATTACCCTAACAGCACTTCCAAGAAGAGGCGCAAAAGATGAGATGTTAAGAAGAAAAACAAAGCTAAGATCTCCAAAGTTCCCATTCATCCTCTCAGCCATTTCTGAGGGGGAAAGGGGTTTGATATTTTGTTAAATCTGTGAGATATTTATTTCTAATATTGCAGAGCTCATTAAAATTTTCTTTGATTTGGCTGAAAGGCTGGAGTTTAGGATCTTAATCCTCTCGTTATGTGTCAGCAAGTTATCCAAATGCTGGAGAGAGGCTTGACATTTTGCATTTGTTTGCATATCTGTTTTACCGACTTTTTTGAACCCTTGCCTCCCTATCTGTCTAGTTGGCAGTTTTATCTATCTGTTCCACAGAGCTCTGCAGGGAAGAGCACAGGCAACACAAGCATTCACATCCCTCAGTCCGTCTCTGCCCTCTCCATACTTTCCTTGTACTCACTTGCTGTGTATCTCTGTGCATCTGCATGTGTTTTTGAGTATGTAGGACAGACTGCACGACCCCTCATTGCCTCCCCAACCGTCTGCTCCTCTCTGTATTGTATTGTTACTGCCTTCCGTGGAGGTAAAAACAAAAAAAAAAAATCTATGGGGCTGGCACCAGGGTCTTTCACTGGAGTCTTTCACTGTGACACAGGGTTCAGATTCACAGTCAGAGATTATGAAAATGCAGCCAACTCCTGTCTTTCTCTGTGTGGGTATATGTCTGCATGGAAACCCTCAGGTTACATCTGCCAGGTAGTTTATGCAGCCAATTCACAGAGCACTATAACCTAACCTCCTTCCCCAACCACACGCACACACACACACACACACACACACAGAATCTCCAAGGAGCCTGCTGACAAACTTACATGTGCCTTTCATGACAGTGTGTATGTCATTCAAATACACATTCTCTGCCCCTGCTCTGGAGGAGTTTAGTTTTTTAGGGCATTACCGTCTTCTGTTTTTGCTTTCTTTCTCTCCCCTCCTGCATTTTGTACTTTTTTTTATTTATGGCTGAGTGACTTTGGAAATAGTCAATGGGAGGTAGAGGACTACAGGGAGGGTTGGCACTAAAGCTCACCCCATGACACTTTGCTTGACAGCCCAGAGATTGGAACGCGGGTGAGATGTGGGGGAGGAGGACAGATTAGGGGTGAGGCTTTTACACAAGTGTGTATGTGTTGATGATTGTGTGAGCATGCCTGCACTTTTGTACAAGCACCCCTGTGTGTAGTTATGAATTTAAAATGCTGTCTGCGTGCCACACAAGATAAATGTATCATTATGCTTCAGAAGGTGCAGAATTAGTCACGGCAGCAGCCTCCGGGGAGTTCCTGTGAAGCCTGACATGGCCTGGTCGGGAGTCAGCTCAGCCAGAGAGAGAGAGAGAGAGAGAGAGAAGCAGGGAGATGGTTGATAGTTGTTGCCAGGAGAGGAGGAGGAGACAAGAGGACGCAGTCTGGGTCAGAAGAGGTTTGAGGGATGATTAGAGTGTACAGTAAGTGATTTGGGAAATTGGGAAAATACACCTGTACAGCAAATTAGAAGAGGTGGGAGGCAAAGTGTCAATGTTAATTTTGGCCCTTTATGTTGACTCAGTTTTAGTCCAGGGAGGATATTCTGTAGGTGTATGTTACAAAGTCACTTGAAAGCAATTGAGGGAGAGAGGGATCCCAGAGGCTACAATATGTAATCGTCTCTTTCAGACAAGCGTCCAGCAGCTAAAGACTGCAGGTAAATTTCCTGTCCCACTGCTGCATCACTTTTTTTTTTCCTCCTGTTTTTGGCAAATCACTGAGGGGCCTCAAGGTGAATTTCATCCTTCATTGGCATAAAGTAAAAAAAAGAAAAAAGAAACAACTTTCAAATCCTTCTGTTTTCGCATCACCGGCCAATCCTGTGTCGCCTGAAATCACCCAGTGCCTTACAAAGTGATTCCCACATCCCATGGAAAATGAACATGGGAAACTTCACTTTGCATTGTGCCACATTCACTGGGTCTCCATTATAATTATGTGTACAGACAAAATACGAAGCAAATTGAGGAGGCAGTGCGATTACATACAGAGTTACTGGAAAGAACGTGATGAGATGCAAATTCACCCAGGGCAGCACAAACTGATTTAACTTACAAGCCAAACCATGCGAATTTAAAATCTTTCAAAAAAGTTCGCACACAACCCAGGGCTTTATGAATGGGTTTCATAAACATATATAGGAAAGAGAGTTAATTGGAGTCTCTGGTGGGTTCTGAGATCAGTCAGCGGCTGAGCTGGTGAAAAAAACGCAGGCAAGATTCCACAGACAGTTTGTGTGTCCGTTGCTATCAGCCAATGTCTGTATTACTGGTACAGTATAGTGGCTGTTTGAGCCGAACAAATACAAACGGTCCAGCAGTCAAGCTTGTGCGAATGGTGCTGTGATGCAATTGCCGTTTTCTGTATATTTTCCATGTTTACAAATGTTATTCCCATCTGTTAGTGGAGGTTAGTGGAATAGTTTGACTGTAATGATTCACACACACAATGTCCATGTCTGTTGCTTTGTGGTAACACAAGAGACTGACTCTTCTCACTAAATACAGTTGTCATTCCCAACATCTGGCTGTTTAACCAGGGCCTCTCTCTTGCTGGTGTCCTCACCCATGTAGTATTATGCAGCTCTCCACTGCAGAGAAGTGCGATCATTCAGAGGCTAGATTCACTCACCTCTTCACTAAAACTCTGTTCTCTGTCTGGGTTTAGAGAAAAGCAACTAGATGTCTCATAACATTACTTGTAGTTATTCTGCATATAACCAGTGGAATATTCTCTTTAATGCTGCAGCCATTCCAACCAGTAGCTTATAAACATGAAATATAACTACAAGTAACATTAACTTTGCATTCACATTTTGCAGAAATAAATAACGTTACATTAACATTAGCTTTTTCCAGCTGTTTTGTTGACCATAGATGAATTTAGTCCATAACCTGGTAACATTAGCTATCATTAGTGGCAGACATTACTAAAATGTAAGATGCTGTTTATCAGTGCAACAGGCCAAGCTACTAAATATGCTCATGTAAATAAGGTGTTTTTGGGCAGTTTTTGACAGGTAAAGTGAGAATAACGGAGAGTGTGATGAAATAAGAGGATGTCACATTTGATTGGTGAGGGAAAAGAGAAGATGAGTAAGAGTGGAATCAGGGAGAAAGGAAACAGGTATGAAAACAAGGAAACAAGTCGAAGGGATCTTTTTAGGGATAAGATCTCATGCAAGGGAATGTCAGCATGGTGACATCATTTCCAAACCCTGCATGATGTACACCTGACAGACCTGCTGTTCTTAGAAAGATAACATAGATATGCATACACAGACACACACATACGCAGAGGGAAAACTTTGGTATGGCACTTGTGTTAATCTGTGTGTGTGTAACTTTGCGTCTTTATTTGCATGCATCTTTGCACATTTGAGAGTGTATGTGCTTCCTGTTAGGGAGAGGTGTCTGCACAGTAGTGAAACACAGATCAGTGATCAAACATAGCGGAAAAAGAAGTAGGAAATCAGTCCCCCCTCATTCAGTTTACATCATATAGTGCATGGTTTCAGGTCTGTTCTTTGAAGAGGCCACCCCCAAAACAGCACATTTAAAAAGTGTGTGCGTGTGTGTGTGTGTGTGTGTGTGTGTGTGTGTGTGTGTGTGTGTGTGTGTGTGTGTGTGTGTGTGTGTGTGTGTTGGTGGGTGGGTGGGTGAGTGTGTGTTGTCTGCCCTGATCAGAAGCTCCTTCCCCCTTTTTCCATTTGTGCTGCCTCTGTTGCTATGGTTATCGTTTTTGGGCTTGATTGGGGCCATCAGCATCTTTTTTCTCTCTCTCCTAAATGATAACATATTGGCATTTAAGAGTAGTCACCACTCTTCATGTTATTTTCTCCACGTCCCTTGTTTTCTCCATTTCTCTTTGTGCGTCACCCAAGGCCTTATTAATAGATGAAATTTTCTACATAACAAAGAGGACAGCAGGCGGTTTTGTCAGACCATTACACGCAAAAATAAACACACTTGCTGCTACTGTCCATGAGATTTTTTAATCGTGTCAGATCGAAATTATTCACCTTCTTCATGATCTTCTAAAAAGTTTCACCTAAGTCTTTTCTATTTTCTCCTTGGTTTTATTTTTTGACCCCAAGATTATAGTATTTGAACAGTTAGTTAATTTCCTCTTCGATTTGTGATGTTTACTTTAGATGGTAAAATAATATGAATCAACTTAGAAATAAGCTGATATAGTATGTAACTTTAAATTCATAGTAAGTTTTCTAGATAGTGGTGGAATGTAATTACATCTGCGAGTTGAGAAAATTCCATTTTATGCTAATTGTTACTTCAACCTCACAACATTTGTAGGAAAATATTGTACTTTTTAATCCACTATATTTATTTGAAAGCTGGTTAATAGTTACTTTGCAGGCACACGTATTACATACAAAATACATTAATCTGCCACAACATTAAAACCAGTCACTGGGTTTAATGTTGGTGCTGATCATTGATGTATTTCTATCAATTAAACAGTTTACAGAGTGGTTGAAATTGGCTCCGCCTCTACCAGCTGCAACATTAAAACAGTTCTTATGTGTTCATGCATAAATAATAACAATCCACTTATATGATATAACACTAAAAAGACTGATTCTGCATAATGAATGCTTTAGTTTTTAAACTTAAAGTATTTTTTGTGGATAATATTTATGCACCTTTAGGTAAGTAAAATTTAGAATGCAGACATTTAACTTAGGTAAAGTTTCTAAGTACCTCATCTACCACTCCTGGGAAAGGGCTATGTAATTTGATACTAATTATAGGGAAAATGGAGACAGTGTTCTGTCCGACTCCTAATTAATTGCCAGCGTAACCTAGAGTATTTTAGTCATTGCAAAGCAAAAAAAAAAAAATGCAAAAATAAAAGCAATCAATTCAAAATACACAGAGAGTACCTTTTTGAGTAAAAATGAACACTCAATTATTATTCCCTTGTGTTTATCTGGAGGAATTCTTTCAAGGACATTTCTCTGGAAGTCGAGGTGTGCTTAACACAACTCAGCAAAATACTTACAAAATAAAATATCTGTCACAGAAAGTTGACTCTATTTTCTCTATACCTATTAACTAAAGACATACTTCTCTCCAGGAGACTTTCTAGCAGGTTATTGGGAGATTATGGGACTGTTAAAGGCTTTGCCATCTAACACTTTTTATACACTGCCCTTATGGATTTTAACCGAATTCATCATGTTCCAGATTAAAACCAACTCTACAGATTGTTTAATCTGATCCTGCTGCAGTCCAGTTGTGTTGAATAGGCTGTCTTTTCTTAATACAGTGATCATCTAATAGCGCCGAACCTCTTTCAGACAGCTCATCTGTCATGATTTATGACATACACACACTTGTGCACGAACATACACACGCTTACACAAACACATAATCAGCTGACATGCAGGCAGCAGGAGAGGAGCAGTGATGACAGGAGAGGATGCACTCAATCAGTCCCGGTAACTCTTGAGTGGCAGGCTAACGGGTTTGATGTGGGCAAAGTGAAGACAAAGGGGCCTCAATCATTGGAAAGCCATCCCAGGTAACTCGGAAAGAAAGAGAGAGAGAGAAGGAATAAGACAGCGAGGCAGAGAACAAGCAATGATCTTCCCAGTTGTGTTCCTGTTGCAGTGAAAATGCCATAACCACCCACCCTGTGTCTCTGTGCAGTTTTGCGCCAGTGGCATAAAGGCTCTCCGACTGTGTTTAATAATTCAAGTGCACCTCTAAAGCAAAGACAGATGGGCCAATGGTGATGATCACATAGATGTCAATGTGAACAGCAGAAAGAAAATAAAAAAATCTGAGATCTATCTGCACACTGATGGAAGTGGTGCTTTCAACCAGAGCTGGAGCATGTGTCCTCTCAACACCTATACAGGAAGACGAAGACACAGGACGAGGTCACTAAAAGACTCGCCTGTTAACATTTGTGAAGTCCACCATACTTGGACTTTACGATGTGATGTTTTCTGAAGGAAGATTTTTACTCAGCTTTTTTTTTTTTTGTTCAGCTTTTTACTCAGCACTTTCCTGCACTTTCTTGCTGCATTTACATTCAGCTTCAGTATTTGCTCTCCTTTTTATCACCCAACATCCAGGTGAGTCTTGTTTAGAAAAGAAAGACAGAGAGCAATATGAAACACAGATATCCAAACAAACTGCATTCTTGTGGGAGTTATGCTTGTGATAACATTTCAATCTAAATGCAGATTTGATATAGCAGTGGCATTGGGGGCCATCACTAGTTTATATTCATTACCAAGACAGAACAGAGTGATGTCTCGTTTCTGTGTTTTTTGTTTGTTTGTTTTTGTTTGTTTGTATTTTAACCTAGTCCCCATCATGATGTAATTTAGGCTTCTTAAGAATTGAATCCACAATTGATTTCATGAGATTTAGTTGTGAAAATTGCAGCACTAGCCGGGAAACAAAGATAAACATTTATCCAAATAAAGTAGACAGAATGATTGAAGAGGAATGGTTGGCTTCATTTGTGGCACTGTCTTGCTATTGGCAGGATAAGCAGCAAAATGTTATTTAAACAGCATTCACATAGGTAGAACCTGGTTAGACACTAGCAAGCAGCAGCATTGTTGATGCCTCTAAGCTGAAGAATAAAGTTAACTGTTTTTATTCCTTGGAAGCTCTTGGCAAGGTGTTTGAAAAATTGCAGTTTGATTGTCTTCTAAGAATACACTTTACACAATGACTGGCTATGTTGTGTGTTGGGGAGGGAGGGGCACATGCGTGAGTGTGTGGTAAACAAAGATGAGTGCTACCTCCTCGAGGGGGATAAAACAAAGAGTGGCAGCAGGGAGTGGAGTCTGATAGCCTCTTGTGAAAGATGTGTTCCTTGAGTGAGTTTGTGTGTGTGTGTGTGTGTGTGTGTGTGTGTGTGTGTGTGCGCGTGTGTGTGTGTGTGCGCGTGTTTTTTGTTTGTGTGAGAGAGCAGGAATTTTTCACCATGTCAGTCTAAACACACATCTCCTTATGAAACACAACAGTACATCTTGGCATTTTCCATCATATCCTCTTGACTCCTTTGCACATCACATCACTCCAATTTCCCCGTTCCACATACTTCACCTCCAGCTTTTTCCAGTTCCACTTTCTGTTAATGTGTTTTCCCTTACTTGCCTCCTACCACTGACACTCCTGCTCTGTGTTGTGCCTGGAGACAGTTATTCATTTTTTTCCATAAATTCTGTTTTTGTCCTCTGTCAGTTTGAGGAAAAAAGTACAGTGCTGCTGCTATCAAGTAAAACAAATTCAAAAGTGAATCATTTTTCTTCTACACCCACTCCTATCACAGGGCACAGTGCCATGCTGGCCCTGAGGACCACAAACTTTTCATAGGGACATTCTGTGGTCAACAATGTTGCATAACTCACATAAATGTCATTTTAATTTGCAATAACAGAAGTATTTGCAATAAATAATTTGGAGGCAGCTACTCTGGGGAAATTGATAAATAACATGATACTAAAATAAATAATCATTTTTTGCTGTTAATGTATAGTCTGTAGTGAGCTAAGTGAAAATTGGACCTTTTGCAAAATGTGCTTATTTTTATTAGCTTATCTTAGCATAAAGACTGAAATCAGGGAGGAACAACCAGTCCAACTCTGTCAAACTGAAACAAAACCCACCTACCAGCTCTTCTACAGTTCACTTATTAACACATACAGTACCTTATTTGTTTTTAAGTTTTCCAAAAAAGTGTATAACCTCCTGGTTGTAGTTTCTGACAGACAGATATGAGTGTAGTGTCTTGTGTATCTCAACACGAAAGCAAATGTGTATTTCCCAAAATTTTAAAGTATCTAACTTAGATATAAAATTTTGATTAGTAGTAGCTTTGCTAGTAGGTGAAGTTTATTACCTGGGCAATCTGTTTGCCCCTGTTTTCAGCCTCTGTATTAAGCTAAGCTAATCAGCTGCTGAATATTGCCTTCTACTTTATGGACAGTTATTAGAATGGTTTCTTCTCATTCAGTTTTATACCAGAAGGAGAATAAGTGCATGCCCTAAAAAATATTCCTCAAAGGTATTTTTATTACTACACAAAAAAATAAAATCATCAGAAACATTGGTCTTAATCAGTGTAGTTAATGTTAGCGACTCACACATCTTTGCTTATTTATTCCTCACCTTCACTCTCTTCTCCTCTTATCTCTCTGCCTTTGAAAGCCTCATGCATTTTGTTTCACAGGTCACCTCACTTGACGGGCTGAAGTCCTCTCAAGTGCGAAACGCGAGGCCATTTCAGAGGACAAATCCTGTTTGATGCAGCCATGCAGAGCAATACTGATCAGTTGGTGAGGGAGTTAGACAAGTAATGCTTGTCTTAGATGATGTCGGTGGGAGAAGCAGAGGACTGGGTATTTATTTACTGCAACAGTAGAACGGCTGCAGGAATGAGCAATGACAGCTATTCACACGTCTGCTATTTGGGTATGTTCAAAGGTACATTAACCATCCAGTAAGGAATGAAAAACGGTGGATTCAAAGCTCTGTGTGTGTGTGTGTGTGTGTGTGTGTGTGTGTGTGTGTGTGTGTGTGTGTGTGTGTGTGTGTGTGTGTGTGTGTGTGTGTGTGTGTACATGTGTCGATTGATTGTACATGTGTTTGTTTGTGAGTGTGTGTGAAAACTGTAGCAGACGCATGAGCAAATTAGAGATGGGAAGTTTTCACATGTGAGTGCATCCCAGGGCACACCCACACAAACCTACACACGCACCCACACACACAAACACAGCCCATACAGCCCTTTTGGCAAAATATAATGGCTTTCAAAGTCAAGGCAAGTTATTCAAAGTTGACTCTGAATCATGAATCGGCTGAGGGAAAAATTCAATCCTGCAAATAAAACAAACACACAGTATATCTTTATTTCTCTCTGTCTCTGTCTCTCTCTCTCTGTCTCTGTCTCTCTCTCTCTATATATATATGTGTGTGTGTGTGTGTGTGTGTGTATATATATGTTGAAGATAAAAGGAAAATAAGATGAAATATAGTTCAATGGGAGGGAGGAGGAAGAAACTTATTATATATATATATATATATATATATATATATATATATTCACTGAAGATAAAAGGAAAATAAGATGAAATTTAGTTCATTGGGAGGAAGAAACTAGGTTGAAATGCTCATCAGAAAACTAGCAGGTGGTCGTAATGTGAGGAGGGAAAAGAGAATGGCAGCAGATGGGGAGAAAAATTACAGAGCAGAGATATGGACGGAGAGGTTGAGTGACACACACAGCAGTGTGCCTGTGATCGCTGAGAAAAGGTTGTCCCACCAATCTGTCGTGTAATTACAGACAGGAGGGGCCAGCACTATAGCATGTAGCACTTTAGCATACATCTGATCAAACTGGAGTGGAACAGGACATATAGAAACTGTGCAGTGCAAACTGACACTAATGAAAAGATTCAATAAGCTTATTTTCTTCACTGTCTGTTCCACCTGCTTTGGCACTGCTTTTTGCCTGTTCCCCCATTCTGTTATTTTCCTCTTCTCTTTGTTCTCTTTTTTGCTTCACTAATTTCTACTGATTAGATTTCCTCCACCTGGTTGATATAACTCTAACACAACAACTGACGTTGATGTCAGCATGGCTAAAATGTAATGAGCTGATTGAGAATGCATGCTCTGATGCTGGGCTACGGAGAAAATAAGATTAGATATGGTGACTTGTTCATTGTAGTAACAAGAAAGGGAACAGCGACTTTTAGGGAGCTAGAAAAGAGCCAGATGAGGGTTAAGGCTTTACAGGTAAACCTAACCACGCGCTGTGCACACGGGACAAACTTATGCCGATAGAGCACAGTGATTATAAACTGTATTTCTGTTTTCTGAGAATGGAATTCACATTAACCTCTGCAATGTAAATGAGTCACCTCTGTCTTTTCAGGCAAGGTGACATAGGATTGCAGTATAATGATAAGGTGTGATATGACTCTACCAGTGTTAATTGAGTTTTACGCTGGTCAGGAGAAAAGACAATGGTGAAAAATGCTGTGGAACATTGTAGGATTCAGCTGAACCAAATGACTGATACCAGAGCTCCTCCGAATGCACCATACTCTGAATGTCCTATAATTATACTCTTTCTCTGTTGTCGGTCGTTTTGATTAAAGTAATTTTTGTATCTCTCTGGTGGTGGTGGTGCTTTAAGCTGCAGAGAGGTGGATGATATTGATCCTATAGTGCATATCCTGGTTTGATGTATGGCTTTTGAAAGTACTTTTGATATCTCCCCTCCAAAGGTGTAGCACTGCAGCCCACTGTTCAGATAGCACAGTAATGTCTGCTGGATCAATGACCAATAATCAGAGAGTCGCAATGAACCTCTGTTCTTTCCCTTTTACTACGCAACCAGGCATATTCAATGTAACGAAAGAACCTGGAAGAAAGAGAGTGCGTTTTTGTTTTTTTTTTCTTCTACAAGAAGCAATTAACTAACATCTTTTCAGTGTAATGAGAAATAATGTCCTGTGGCTTCATTTACAAGATGGCATTGATTATCTTCTCCCCTTCCCCTCATCAGGTGTGACCAGTGCTGACACTGTGGTGAATATGCGGAAAGTGACCCATCAGACCATAAGCGAGGAGCTGTCTAGTACTGTTCTACTCCCCTGCCTGTTCACCCTCCGCCCTAGTGCCAGTTCATCCCATGAACCCCCCAGAATCAAGTGGACAAAAGTCTGGGGCCAAAGAGGCTCCGACGGCCTGCAGAAGGAACAGTCGGTCCTGGTGGCCAAAGACAATGTGGTCAAGGTATGGTAACGGATCGGAGCAACACCTGTGGAATGTCCTGTATCCAGTTTTTGGAAATCTTGGTCTGGCTCAGTGGCTCAGTAGCTTCCATCATTCGTTTTTCATCATTTCTTTTTTTCCCCCATGCTCACCTCCTCTCTTAGGTGAAGAAGGCCTTCCAAGGTCGCGTAACACTGCCTGGTTACAACGTCAACCGCTACAATGCGAGTCTTGCGCTGACGGGGCTGCGTTCCAGTGACTCTGGTCTGTACCGCTGTGAGGTTGTGGTGGGCATCAGTGACGAGCAGGACACAGTTCCCCTGGAGGTGACAGGTGAATAACGTGGACCTTTTTTCCCATAAGGCAGCCATTTTGAATTTAACTTCATGCTAGAGCAATCCTAGCTGTATGCATTTCTTGTGCACTATGATGAAATCTGTACTGTATAACCATCAGGAAGTTATTAAAAATGTAATAAAAATATATTTAAGTCAAGGACCATAAGATATATACAGTATATATATATATTGTACATTGAATTTGGTTTATATTTTGAGGAAACATGCTACCAATACTCACTAGGTAGATAGCTACTGCAAGCTAGTACACCGGCTAACTTCCCGGGATATGTTGATTAGTATTATTAATTAGTTTGATAGCTAATAAATAAAGCCTAAGTAGTTGATTGAGATAACAGAAATTAAAACATCACTGACAGGGAAGAAGTTCATTTGTAAATAAACCAACATAGCTGTGACAAAAGACGAGAAAAGATATTGTTAAAATTAAAAACTGAATACAAATTTTACCAATATTAAGAGATTTGAGCAAAAAACATTACCTAATGCCCGTTATTGAGAAATGGGAAATTTAAGTATTCCTTGTAGAGGTAGCTATTGCTAGCCAAGCCTTTGTAAATGATAGTTGGGGAACCAAGATGTGTTTAAAAGTCCATTCAAGTCAATTTATATTTAGAGCACATTTAAAAACAACATTGACATTGACCAAAGTGCTTGGTTAATGAAAGTTTAACCTTGTTTTCATCATTTATTTCCGGTATGGGTAGCCCCTAGTCATTGTTGTTGTTTTTTAATCTGATAGCCCTAAGCTGTAATGTATTTAGGATTGTTAATAATGGACAGTCATAGCTGTAAAGCATTACTGAAATAGAGACAGAAACAGAGAGCAAGCACAAAGTACCCTCATAAATTTGAGTATAGTTATAATAATTAACCAGTAATTAACACCATTTATTTCCTTCTAGGTGTAATGTGTGTTTTTACCTACACAAATTATTGCCTGAGTGAATCAACACTCCACTTTTTGGTTGTGTACAGCTCCCCATTGCTCTCAAGGTCTGCTGCCATGAATAATAATGAGCCTGTTTTCCATGTCAGGCTAATACAGCCATTACAGCCGGCAGTGTTTACTGTTTGCATAGGATGTATGATGATGGGAAAAAGGTGAGGTAACTAGAACACATTAAAGGTCATTGACCTGGTGCCACTCAGGTGCTGTACATGCACTGAAAGCCAAATGAAAGCAATAAGGTAAGAACCCAGCAGTGTAGGCTACTCTCAAATAGGGTTACTCACTTTTTATGGTTCTCAGTGGCTTAACTCAATGGACAACCCATTCACTGCGTTATCCGTATTCAGGACATCTGTATTTGTGGAATTTCCAAACTACCTGGAGGGCGTTCATTGTAGTAGAACCATAATTACTGTGTCAGAGTATTTTAGCTAGAGAGTTATCATCAGATTCTTTCCAGGTCACTTACTATTTTTAATATCAAGCTATCATTATAATGATCACAGGGAATTGCTTATGGACTTAGCCACTGTACACTGTGTCTCTTGCCAAAAATCCACAATAATGTGGAATCGTGCCTGTGTGTATGGGGACAGTTGCATGTGCATGCCGGAAGGGCCCGTGCATCTTTATAATTTCAGCCTTTTAACAAGAATGCTATCCGTTCTTATTCAAGCAAGTGGGACACCCCGTCTTTCTCCATAAAAGCGCTTTACATTTAGTAAGCAAGACCTCTGTCACTATGCTCGGGAGACCCTGCGTCCTCCCCCTCTCGGCCAATCGATTAAAACACTATGAAAACTGCTCCTTCAGAGAGAAACCAATTACGTAGCCAGCGAGGAGTAGCCATCTCTAGGGCTTAGTCTTAATTGGCAGTCACGCTACATGGCAGACCACAGCCGTCTTCTCACTAATTCTACTGAGTGCTTAACGTATTAATTAGCAGGTATTGATACTGCTCAGCCATATCAATATCATATTAATCCACACTGCTCTTCTCATAGTCATTTGTGTGTGTCTAAGCCCCGATGAGATGCCCCTCGCTCCTGCCTTCTCTTTTTGTAATTCGTCCCCGGCTGCCTCTGTCTTAGCCTCTCGCTGTCTTGTCTTTCTTTCTCCTGGCACATGTAAACTGGTCATCTGGCTGTGTCTCACCAGTCAGAACACAGTGCCATTGATTGTGTGGGTCAGCCATTGTCTGTGGTGTGATATGACTGCCCACCATTAAGTGGTGTGAGAACAATAGACAGTATAACAATACTGGGCATGAAGAAAAGCTACTCTAATTGTTTATGCAGCCTCACCATGTGTAGCATACTTTTAGCATGGCTCTATTTTGGTGAATACTTAATGCTGGAACAATGCTGGCCTCCGGAACAGCTGCATTGCTGACTGTTATAAGGATGGAAAACAATTCTTCTAAAAGAAAGAAAGAAATAGTTTCTACCTATTTGCTCTCTGTGAGTTACGTGAGTAGATTAATACCACTTTCCTTCCTATGTATATCAAGCCATAGCTTGTTACAGATTGGTAGCTTAGCAAGATTAGTTTTGCATTAGGACTGGAGGCAGGGGGAAAAAGTGAGACTGTCTACATTTTAAACTCTAAAATACACCTACGAGCACAGCTAAACCACAGCTTGTCACGCTTACACTTCGGCTTTTGTATAGTAAAGAAGTATAAGATGATACTCATTGAGTTTCAGAGGTGTTAGTAGGTGGATTTTGTTACCTTTGCAAAGAGCCAGGCCAGCTGTTTCCCCTTTTCCATACTTTATGCTAACAGTCATATTTATTGTACACACATAGGAATGGTATCAAGTTTGTCAATTGACTCTTAGCAAGAAAGCGAAAAAGCATACTTTTCTGTAACATCACACTATTACTTTTAGGTCTCCAAATGAATGAATCTTAATATAAAGGGGGATTTGTATGGTTGAAATTCATTTACCCAATATTACCATACCGTACCTCTGTGCATTTAAAAAAATCAGTGTAACTATATATTTTAATACAGTCGAGTTTACTCAAAAATAAGCAATAATGCCGGGAGCTAAGGGACAACGATTGTTCATCAATTGTGCCTGAATGAAGGCATCACACAGTCACAAATGGTGAATGCAAGACTATGTGTAGATGTGTGGAGAATCAAAGGGTAAAAACAGTGGGATGAGGGATTGGGTATTCAGACCTCCTTTGGAATGCTACTGGGTTTCCCACAATGAGAGAAAACCCACTTGTCTCTCTCGTCTACATATTACACAGCGAGCTAGCATCTCTGTTTGGACAAGATCCCATGGCCACAAAGGAGAAAGGATGGAAACTGAGAAATTACAAGAAGAGAGAAGAAACAAATCAGAGTTGATTTTCTGCTCGGCATTTCTAGGACATAAGCCCGGGATGACTGAATGGCTGGATGGGTTGGTGGGTTTGTGGGAGCTGTATCTGTGTGTATGTGTGTGTGTGTCCCACAAATGCACAAGGCCCTGCTCTCTTTCTGTGCCCATAGCCTGGTTTCCTAATTCTCAAATTGCTACACAGGCCTCCACCTCACAAGATCTCTGTCATTCTCCTAGAAAGCCTAGAAAGCAAAAAAAAAGAAGCTGTGATAGGGGCCAGACGGCCACAGGCTTTTATGCCACTGGATGCTCCTCAGGGAAGCAGTGCTGCGTGAACGGCAGGCAGGGGTGGGAGGTGAGGGAACAGTAGACAGACAGTTGTAAAGTTTTTCAATTCCCATTTAAGTGGAATATATGCTCTTTTACAGCCCAGAGGAGTGTGTCAAACTCTTTTCCCGGATATTTTTGCTTGTTTTCTTTTTTTTTTTGTTTTGTTTTTTGTTTGTTGTTTTGCCACTTTTTTTAACCTCACTTGTTTGTATGCCTGTCAACATCTCAGCTGTGGTTCAGTACATGTAACTCCTTGAATACAGTATATCTGTATCTGTTATGTCTGCCTTCTTTGTCTTTCCGTCACGCAGAGGCAGGCAGGAGTGCAACAGGATAACAATGTGTGTGTACTGTTAAAGCAGTAAAATAAACAACACCGCTGTCTCTTATACGCTGTATCCAAGGGCAACATCTTTTTTTCTCCGATGAGAAGCCAACTGACTCTGTGATGCAAATGAGACTCACAAGCACAGGTTACTGAACCTGGATGCTGTTGTTTCCTCCTGCACCAATGAAACGATGTCACTACATGATGAGGATGTCTAGTGGGATTTGTGTTTATGTGTCTGTGAGCGTGTACGCGTTCATGTTTTAATGGCTCAAGGTTGCAGTTCATAAATATTTCTGTAACTCAAAGTCTGCAGGTCATAAATTCATGCCGTTACTTTCTGGAGCATCCGCCCTATTTGTTATGACATACCATTTTCTATCTCTCTCCTCCAGGTGTGGTATTTCACTACCGGGCACCTCATGACCGTTACGCCCTGTCCTTCATTGACGCCAAGCAGGTGTGCGTGGAGAACTCAGCGGCCATCGCAACACCAGGCCAGCTGCAGGCTACCTTCGCAGACGGCTATGACAACTGTGATGCTGGCTGGCTGTCCGACCAGACCGTTCGGTGAGGCTTTCGGTTCTCCACATGTGCAGCAGGCGGTTCGAAAGACAGAGTTTAAGTTTGTTGCTGTTGGACTAACGGTAAAGACGACATTCTTTCAACAAAGCAGTGTCTAGAGGAAAAGAGACAATGAAAAAAAAAAAATGACTAATCAGCTGCCCGGTTAGAGTTGGCATGGCAACAATTAAAATGCTACCAACCATGCGTTATGAGTTACAAACACGATTATACAAATTGTTGATTATTTGAACTGTGATATATGCAGGAGAGTCACTAATGGAGAAAATTTCTGTCATGTGTCCTCTATTAAAAAGATATTTTTCATTTCTCAAATGCCTGAAAATGCCCTCTTGTATGTTGATGGCTGAAACAAGAAAAATACTTGAGGTCTAGCTGCAGAGCAGTACTTTTTCTGTACACGTAAATTTCTCCGTACATGACAACTTTATCTGAATGTCCTGGACTAAACTGTCATTAATGGTCTTGACTTGAAAGTATCATTCTTTGCTGACGGTTCATGTTTGTTTGCTCACGTTTCTATTTCAAAATCTCAATCAGACAGTTGTTTCAGTTTAATATTTTGGATATTTTGCAACTCGATCAACATTGTAAGAGGAAGAAATGCACTCTGCTACTGAAATATGTCTAAAGCAGAAATCCTAATGAACTATGTAAGAAATGCAGCAGTATGAAAGTCGTTTTGATCTTTTTGGAGTTTTCATAAACACAAAAAATGTGCAACATAATTGGACCTAATTGCTTGTTTGCACACTTGAAACGCAGTTAACTACATCTGCCCCCTCTGATTTGTCTGTCAGGCTTCTGCTGCTAATTCAGCTTGCCATCTTCCATTAAGTCCCATTACCAGTCAGAGCCTGTCTCTCAACAGTGTTCTCCATATCCATATCTATCTTTCTAGTTGCTATTGGTCCAGTATCCAAGCAGACTGACTGTTGTCTTCCATATATTTTTCCACAAACTTCCTGCAGCTTAGCTTCCTACTCTATTTCTTTCTCTCCTTCCATCCTATGCTCCTTGTTGATGTTTTCACTCGGGAGCTCTCTAATTGGTCCAGATCCAGGAGGCTCTGCCTTCACATCAGCCAGAAGAAAAGTGTTCAATTAATACAGTGGAAAAATACAGACATCAGACATCACTCCATCTGCCGCCAAGCAGAAAGAAGGAGGCCAGCGAGAGTACAGGGTTTAGTTCTCTTGTAAAGCTCTAATGAAAAACAGGTTGTTCTATAAATACTACAGGTTTATGTATATGTGCAGCAATTTGTGTCTACTACATGTATGTTTGTGTCATGTTCCCTGTATGCTCCAGTGAAATCTTAAATCTTTACCTGTGCCCTGCTACTGCTGGAATAAATATTCTGGAGGAATAATTGCAGGGTTTGAACCTGAATATAGATCGCTGTTTTCTCAGCCCCACAGGCACCCCGAGCCACTGGAGGAATTCCTGATTCCTTTCACCAATGCTTGACTTCCAACCTCTACCTCGTTTCTCTGAAGTTCTAGCATTATTGGTATTCTTACATTGCCAGAGCATTTAACACATTTCAAAACAATCTGAAGTAAAATGGTTGGATAATTATTCAGTGAAACTCAAACTTAGGGCAGAATAATTAAAAGGGACAATATACTCTATTGAATTCTCTAACTACTGAAGCGTCTTGTAGTTGTTGTTCAGAGGTTGTTGTGACATGTATGTACCACATTGTGCCCTTTCGTCCAGGGGGGATATTTAAATTTTATTTTCTTGGTTGGTGAATTTATATGGGTAATCTCCGAAAGGAGGATATGCCTAAACTTATTGTATTCAGGGGAGATGATAAAAGTGTAGTTCTAATTTTGTATTCATGTGAAAACAGACTCATCCCTGGGGACCTAAGTTTGTCTGTGGCTGCCTTTTTCAAGGCCAGGCTATATTAATCCCCCTCTCTTTTCTCTCTATGTCTTTGTCACTGTCTCTCGATTTTCTCTGCAGGTATCCCATCCAGTCACCCCGGCCCGGTTGCTATGGCGATCGCGAGGACTCACCTGGAGCGCAACTACGGCAATAGGTCCCCTGATGAACTGTTTGATGTTTACTGCTTTGCTAAGCAGCTTCAAGGTAGGAGTCAGGAGCCTCGACCCTAAATTTGGGTTTAATCACGCATGGGCCCACTAATCCGGGGGTGTAGTGGGTGGGAATGCTGTGACCAGGACTTAATATTCTGTTAGCACAGAAAGGAAGAGGGCAGGGGGAGAGGAAGGGGATGAGAGCTAATGGAAGTGAGAGGAAGAGGGGGCGAAATACAGAGTTCAGCTGTCAAGTTACAACTTCCTGCAGGCCTGAGCTAAGTATTGTTATTCTAAAAATTTATTTTTCCATATGTGATGCCACAGGCAGATGTGGCAAAGACCTAGAGCAGGTGGACAGAATGTCTGACTTTCAAGTCATTAACTCATATTTTACTTACGTTATTTGCGTTATTTAGACCCCTTCCCTAGCAATTGTCCAGTCATAGATTAGCAACCATAACTAGTCACAGAAGGCCCATCGAGCTTTTGATTTCTACACATGCTGAAGCGTTTTGCATGGAGCTTTATTTTGAGGGATACACATTGAATAAAGAGTTTGGGGTTTTGGGTCTTTTTTAGCCAAAATTACAAAAAAACAACAGTGTAAGAGATGGATTAAACACGTTTTTTAACAGTCTGTTCTACTGAAAGCTTTAAACCTTATTTCATTAGGGTAAATAGGTTTTTACATAGAGTAGTAACCTAACACAGCTTTGTTTCCATGGCTGAGGGGTATAGCCTAGGTTATCTAATGACCTTTTGCCTGAAAGAATTAGCCTCAGTCTTTTAGCAAGATGTCAAATAACAAATTCAAAGCCTTTAGTGACACTTCTCCTTATCAAACAAGTCGAGTGGAATTATTAACAAGTCAGAGAGGGAGTTTTCAACCAACTGATAGACTAAGTAATGACCTAGTTAACTGCAACTGATAAAAACTGCTAGTGACAGTTGTCTTCTTAGCCAGCCTGCTTTTGTTTACTTCCGCATGAAATCTAAAAAGTCACTGTTTCGATAAATTCTATGAATTTCAAGTGGTGAATTTGCCATCACTGACATAGTAAACTGCATATGCAGCATGTCAGGAAGGAAAGTTTGACAGGTTTAGCAACCACAACTAAGGAGGTGGGGTTAGCAAACAGTTAGTTGAAAAAGTTCTCCTGCAAACAGCCAGATGAAAGCCCAATCCACCAAATATAGATTACTTTGAACCATAAAGGGGAGATTAGATGCAACCCTCCTGCCAAGTGAGGAAAACAAAAATCTCTCTGTACCGTAATATAATCTATGTTTGTATCTATGTTTTATTCAGGAATAGTCTGCTGTGCTATTAATTATGCCAATCATTTTCTGTTTACTCTCTAAAATGTGAGAATTTGCTGCTTTTACTTGTCTGTTCTTATAGGAGGTTGAATGTCTTTGGTTCTTAAACCGTTGGTCATGCAAGTCTAACAATATGGATATGTCTACTTGGGCTCTGGGGAAATGTGATTTGGCATTTTTAACTACTCATTGGCTGATTACTCAATAAAGAAAATCATTCATTGCATACTTAGTAAAAGGTGAATTACACCAACAGCTGGAGCTTGGTTTTGATACTGCTGCTGTAGGAGGAGTAGGCGTATCAAAATTAATAAAGCAGTCAGCTGTTTTCCTCTGCTACTCACATATGACGTACCCTTCTCACTGAAACAACACACCCTTGTCATTATGGCAGTGTATTTAAGACATCAGTGCTGTGCTTGTTCTGTTGTTGCCATTTCATAAGCACCACCGCCCTCCCAACTTCCACCTGTGTTGGTTGACTTTATGTTTCCTTGCGAGAAAATTAGTATCATCACTCCCCACTCCCTGCTTTGCTGAGCTTGGTGTTTCATCTCAGGGAGTGAGGAGGCCAGATCCTAGGTGCCAAACATCACCATCATATTCTACTCTCACATTATAATATATTCCGCGTGAGTCCAACCGACTGAAATTAGGTTCTTTGTTCACCTCCTGCATATTCCAAAGCACAATCATGAGCACAGCAGGATTTTTTTAACAGCACAATCAGACACACCACAGGAGTTACTTAATCTGGGTCATGCATTATAAGGGTATACCACAACTGTCATTAAGCATAACAGTTCTTGAGGTTACCGGAGCTATTTATAGAGGATAACAACACCTGTATGTAACTAGACTTTATATCAAGCAGCTTATAATATCTTTCAGTGAAAATTAAAAATCTGATGGAAACAAGCAGCAGGTAACCTCCTTGAATAAAACCAAAATTACCAGCTCATACATAGCTGGTGTTTTCTCTTTTATACTGTAAAAAATCTATTAGAACCTTAATTAATAAACTTTGTTGTTCAATAAAGAAAAACTGTGAACTGTAACAGACCTTGGCTGAATTTAAATTTCTCTATTTCTACATTTGGTTTGTATTACTGTCATAACAGTTGTTGTGTCACAAGTTTTTTGTTTAGTCATATTCTGAAAGTTCTCTCCATCACCCTCACATCTCCCAGCATCTCTTCTAAAGCATTATTTGTCACATACACCTATTTTGCTTCCACCTCCTTTCAATTATTGTATCTTCACCCCTCACCTTTCACCTCTTTGTCTCAGTTCAATAAATCAGACCTACCTTCTTTTTTTTACCTTTTGTCCTCTCCAGCATAAAGCCCATGAATCCACATATCACACTTATTCTTATGTTCTCTGCTCCTCCAGCTCATATTTTTTTCATCACACACCTGAGTTGCCAATGAATTATCTGATCATATAATGGTGTTTGTGCTGTGAAGACATTGTGGTCTTCTTCGGCTCGCTCTGTCAATTGCTAAAGCACTACTTTTTGCATTCCTATTTTATCCACCTCATCCCTGCCTTTTCTTCAGCTGTTTGTTTCTTCTTTTGCCTCAGTCTCTTCTGTATACTTGTCTTTCCCTCATATCCCTGTTTCCTTTATATAGTTTCTACTTTGAATATCGACGTTTTCAAAATTATTTTAAGCAAAAACAAATTGCATTCATATTCATAAAAAATAAAATTCTTCTTTCATCCCTTTGCTTCAAGTTTCCTCTTCTTACTGCTTTGAGGAAGGATAAGGAGAAGATGTCTCGAACTTATTGCCTTGCAAGTAAAAGAAAATGCAGACTCATCTGCACACACACAACAAAAAAATAGATGTAGACTAAATGTCCTTACATTACTCTGTTCATCCGAAAGAACAATTAAACCAACTCTCAAAAGTCTATAGTTGTTTGCCAACTGAACAAAGATGATTTTAGTCTGAAGGCTAATATGCCCTTCAGGCTATCAGCCCTCCTCTGTAACACACTAATCTGAACTCCTCGTCTCACTTTTCCCTCCTCTTTGCTCTTCCCAGGCGAGGTGTTCCACTCCACAGTACCAGAGAAACTGAGCCTGGCCACAGCCTCCACCCACTGCCACTCCCTGGGAGCCCAGCTGGCCACCGTCGGGCAGCTTTACCTGGCCTGGCAGGCCGGTCTGGACCAGTGTGATCCCGGCTGGCTGGCGGACGGCAGCGTTCGCTATCCCATCAATGTCCCACGGAAGAACTGCGGCGGGGACGAGCCTGGGGTGCGGACTGTCTACAACAACCCCAACCGCACCGGCTTCCCTGAGACCACAGCCCTGTTCGACGCCTACTGCTACCAAGGTACTGTGAGCTCTGTGGTAATAAATTTGATGCACAATCACATTGTTAATTGCCATGGCAATGACTGAGGGGGTCTGGGGACTCACTTGCCATTCTGGTTTTTAATTAGCCAGAGATGTTTATGTCACACATGAAGTAGTTGTGAAGAGACAATGTGACATTGGCATTCCCCCCTGGTGGATTTGAGGGCTTGTATGTTGTATGTAGTGAAGGCTGAGGCTAAAAGGGAGAGGGAGAGAGACAGAGAGAGAGAATGAATAAGTCTAACATGGGTTTGAAGTGGCTGTGTCTCATCTCGTCCTTTCATCATGTGGAAACTGAGACAGGAATAAGTTAGTTTTATCTTCACATTTGGACTGACTTTATAGTACACTAGTTTGTTGACTGATATTATTTATTTCATAATTCGGCAAAGTTATGATTTTGCATCTAGAGGCTATTTTTGTTTGTCTTACTTGTGTTGATTGTAACAGAGTACAGATTGATATTTGAAAATGATATATCCACAGAGGGGGAACAAGTGAGAATGAC
Organism: Istiophorus platypterus; assembly: GCA_016859345.1. Lineage (NCBI taxonomy): Eukaryota > Metazoa > Chordata > Actinopteri > Istiophoriformes > Istiophoridae > Istiophorus > Istiophorus platypterus. The sequence goes on along the minus strand of CM029123.1, from coordinate 9,345,010 downwards.
ATTTTCATCTTTCACAGTGACAGCTTATAAAATTTTCATTGCAGTGGAACAACTGCATAACCTAGTCATTTTCAGTAAACAAGAACAGCATGAGAGCAGAGCAGCAGAGTATCTGTCAAAACAAACAGCTGACAGATGAACCTTACATTGTGCCAACATAGTGGTATGCACATTTACATTATGATTTGTATTTGTTTTAAATACATTATGATTTAAAACAAATTATGTCTGTCAGATGTCCACAAGTAGATAAAAATGGTAATATGTTTTATTCAATAACATAGATCTGGTCCTTGTAAATAATATTGCCATACAATCTCATTAATATTAGATGAACACAATATATGCATGTTTACTCATGTAAAAAAATAGATGAAATTTTGAATCCAAAACTGTGGAGGATGCTTTGAATTTTATCTTGTTTCGACAGCAATATCAGGTTAACTGCAAAAGGTGGAAAGGGGAGAAGTGAGTTTCAAGTGCTGTGTTATGCATCAGCAGATAAAGCAGGTCAGGTGAAAAACATCCCAGTTGCTTTTGGTGAGATGTGGCTATTTTGTGTTGCAGCCCACCAGCCAGTGGGGGTTCAGGCTGCAGAGGCACAAGCTTTACACCAGACCATCAACTCACCAACAGAGGCCATCTCCTCAGTCACTGAAGCCCAACAAAGTGCCCTTTTTCCCAAAACTTCGACTTGGACTGGTGTGGTTGACCTGGATGAAGCAGGAGTGCACTCCATTGCTGGAATCAACAACTCCTCTGAGATTTCAGAAGAGCATGTAGTCATCCACTTAAGGCCTGAAGAGAGTTGGAAAGAAGGGCAGGGTGGCCCTAGAAGTAGCCAACTCAGCCAGGAGGAGAGTGATGACCCAAAGAGCAGCAACACTTTGGGCCTTTCTGACCTTGAGAGCCTGGAAAGTCATGGAGGTTCTGCCCTCGAGGAAGAAGATGGCGGCTCTTTCCTATCTGACACCCCAACATTATCCTCCATAGCTTCTTCAACTCCCCAGCCTCAGACCAGTAACAGTGTGTTGGTTGATTTTGTAAACACTCTTATGAGACCCTTTAGGTACTGGACTGGAGAGGAGCAGGGTGAAGAGACAGAGAAGGGTCTTTCAGTGGCAGAAGAAAATGCTAGAGAGAACCAGACCCAGAGTGAAGCATCCAGCAGGAACCTGAGTATACCCAAAGCCCGCAGAAACAAGGGCAGCATAGACAATGCCATCATGGAGCACAGGAGTGGTAGTTTTTCCTTCAGGGGTCCTACCAGTGGAGCACAGAGTCCAGTGGAAGGTCTGTCTGAGCAGGAGAAAGAGGTGATGCCAATGATTCGATTAGTGCCTGCAGTCCAAAATACAGGACAAAGCAACACCAGCACCCAACCAGGAGAACAAGCCTCCAGCACATCTGCTGACAACCCTCTGTCCACTGTCCACGGTAAGACTTTGAGTTTGCTTGTATCGAGGGTTCACTTTTAACCTTTGAAACAAATAACTGTGAAATAGAGACGAGACAAGGGTGAATTGAAACAGGCTCATCGCAAATGGAGACTTGGTGTATTTAAATGTCCCTGGTAAATATAGGATCGGTTTATGTCATGCTTTTTAAACAGTCTCTGCCTCTTCATTCCGCCCTCTCTTCTTTTCCCCTGAGTATGCTGTAATATATTCCTCCGCAGGGCAATTTGAAGTATCGCTGTAAATTTAATTAAACAGTAATTTCAAACAAACAAAAGGGCCATAACACATACAGTAATGCAAAATGTTGTAGCAAAGTGGAGACTGTTCTTCTCATTCTCATATTTATTGACAGAGTGCTTTGTTTACAGTGCGGCTTGTCAGAAAGAGTAACAGCTAAACTTGAATTTTAATCCACTGTGATTCTATAAAAGGTTAGCTCACAGACCTGCATTTATTCATAGGAGTCATAAGTAGACTGGTTTTAGCTGCGGAGAGTAATTTAAAGTGATGAGAAAAGCAGTGGAACTGGTCCAGACATGGATGGAAATTTAAGGACTCTGTGTTGAAACTGGGGGTTGTGAAAATGCCTGACAAATGCAGGGCTCCATTGTTATTCTCAATGTGTCAGTGTGTGTGCATGTATATGTGTATGTGTTGCATGTGTATGTGCTGAAGAACCTGGAGGCCCTGTCTGACAGGTAACATCCGCAGCAGATTGAATTACCCACAGGGATGGTGCGAGGCTAGAAAAGGTCAACGGGTCAACATTTTCAGCTCATGGCTTCTTGATAGAAACTCTGGTACCAAAATCCCCAAATCACTTCCCACAGATTATAACAGAATCAACAAGACTTTATTTAACTTCGGGAGATAAAAGTAAGACTAATGATTAGAGGAATGGCTCGTGACTGGAAAGATGCTGGACCAATAACTACTGGAGCAAGGCCCCCACAGTGATGCCAAATTACAGCTCAGTAGAGAAATGCACCTCTGAGATAGAAACCGAAAAGACAGTGTATCACACCCTTGGGTAGAAGAAGGCAGTTTCTTTTTTAATGGCCACCACAAATAACACATCCTTGGCATCAGCTGAAAGGGGAGGAGACAACGTGAGACTAAAATTCTCACACAGACAGCCTGAAGAATGATTCAATAAAGGTGCTAGGCTTTTCTTATTATAAATACTCACTGCTGTGCTACCTGAAATCCAACGCCACCCCCCAAAGGTATTATTGAAAATCCAAGCTTTAGTTGGCATGCATTATTCACAGCCTTATCCAATTAACATGGAGGTTGGGCTCCTCTGCTGTTCGCTCTCACCTCCATCTACGTCTCTGCCAATTAAGCCCCGGCTCTCTGAAGGTAGGGGGTTATGATCACTACAGTGTGGATGAGCAACACAAGAGGGGGATGAGCAGAGCAAGGAAGAGGGAAGGAAGGGGAGGATAGATAAAGGGGGGTGAAGAGCAGTTGTTTCTTTTTTTAATGTGTCCTCGATGGAAGCTGCCAAATTACGTCTTTTCCTAAACTAGCATCAGTGAGCTGAATTAACTCTGTTATTGCGCACCACAGGCTATTCCTTGAATCTCAACACTCCTCAGTAATTGATGGTGCCATGTTGCCTCTTTGATTGACGGGGATGCAAAAGTTTGCACTGCAGACGGTACACCCAAAACAGAGTAGAATTTAATTATTGAATCAAATCATTTTGAAAATTGGATAAGGTTCCGTGAACGCTGAGCAATAACTTATTTCCCCTGCAAATCAAAATATTTTGAACATTTCATTGAATTGAGTATTATTTTCTCAGGTCCTGCTGAAGTGATCTGCATCCAACAAAAGCATGTAGAATTTGAACAAGCTCCACATGCAAGTCCTGACTGTCTGTCAAAGAAATACATGTCTGCTTAAAAACAGTTTTGTCAAAACCAGAGACTGAATTTATGTGATAGACAGTGGGGTTTATCTAAGGACACTCAATGTAGTTGCTCCTGACATGATACACATGACCATGCAATAAATTTTCCTCAGTCTTTTTTGTATTAGTTGCCATATCTACAGATGGGATGAGGTGGCAATGGTGCCCCCTCTCTCTTTTTCATCCTCTCTCATTGTCAGTTTCCAAGCTCACAATCTAATACCATCTCTGTCTGACCTGAAGCATTCTATAAGCGCGCTTACATCTGTAAAGAAGGGTCAATACAGCAGAACCACTCACAGTGGATGCACACAATTACCGCCTGAATGGAGGTTATTACAGTTTTGTTTGTATTTGTTTGTGGTTTTTCCACCAAACAGATTAACATCAGCAGAGTTGAACTGTGCTCGGAATAGCGCTGTGAAATAAGCCAAACCTACGCCTAATTGTGTAATTTTATTTATTACATGGGTTATTACATAGATGATCAAGCCAGATTAATGTGTTTAATTATTCTTACTTTCATCAGTGTGCATAGTAAAAGTATATAATTAGCTATTTGGATTATTAATAGGACAATTAAGCTAGCGTACATGGCTCTTATGAAAATGAACCTCAGGCTCATAAATTGCACTTAGGCGTAAGGCAATAGCAGACCTTATGAATAATTTACATATATTTCAATATTTTATGCATGGACATATTTGTATATGTTTTCCCTCCCGTGGTAATTTGTTGTGCTGATTTGTGTTGCACCCCTCCCCGACGTATTGCTGTACTTTTCAGACATGTTAACTGAACTGACGACAGCCAAACCAAACTGAGCGTCATGGACAGTAGCAACACTAGCTGGGCCTCTCAGTAACATGACTGTAGTGCTGCTCTAAAAAAAAAACACACACACCCTATCTGTGAGTCCCACATGCAGACAGAATGAATTATTGATTGTGTAGACAAAATCTGGTTTAAAGCCGTAAGCTGATAAGGAACAGTGGACCACTTCATCTAAATAAACAGGTCTAGATGGGGCTTTTTGTGGAGCAAGTCATTTACTTATCGTGTTGAAAGTGCTCCAGCATTTTTCCACATGGCCTCTCCTGCCAGTGGCAAATGTATTCCAGCAGGAGGTTGTTTTGGGTAAAAGAATCCACTGGGAAAGAGGAAAAAAAGGGACAGAGAAGAGAAGTGTGAAATTACTTTGAATACATCCTTCCATCCTTTTGGTGTATGTCTGGATCTGTGTGCATATGTGCGTTTTTGGTTTCCACAAGGAGTGACCCCCACATTTGTCTATTAACTCCAGCAATTTCAGTGGCCACACTGATCAGAATCACTGGTGAGGAAAGAAGCCCACAAAATCCAACTTAAAGTAAAATACAGTTAACAGCTACTTTTAGTTTACTACAGAAAAACAACCCAGATAGTTTGGCTTAACTGTCAGTTCCACTTTAAAATCTTTAAACTATCTTTCAACAGACTTCAAAGGTCTGAGACTACATTAAATATAGTGCAGTACAGGCTATTGAGAAATTATTGTATCAACAAATGAAAGTTGTTATGGAGCCTTGGTTAAAGGCCCTGCAAACATATATAAGGTTATGACAATGAGCAATAGTCTCTTACGTGAACATTTTGTGAAAGGTGGAACATTTTTGGTCTTTTCAAGTGGTTTCTGTATTTTTGTTTTTGTCTTCACTCTGATCACTGGTTTGAAGTGGGCGGACTAAGTTGAGTCAGAATCTGAAACCAGTTTTGTGGTTGTTGGCTTATGTTACCAGGTAACTGTCAATCAAATCTGATCCAGTCACACTGAAAAAGTCATGATGATTCAGATTAGCTGAGTTGTTTGGGTGTTTAATTCTTAATAAATAATACCCGTGGGTGTCTTTTTACAAATTTTAACACTGATTGTTGCTAATTTAGTCATGAATATGTAACGTTGTATAGAAAAGAGTAATATGTGTTCTCAGGCTTTAAATCTTCTATTATGTTTCTGTTGCTGTGACCAGTGGGACCACAATCCCAGAGGATGTGGTCTACATTTCTACACACTGTCTACACAGTGATTAATTTTAGTATCCCAAACAGAAACTGGTTTGCCGTGTGCACAGGAAGAAAGAACAATACAAATCACTGATATAGTCCATATGTGACAAGAGCTTTGACCGGTGAATACACACCACACCATACTCATATTGCTAAATGCCACATACTCTAGCCCATGAGGAAGATACAGTTTCGTGTTTCCATTATAACTTTGAAACTGCACTCCTTATAAGAGTGTCATTGGACTCATGTAAGCCAGACTTGAGTTTTTAATTGCTTATTCCACATCCATAAAATTAAATCCACCCCCTTGCCGATAATAGGGCGGTACTAATTAGGCTCCTCTGTCTCTTTGTTCCCTGTAGAATCCACTACATCAAGTCCTCATCAGAGATCACGTCCCAGAGAACATGTTAACATATCCAGTCCCCTGGGTCCCAGAGGAGGCCTGGCCTTTACACCTGCCCTCAGCAGCCAGTTTCGGTGGGCTATCAAATCCATGCGTAGCTCTAAACTAGGCCCCTCTAGAAATGTGGCTCCTTCCTGGGAGCCGATGGAAGCTAAAGCAGGGCCCCTCGAGGTGATGACCCTTCCTACCTCCTTTCGACAAGACAACCCAGAAAATTATTCAGGCGAGGGGAGGGACCAGGATGGAGAAGACGTAACCACTCCATCAGCTAGAGCTGCATCAGGGGAGGAGAGGGAGATAGAAGGGAGTGGAGAAGGGAGCCACTTTCCTGGCGGATTTGGAGTGAAAGTCAAGAACTTGGACAGCAGTGGTGTCAAACTGAGTCCTGAAACAAAGTCCTCACTTCGCCAGAATGAACTTGTGACTGTGGCTGAGCACACTACACTGTCCCAGTGGAAGCTAGTGGAACAGGCCACCACCCCACCTCATGGCTACCAGGAGCCAGACACAACAGAGGAGGCCAGGGGAGAGATCCTTTATGTTCACCGGCCTACTGACAACCTCTCCTCGGCCTCCTCACGCAGAGTAGAGAGTAGGTCAAATTCAGGATTTACTCCTGTTTTTTGGAAGGACAGCAAAGGCACAAGCAGAGAGGAGGTGGTGACCTCCACACCCGAAGCTTTAATGGAGGTACTGACAACTTCTGAGGTGACCAAACCGGAGGTTCTAACAACCAGTGACACACAGAGGACAGATCCTACCACCACAGCAACTACTCTAGAAAAATCTTCCCATGGCCCCTCCACAGAGGAGCCATCATTTTCCATTTCATGGGTTCAGGAGGTGAAGGAGAAAACAACTAGTGCACCCAACCTGCAGGAGGATCGAGCTACTCCAGCACCCAGTGCGGGATCACAAACGACTACGGGAGTCAATAAGTTGACCACCCTTGCATCCATCTCCAGAGGTGGTGCCACAGAAATGGAATCCAGGTCTTCAGTGTCTGAGTCCTTCGTGGTGGGGAGTCGATGGACACCTGTCAAAGGCATGAGCCAAAAATCAGAGGAATACAGAGCCAAGGAGACGATTGACAACAAAGACACAAGCAACCCTTTCGGCATTCTTGCACCCAACTGGGCCTTTGGTCTTATCCCATCAGGTATGTAAGCTGTGTTCTCAATGAATAAACTATGCTATCATCATCATCATCTTCACGATAATGAGGGATTATCTTATCAGCAGCTATTTTTTTAATTATGTATGCAGCTCCGCAACAGCCAGAAACATCATTCATGTCAGTGCAATCCTGAGATACAGTATAGAATGGTGCAGTGTTAACCCTGCTGCATGCCCTCCACCTGAGTTCACAGCCTCTGCTCACAAACTCAAATATATATATACACTTCTTTTTTCCTTACTCTGTCTGACTCTTGGTCTTTCATTCTACAACTCTTCTCTCTCTGTGACTCTGCGAACATCATGCATTCTTAATTCAGGCTCGTTCTCTTTCCATCCCATCCTCTCACGTCGTTGTAGAGACAGCTCCACACAGCGAGGCAGTTCACTGAGGTGAGACCAGCTAGGTCTTAGTGAAGTAATTAGTGGGTCAGAGTGAGTGCAATTAGGTGAACTGGGAAGAGGCAGGGATCCTAGTCCCAAACAAATCAATGTCGACACAAACTAAAGGATGGGACTTGTAATTGACTGTGGTCTCTTCTCCTTTCTTATTTTGTAGTTTGTTCATGTTCACTCAACATTCATTTTAGCTTTCTTCTCTTGCACTCTATCCCTGAACTTGTTTTTAATGATATCTGTGTCCATGGTGTTTTCAGCATGGTCGCACTGATTCTTTTGATAAGTAATGGACTTGCCAGTTTGGCAGAAAACCATTAAGTAAATTAACATAATAAAAGTTGTAATCCTAGGGCCACCCATTGCTTCCTCACCTATTTTTATAATCTTAACAACCAAAATGTGCTTACTTAATGTTTAATGTGTGTTTAATGTTCTGCTCAATTAATGCCACTCGTTCATCCTCAGTTTAGTGTGTCTGGTATGTCCTTTGTTTTCACAAATCCTTTATAAAATTATGACTCAGACCATCAGTCATCCTACTCAGTAAAGTGCATTTCTAAAACTTGTCTTTGTAAGTAATCATATGAAAAGGTCATAGCTGGTAGGGATTCAGTAGATAAAGCCTTTCATGCCACTAGTAATCATGGTAACAACCTATTTCAAGTAATATTTGCCAAATGTTAACACCTCAATCAGTGGAAACATTCAGTCACTTAATTCTGTAAAAAGTGCCAAAACCTTCTGTAAAAGATTTTATAGATTAATATTTGTCATGCACTGTAAAATTCTTTCCAGTTACCATGTTTTTGAATATCAACACTCTTTTTAGCCCACTGGACATGCATCAAAGATCTTCTCCTGGGAAGATTCACCATTTGATTGCCTCCATTAATTTGTCATTTACAAACATGCTCCCCCAATGGAGAACACAGTCCTGCTCAGAGAAACCATCTTTGGTCAAGTGAGGTTTTCTAGTGTACAAGGTATGGGGAGCTTGTGTTTTCTCATAAACTGTGGTTTCAATAGAGAGTAGTGCAATAGAAAACCAATATTAGTGAGAAGGCTCAACACAGGTCCATCTCGTTTGCCTGAGGTGTTGTGTTCAGTACATTTCACACCTTCCAAATGCTTGCTGTAGAGCAAGACCATGAATCCTCACCCAATCATTTAATTTAGTGAATGTATAAATAGTTTTGATAGATTTCTTTCTGAGCTGTGTCATTTTAGGTCAAGCACACTTCGTTTCTTTCTTTCCTTGGATGAAGTGGTAGTCTCTGTACTCACTGTATCATCCTGCTTTTTATTATACAAGAACATTCAAAGAAAACAGTGCAAGTACCCTTTTTTGTGTGTATCAGTATTTCAGATCCAGTGACATTTGAATGGAATGGGTGGCCCCTGCTCTTGTTGAGTGAACGAAAGGATGAGACCCCTCCCTCTGTGTGACCTTTTGTAGTTGTCAGTTATAGTACAGAGAAAATTAAAACAAGGGATGTCTGCCCATTACAGCAGTGGGATGGAGGGAGAGAGGAGGGAGAGAGCAGGAGGATGGAAAAGGGTAGGAAGAATAAGGGGAGAGAAAGAAAAAGAGGTGAGAGTGTCCTCCACCATACTGTGGGCAGGAGTACATAAAACTCTTTAATCAATGATCAGAGACTACACTAACAGTCCCATGGGCCTCCAGAGAGAACATTGTTCCTTCTGATCTCTTCTTCCCTCCCTCCTTATTTCCTTTCCTTTTCTTCTTCTTTTCTTCACATCCCTGTACCTATCTTCATTCCATATCAGACATTTCTCAGCCATCCTGCATCCTATTTGGCCATATATCAGAGTAATAGGACATTGGTGCATAATGCCACATCCAGCTTTCCCAATTTCCCAATTTCCCATTGCTCTGGCCTGCAGCTAAAACCACACAGATGGGTCAACATACACGCACATAAATAAACAAATAAATGTGAAGAAACAGCAGCATGCTAATCTTGCTCAGCGTAAACCTTGATAATCTGTCCCACGTGTCGCCTTATTATATATGAACACACACAAATATGCATGCTCACACACAGACACACACACACACACAGGCGAAGAATATGCCTTAATCGTCCACCGTGAATACTGTGAGAAAGCAAACACATTTCATTTTATTTCTTTTTTAATTACTCATAAATTCATTCCCATATTGTATAATCCTAAAGACAGTGTTTATGGGAGATTGTAACACTGAAAAAAAGATACAAAAGTGGCTCCCAGTCCAGTGAATCCCAACGAGCATGGAAATTTACCGGATGGTTCAGGGCCCTGGCATCTGGCCGTTTCGAGTGACGAAGCAGGCTGGGTGGATACAGTAATTTCGGCTGTCTGTCCAGCCTTTAAATTACAAATTCCAGTCTGATACTCTGGTAAAAAGGGTAAAGGATACCTCTGAGTTATAGCCATCTTGACTAAAGCCTTGTCCTGGGCTCGAGATGGATCAGACCTCTGGCAACATCAATAACATGGCAGCCAGCCCTCAACCAAATTAGAGTGTTAAATTTGGAGGAGATGAGCCAGAAGGTTGAAGTCTGTGTGTGTGTTTGGGGGATGGAGGGTGGAAGAAGAAGATAAATGGAGACAGGGAAAGGCTGGGGTGGCATATTATCAGTATGGGGCTGTGGATAGATGTTCAGTTTGTCTGCTGGCTGTTGGAGTCCTTGGATAGGCTGTCTGGAGCAGTGAGAGGGCACAGTCAATGCTGCATATAGAAGTCTATTGATTTTCCTGCCTCTCCCTCCCTCTCTCTTGTCTTTTTTTTTTCTCTATCCCTCTTTCTCTCTCTTCTCTGTCCCTGCCTTACTATCTTTTTTCCCCATCTCCCTCTGTCCCCGTCTCCCTGACTTTATGTCTTTTATTACTCCTCTGGTCATTGTTATGAGTCTCCCTGGCATAATGTTTTGATAGCCTCTTGAACTCCAATGTGGTACTACACAAGGCAGTCAATTGCCTGCTAACCATATCTGTCCCCTGTATGATCCTCAGCCTCAGTAGGATCCTTGTCACTGCCTTTTAAAAAAGAGTCACCACCCTATAAATCCATCCACTGTCATCCTCTATCAGCTTCTCGTCTCCAAGTTTCTCCTCTTCTTTCTTTTCATTGTGTAATTCTAGCATTTTTCCATATCAAAAACTGCTGCTGAATCTAATCCTGTGCTATTGGCTGCTGCTTATTAAATGAATGGGATTTGTTAAAGAAAAGCCATGAGGGAAACTGGGCTCCACTGGGTTGAAACAGCGTTACACACCGCTCTGTGCTGACTGAGCATAGTCTTTGTATCCCTTAACCAGGGGAATAGCAAAAGTAACCACAGCGTTGAAAATGAGCTTAAGTACACTGTGGTGGGAAATCATACTGAGCCTTTTGTATATATCACTGACTGTTGATAAATATGATGATGCAAAGCAGTACAAAATCCACTTAGTTTGCTATAACTCCCTAATGTTAAACTCTCTGTAAACACCTTTCGAATGTAAATACTTGGATAAAATGGCAGTGCCATGTTTCTCTCTATGTGTTGCCACCAGCTTTAGATTAGCCACTATGTCTGGCCTGGGGTAAACAGTACTCTGTGCCTCCTAATGCTAATTTGAAATTGAAATTTTACGTCAGGGACCAATGCCCAGATCAACAAACTGCCTGGGTACGGTACCTCTTGAAAAGGTGATGTCAAGTACACCTGACCACAGACAAAGGTTATCAATGCAAAAAAATTCTTGTCATGGCAGTTTTCAGCCTTGAGGACGTGTTGTTTTCACTTGTGTGTAAGCACGGCAGCTCATGATCCATGTCTCTCACCGGACCAAGTCAAGTGCTGAGCCTTGAAAGGTCATTGAACATTACAGTGAGCACTGATACGAAAGGGAAATATTTGTATTGCAAAGTGCAATATTTTTAAACTGTTAATTTAAACCCCGCAGTAATTAAATTATTCAGGGAGGGTTTTTTCTGTAAAGCAGGCAAAAAGCTCGAGAAAAATATCAGTTATCAGGGTGTTCACTGACATTTGGGAATTGGAAAGTGTTGATTTACACATGTATAAATCAATGAAACAAACAGCAATGTTTGTAAAGCCGATGCCTCATCCAAATTCGAGTTTAATATTCTGCACTGAGCCTGAAAAAATGTTGTCTTAAACAGGCATTTTAATGGCATCATAAAACTGCTTTATTATCTTTGCTGCCACAAGAAAACCTTGTGATTATTCAGCCTCTAGGAGCCCCATCACAGGCAGATGTATTTTATTTTCTAGACTGTATGACCCAGAGCTCCCATTATGGCAGATGAATGACTGAATCTCTTGACTGTTACTGGTAGCAGATCTGCAGCAGAATTGAAAAACAAGTTTTGTTGTTGTTTTTATGAACACTTCCTCTTCTCACAGCCCTCTAAAGATCAGTTGGGATGCAGACCAAATTGCTGTGTTAACTTCAGCAGCACAGTGAGAGTGAATGCTCTGCAGTGTTTTTCTATTCCCCTGGGCACAACAAATGCTTTTTAATCATGTCTTATTACTACACTGCCTTATGCTCACATATTCATAAAGCATTGTTGTAAGAGGGCTTGTGGTCTTTGTCTGATATTCAGCTTTATGTACCTATGCATTTTTAGATTGGACATTTATAATAATTAATGCTCCTCCCCTGTCACTCATATACAATCTGCATTTGTTCCTCTTGGCTTTTGGATAGGGCACAGTCAAACTAACTGGTAAAATAAGGAATAAAGCTTGTAAAATTAAAACATTTAGCCACACAAGAGAGCAAACCACAAAATGCTTATTAGAGCATTAAGGCATCATCATCCCCTCTGATTTTATTGTAGTCATTTTCATTCAGCTGCCTCTGTAAACGAGATAAGAAAGTGGGAGTGGGAGAGACTAACCTGGGCAGGTTATTATGCTAACAGTTAAAGTGGAGCATTGGACATTATCAGATTAAATGTCAAAAATCTGCTTTCTTTTGCTGAAATAATATTTCACATTACTATCTGTTTCAAGCATGTCTGTCCTCTTGGAGGACAAAGACTGGAGAAAAAGACAGCCATCAGTTTCCTTCTGCTTTATTACCCATGAAGGAGAAGGATCTGAATTTAGATTTATTAAGACATGAAACTGCTCACCAGACACAGTGGAAATAGGGGGTCTATATGCCTGAAACACCTCCAGCAAGATTTGAATGGTGGCCTCCCTGAAATGTTACTCTCACCTTTTCATTCTCCTTTTGCAGTCAGACATACACATATCTTTCGGCGACTCACACACGAAGGCGCAGGACAAATATGGAGCAGCCTGCCATCAGAGTTAATGTATGATTTCAAATTGAGGTATTTCTTAGCTACAGAGGAGTGGCAGCGGAGAGGGGATGAGTGTCCCTGCTGTTTTCAAGTTGCCAGGTTTCCTCACTAACTTCACTCCCTCTCTCCGGCGCTTAGGGCAGAGAGGAGCAGTGACAGGGGTGTTTGGCTCCCAGCGTCAGTCACAGCACATCATGCAGCAGCCAGCCCACAACATGTGTAAGGGTTTAGGGGTCTCTTCATGTAGGGCATGTCAGACACACCCATAAATCAGCCCCAGCAGGGAGGATTCATTGACAGGGAAAGATGTCAAGTCACAAGCGGAGGAGGGACTCTAAATGGGCACAGGTTGTGGTTATGAAAGTGCAAATTACTGAATCTGGTGCTCTATCAAGACAAAGAGGTCTGTTGGCAAATCGTGATGAATTAGAGGAATTTTGGAAGGCAAGCCTCTTTTCAGACTTTCTGCTGGCAAAGGCACTGTGAGGTTCCTTGTGAAGTGGTTCCTTGTTGAATTTTCAATTGGTCTCTTGACAAACCCTACTTCCCCTAACAAGAACAACTTGTTGATAGTAGAGGAAATTTAACATACAGGTAAGGGAGTATGGGGTTCCCCGAACTGTGTGCGTGTGCTTTTTCTTCCTAGTATAGGGTTCTTTTGTAATGGTGTATTAGTAACGAACTTCACAACACATAAGGTCACGTTAGCTGATCGCTGAGGGCGTGTCCAAGTGTACTTGTTGTCTTTGTCTATATTGGCTCAGCGTAGTATATGCCAGAGATTTAGATGAAGTAGTAAAGTAAATAGGAGGGTTTGGTGATTAATCATTTTCTTCAAGCCAGTCACATTACGGGTCTCATCCCTTTTAAGCAGCTGTGCCGATCACAGTAGGACATGATGAAAATGGCTCACCAAATGGAGACAAGAGTGCAAATCAGCCCCCCGAAGCAGGAAAATGTTGTTTATGTGAGCCACTGGTAGGACACAAATACCCAGCACCACAAATGTGTTGCCAAAGGCAAATGATGTGCCTTTGTGAGCTGAATTTATATTTGTTGAGATACTAAGAGATACTGAAAGTCTGTTAAGCTTGTTTTGTGTAGTGATGCATGATCTCATGGTGAAACACGGTGATCCACACAGAGGCTTTTCTGTACAGGTATTACTTGATTCTTCAGTCACCAGATTTAACCAAAACAGTTACACAGCAACTGTTACCATTACAGTATAATGATCCTTTATAATAATAATTGTAATAATAAATAAATTCTAAGCACCTTTCCTGAGTACACTTTACATACAGAAAACAAGAAGAAAACTACATTAACGAAAAAGCCTGGCAAAAATGATGAGTCTTATGTCTAGATTTAAAACAGAAATGAACTCAGGTAACCACGATGGATCATTGTTCAAATTGACATAGCACGTCTCTCCTATTGCCCTCAGAAAATGGTAGGGATTCAATCAGCTGATGGGGAAAGCTTTCACAGAGTCTACTAACAATGGAGGACATACAGCATCAGATAAGAAAAAGAATTAGTCATTGCATAGTTTGTTTTTCCCTTCTTATTACTGGAATCTCTTTACACTAGCATCTCTCGTGTTGGTTTAAATCTGTAAATTGGCTGGAGAGTATGTAATAAAAGTGTTTATTTTTATTACTCGTGATTATTACGCAATGGTGAACATTTTCGTCACACATTTTGTATAGACAGGCTTGTAGAACCACATTTAAAAAAACTACCAACTCCAGCTTCCCTCTCTTGATTTGCATGTGGCACTTATTTGTTACACCTCGCTTCCCACTTTCACACTATACTTGCTGCATAGAGCTTGAAAACACCTTAATGATGGACAAAGTGCATTTCAAGGTCACGACCATAGTTTTTTGTCTTTGTGCTTTTTGCACCACTTTCTGCCCGACCATGGAAATCTCAGGTAAATGAAGAGTTGTCCAATTGTACTAGAAATAGTAAATGTATTTGTTCAACAACATCGCTCATTCAAATTGATGGCATATTAATTAAGAAAACATGCATGATTGCACTGTGCAATCACTCAATGTGTAACAGTGTTCTTTGCAGTAATCATGTAAGTCACAGTATGAATAATTCATAAAACATTGCTGACAGAAACTGTCACATGCTCTTCTTTTGCCTACTCTCAGAGTACTGTATGTATAAAATCTTGTTGGATAATTGTAAAGACGAGAATGCAGTTGATTCAATATTCTTATTACACAAAGCACAGAAAATGAGAGCAGCGACACATTGAAGTGAAGAGTGGAAAAAACCAAAGAGGAAAGAATGTGTTTGTGATGATAAGCAAGGATGGATTATTTTTCTGCCACTCTGACAGCCTAGATAATGCAATTTATTTAGGACGAATGGAGACGCCACAAGTGCCGCTCTTGTAACAATAGATCCTCAATTTCTTCGTCAGTGTCACCGTGCAGGCCTGCTGAATTGGGTTGTATTAAATTGCTGGCATGGTACTCTTCCCTGGTCCTCTCCAAGCTGATTCAGTGTGACGCTTGGTCCACGAGGTGCTCACTAAGAGCGCATCGGCTTCTTTCTGCTGTCTAAGGCTTCTGGCACTGTAGCTAATTGCAAGTGTCATGCTTTTTCATGGTTTGTGTGCGTGTTTGCTATCATGCATGTCTGGGTTTGTTTGCTTTTGCAGAGAAGAGTACAACATTTTCTACAGTTGAAAAGAGATGAAGTCAAAAGTGGAAAGTTTCAATTTACAATGACAAGGACTCTGCATGAAATGCTATTCTAAAATAGTAAATGTGATTTTTTTATTATTGTATTTTTTGTATATTTTTTATTGTTAAAGTATCTTTTAACTGGGTGTTATTCGACTTATTTATATTCTTCTATGTCCACAGCACTGCTTTTTATGCCACATACACCTTTAGGTTTGATTTACACCATAAAGATATGACTGTAAATTGATAAGAGTGCTATTTAAATAAATAATACCTTGGAACAGTTTGATATAGGGGCAAGGTCTTTATCATTTAAGAAATCCGGTGTTGGTTACAACTTTAAGCATTGTCATTAAAAATGAATACGTTGTAGTAATGGATTACAGTTGGAATGTTTTAGATCACTCTTTAGATCGCAACAGACTGCAGTCTACATCCAGTGTTGTTTTCACCCCTTTCACTACTAGACACACACACACACACACACACACACACAGGTCTGTATATGCAGCCAGATACAGGGCACCACATGTGGTCAGACAGACAGAAATAGGCTCTCTCTCCCCTGCAGTGCTCATCAATCCTAGTTTGTCAGAGGCTGCTCTGCTCAGGCTCAGTGCAGTAATCACATCGCTACACCTGCTTCATGCACAGCCTTCCCTCTAAGATATGAGTACAGTCCAAAGGGGTGCAGGGGGGTGTCTGCAGCCTTCAAGTGGTCAAGCTGGGTTCAAGATCTGTTTCGGTAAGTATCTACAGTAACTCATCAGTTGTCCTTGAGCACTGACTTTCTGCCAGTTGGGGAATGCTCAGTAGCTGAACAGGTGTTCTGATCTCCCTGTGGTGGAAAGATCAATAAAGTTTTACATTATTATTCAGTACAACAGCTGACTTTATACTGTATGTGACCCAATTGGATTAATATGGCTGTAATTCGGTGGCATTTACAAGCACAGGTCCGGATTAATTTCATCACTAAGTGCTCTTTGTTTCACTGTTTTATATCAGCTCTATATCATAGTGGATATAATGTGGCTATTTTCTTCTCAGCAACAGTTTCTTTATGGTTTGGACCTATTGTAACTATATTTGAGTAGTATTTTTTTTTTTCTTCTGTTGTAAAAGAGAATTTTTTTCCCCCTTTTCTATCTCGTTAATAATCTCCTGACACCAACATCTGTCTTGTGTGCTGCTGCTTTAGACAGACAGTTGGTGCAGTGGGTGAAAAGGGAGAGGTGGAAGCCTGGTTTCAGGGAGGCGAAGTACACTGACCTTCCTCGTTGTGTGCGTGACCTCACAGACTGTAGGGTTGAAGAGTTTGGTGTACTACTCCACATTGCAGACTGTCAGCCTCTGCTCACATTAGATCATCTTACCCTGCAAACACTGACTTCATTGGCCAAAACAGGGCAGCTCAACTAACAAGTAAATGTAACCTGTGTCTATCTCCATCTCCTTTCCTCCTCTACCTTCTCACCCTCCCTTTCCAACCTCATGTAGCTGATCTCTTAGAATCCATCACTTTGAGGTAATCTGAGACTGTATTGGGGTCTGCATCCTTGTGCTAGAGAGATGTGTTATCTGTATATCAGCTGAGTTATAGGTTTCATATTTCCCCAGGTGTATGTTCGACTTGCTGTGGCGGTAACTGTAGCTTATCTGAGTGGGTGGCTCGCCTGTCTGGAGACATGCTGATACATATCCTCCCTATGAGTCTGTTGGCCTCTGTCCATCCCATCAGGGGAGAGGTGGAAACTTGGAGTCATCAGGTCATACATATTATTCAGTTCACAGCAGACTTTGGCCAAACAGTGACTGCAGCAAGATATTAACTTTCCTACACCTGGTTGAAGTTTAGGATCGACATAATTTTCTTTATGGAACAGTTCGTTTTGTTATACTTTTCTGTGGTGTACATCAGTATTATTTTCATTGTTTTGTCCATCATTGTTACTGTTACACAAAAGAAATGCTGTTTTCACTGCTGAGATCTAGGAACACGATAACACCCCTCAAAAGAAGTCAAAAAAATAAAGACACCAAGGTTTGGCTGTAATTGTAGCCAAATAGGTTTTCTATATGACCACTAAGTCCCTGGTTTGATTCCAGCCATGGATCTTAGTTGATGTCATACCCTTCTCTTTTTCCCCTCATTTCATGTTGTCTCTGTACTACCAGCTATCAAATGAAGGCAAAAATCCCCAAAAAGTAACTTAAAAAAAAAGGTTAGCCACTTTAGATAAAGAGGAAACAAAGGCAAACAGTTTTTGAGATCTTCCCTGTAAACTGTTTACTGTACAACTCGTTGGTCCAGGTTTGACCTACTGCACCTGCCAAAGTTATGCATGCAAAAACTGTGCAATTAATGACTGACTTCATGTGTGATCGATTATCTCACCATTTATGTCTTATCTATTTGGATTTTGTTGTAGCAATGTAGTGAAAATGTTTTTGATAGATTTGGTTGCCAAACATATGAAAATAAGACCCTTGTAGTTATAAACCAGAATTTTCCTTTAAATATAATTTCATTCACATTTCATGTACTTTGCTCAATTTTAAAGTAACTATGACTTACCCTCAGGACAGTCTTTATTTAGGTTTGCTTCAGATGCGGGCACTGTGCTGTTGAACCTGGCTTTGGTGAAATGCAGCACAGGCTGAGCCACTTTCACCGAAACATAGTGTCTGTCTTCTCTTGCTCTGCATCATGACTAAATGCATAAAATAAACGTTCACTCTAGCCTTCATGCAAGCAACAATTTAAATATTTCAGCGAACAGACTCATCGAGGCATTACAGTGACAACGACTGTATTGAAGCCCATACTTTGCTGTTAAGCATAGCCATCCATATGGCTTTAACTGTTCTGTGTGCCTCAGTACCTTTTAGGGATTTGCTGTAGCATTAAATTTTAACGGGGCAGCTCTTGCTGTGCCCAGGTGATGGCTTATCATGCTCATAGAGGGGGAACACTTGAACAGGCCAAGGCATGATCTGTCTCAGCAAAGCTATTACAAGGTTCAGTGAGTCTAAGCATAGCAACGCGATGGGTGATAAGCAGGTGTATATACAGTAAATGTAAGTGCGTGTGTTTGCAGTTTTTTTTTGGGTGGGTGGTTGTTGTACGTTTATTCATGCTGAGTTCAATGTTTCTGTCTGCAGGCTTCCATTCAGACAAATTTGCTAACCACTCAGTTCCCCACTTCAAGACATTTCCGCTATCACAGTCCTCTTTTATGGTTCATTCTAAATCCAGGGTATATGTATGAGTTGGCATTGGTGAGTACTTTTCCAAATATGCCGCAATGCTAAGATAATCTCTTTCTCCTGAGAGGCTTAGAGGAAACTTAAGATGACGTAATAGAGCAGGAAAAAGTCACAAGCAAGAACATGCTGAGGAGAAGTTGCAGTAGCTGTTCAGAAGAATTTGCATTATCTCGACTGTATGTTTGAATTTGTGCCACACCACAAACTTTACCCCTGAAAGACCCTGTTAGCCTCAATTTTATTTCTGCCTTTCTCCATGTGGTGTTCAACCCTGTAGTATGTTTCGGCACAGATTGTCTCTCTCCTCCCCCCTCACTTGTCGGACTCTAGCCTGCTCTCGTTCTCGTTTTCTTTCTGTCTTTCGCCACAGTAAAAGAAAGACAGTGGGGATGGAATAGGCGACCTATTTTAAGACCGATGTGTAATTAATCATAAGCTAGCAGCAAGCATTAAGAGATGAAGAAGTGTGTGATAGCTCCCTCTGTGACTTTATATCCTTTCTTAGCTTACATTTTCTCTCTCATTCTCAGTCCATCTCTTCCTCTTACATTTGTGCTTCTCTATACTAAATTTTAATTTGAACCCCTTCCTTCCCTCTCTCCCGTGGATCAGGGTCTCTCTTCTTCCTCTTTCTCTCCCTCTCTCTCATGTTTTTTTTAAATCTGTTTTTCACTCACATACTAATTTTTAGTTAATGTGCATGTACACACTCCTATACGCACAAACATTCCTAATTAACCGCAAAATGTCATCCATCAAAATAACAGCCATGATGTGAATGTTTAAGCAGTCACATGTCATTTTAAGTTACCTGTTGAGGGCTGATTCAACCATTCCTGCAGAACATTTCTTTGGACTGAGATGTTGCTATAGTCACTCAGTCTATAACCCCTATCTTTTCTGTATGCTGCACATATGATGTAGCTGCTAAGTGTGCAAGCTACTGTTTGTGGACAGATGGTGAAGAACACAGTCTCATTTGTGTGTAATAAGTCGTTACTAATTGTCTGCAGATTGGATCAATGTCCTGCTCTGCTACAGCTCAGCACTTTGTCTGTATTACTGCAGACAGCACAGCCAACGTTTATCAGTGGTGGTAGCTGGTTGCTGAGGATAAGTCCTCGTCAGCTCTTTATTAAGGCAATTTTGCTGGAACTGGTCGAAAAATGGACCAGTAGGAATACACTTTAAAGGTTATTAAGGTATTTAATGCACACGTGCCCACACACATGAATAAATTACAGTTGTTACCCAGTAGCTTTGCTTCAGTTTTTCTGTTCAGTTGGTGATACCAACCATTTAAGTCCCCAAGAGATTATGGATTACTTTTAGGAATGTGTCACTCTCATTTTCCACGATGGAAAAGAGAACCCATGTGCAGTATTAATGCAGATATCAACACAAACTGGAGCTACTCTCTGTGGTGTGATTGACTGGGGGCTTGGTCATGATAAGTTCACTTTTCAGCCCCTGAAACCTTCCTCACTGTAGTTACTTGATGACCCTGTCCTTAGCTGTCAGGTACACTGCGTGCATCACTCCCTTTTCCACTGCAGCAGATAAACGTCTGCTTAGGCTGTGATTCAGAGTTAAAGGATGTTTCTATGGCTTAGATTTAACATTATAAATGCATGCAGAGATGCTCAGGTCAGACTTATCTTTGGCAGCACATGTGCACCAAATGCAGATGAATGCATAAGGAGGGGTTTGTAGTTTACATTTACATTGTATGATGTTCCAAAATTTACATTTTATTAATATAAAAAGTGATATTTTTAAGAGAAAACCAGTGTAAATTTGAGAATTATTAATTGAACCCTTGGCTCAGGCAGTTCAATCTTTACCTCAGCGTATCAGATTTATGTTTCTGCCTTTGCTTTAAACAGCTCAAAACAGCAGTGAGACAATGACCAAGAAAGTCCAATTTAAGGAACAGATTTAAGTGTTTAATAGCTTAACAGACACCAAAACACAGCTCAGTGGCTTGTAGTACTCACAGACAGGATTTTACAACTCTGGAAAGCCACCACAGAGACAACCATTCTGTCTTTTGTTGTGATGATTTTGGGTTAAACAGCAGAAATGCAGCGTTCACCTTACAAAGTAATCTACCAGGAATGCTTGCTTCTCCCTTTCAAATGAATGAAAACGGCTTCCTTTTTTCACACAGTGAAAGTGAAAGAGAGTGTGAAAGTCTGTCATCACAGCCTCCGGTTATCATTCATTCACACCTGTAGCTTTTAACACTGAGCCGTAGTGTTGCAAAGGGCTTGAAGGTATTACTTTCTGAGTTGCTGTGTGTGAATAAATATTAGCTCAGTTTTTATCAGAATTACTTAGCTGGTTGACTGTCATGATTAGAAGTCCACAGCCATGTTGTTTTTAGCTATTTAGCATTGTCGATTGATCTGTCCAAAACTGAAATATCACAATAACTCTTGGATGGATTGCCATGAAATTTGTATATTTACTCTCCCCAGGGGATAAATTCAATTAGACAGAAGAACTTCTCACTACAATCATTTTAACATAGGTGATACAAATTTCATTAATTATACCCCAAGTCCATTAAGTGCCCAAGTCAGCTATGACCCAGCTAACATGCACAAAACCAGCAACCTAAAAGTAGCTCAACAAAATGGAATGGAGTCAGAGATAGATGGAAGCACAGGCATTTGTTGCCTGCAAAGCATTTCTCACTGTGCACCTTGGCTGGTGCCAGTGTGCAAGCTGCAGGGTTGTCACCTGGGAGCCACCTTTCACAGAAATTTCACCCCTTTAATCACAGAACATTCCTGGGTTGCAGCTGGCCCTAAGATCCTCGATATCTCCACTTAGGGTCTCTTCTTCTGAGCCACAGCCAGAAGCTACCTTTCCCTGCCTCCTCAGACAGTTCTCTGATTGCCTTCTTTTACTTGGACCCAATGAATCAGAGGATTTTCATTAGCTGCTGGATAGATTTTCCAACAAAGCCTCTGCATCCGACTTTGACAGGGTAGGTGCATGCCTTCCACCCTGTTTCTGTGCAAGCTGCAGCAAGCTTGCTGTACTCCTCCTTTTTTCTCTCAAAAGCTGCCTCTATCATTTCTTCCTATGGTACTGAGTTCCGCCATAATTACTGTCTTGGCAGAGATGGTCCACAGAAAGATATCTGGCTGTAAGGAAGATGTAGTCATTTCACGTGGAGACTTAAGCTGCTGGCGGTCAACCTCATCCACCACTCGCATTCCTGGTTTCACTATGGTCACTCCATCTGGTTAATGTTTTAGGCTTCGGCTCCTTAACTGATGGAGCGTATCTGTGGTTTGGAGGATGAAGGGCTGCTTCTGTTGGCTACAAGCCTGTGCTCTTCAAACACCTCTACCAGTTTTTGGAGCATTTGGTCGTGACGCCATCTGTACCAGGCCACTAGTCAAAGCTGATTTTCAGCCAGTAAGAATGTGCTGCCAGTAGAATTTTGGTTATCACAGAGACTGTAGTTTGCTTCTGAGCCATACCAGAGATGGACATTCTGGGGGCTTGGGAGGTAGTCATATGTGAACCTAATGATGAAGCTCAGTTTTGCTTTTGGGATCTGTCAGGTTATGGCCCTGTTGGTGACTGCCTCCCAGTGTGTCCATCTTCCTTACTGCCACTAGCCCACAGCTTTGATCTTTAAGAATTCATCCTCCATTTTGATGGCTTCTGAGACCACCATCTCTTTTCTTTCTTTATTAGTAGCTTTTGACCACATCATTGGAGTAGGTCCCCACCCCAGCCCTTCAGATCCATCCTTGGTACAGTTGTTGAAGAGATTTTGCACAACTTATGCAACCACATCAGGCAATGGTAAAGGGGGAATTGATAGAACCAGGTCTTGAATTTCCCTGGGAGGTGGCTTTGGTCTATCTTCACCAGGCCTTCTGAGAACTGTGTAATGACAGAGTGAGCAGTGTGCTTATTTGAGAGTTATGCAGTGTATAGCATCCCAAGGCTTCGCACCTGGTCACTGTGCTAAGATTGGGATCCTCTCTCCATCAGCTGAGATGACGATGTTATCATTGCTGCACCTTTTCTGAAATGACAGGCTTCGGGACATGGCTGGTTTGATTATCATCCTCAGCCAATTAAGGAGCTCCTCAAGTCTCCTCAGCAGCCATGTTGTGCAAGCAGCTGTTTATAGGAGTTTTATGACATCATTCATGTAGCTTCTTACGGCTGGAAGATGGTTTCCTGATTCAGATGTCACTCCTCAGACCATCACTCTTGCACCAATGAGGATGATTTCAAAGTTGTAATTTCCTGGGTTATGTAAAGGGCATTGAAGTTGTTGAAGTAGGCAGAGACCACATTTTTGATGCAGGTAGGCAGTTAGAAAAAATTGAGTGCAGAGGTGATGAGCTGGTGTTGAACAGATCCATAGGCATTTGCCAGGTCCAGCCAAACTACATGGAGATCTAACTTCTTGCATTTGGCTGTCTGGATTTGTTCCACAATCCAAGCAGAGTGTTCAACGCAACCAGGAAACCCTGGGACCCCTGTCTTCTGGCAGCATTTGTCAATGTAGTTGTAGCCAGAAGGAAGCCACCAACGTAAAGAAAATCTTCCCTGTCACATTGAGCAGGGCAATGTCACGAAACCAGGTGATGTTACGGTAATCCTTCTCTTCTGGGATGATTGGGGTTACAGCTCTACTCCATACAGATTGTGTTTCCTCAGCAGCTCTCGGGTTTCCACAGTAGCTTCAGCACCATGGGGCAGTTCTTATATACCTTGGTGGATACACTGTTCTGTCCAGGTACTGATGCAGATCTTGCTATTTGTACCACCTGCTTGATATCTGTCCACTTGGGTGGTGTGGTATTGAATTGAAATAGGCAGCTTACATAGGGCTGGGAACCTGCCCTGGTGAGCCAAGGAGGGTGTTCTTGTTTCTGTCACCAAGCCGTTCCCTGATGTAGTTCTCTAAGTCCTGTGATCTCAAGCTTTCCAGACTTCTTCTCGGTGAGCAGATCTCAGGCGTTCTTAAAGGGGTCCCGGAAGAAGATATAACGCGCTTTCTCCTTCCTGCTCCTGCATTCACGAATCCGTTCTGCTCTCCTTAAGTTGGCAAGTCTGGATTTCAGCAGCTTCAAGAGAGCTTTAAGGCCCTGTTCTTGCTCTTGTGCTTTCCTCCACACTTTCCAGAGAAGTCATCTTTCCTTTAGCAGCTTAAGGATTTCTCTCTCTCCTTCCATTCTTCTTCTCGGGCATTTCTCCAATCCTCTTCTTGCCTTCATTATTAGATGATGTTCTCAAAAAGATAGAGTTGGGCAGTTGTGCTGCCCTTTAGTAAGTTCTGAAGGATTAGGTGTAACATCTGCTCAAGCATCTCCTGCCTCTTTGTTGCTGGTTTTTAGCCACCTGACTATGGCCTTTCAGTCTGGCTTCTCCTTTGGTGTATTTTTTGTGGATTGGCTCCATGAGGGCTCAGATCGCATCAATTACAGTGGGACATGTTATTACTGTTGGTGCTGCACTTCCTGTGGGGATAGCTGCTGCGGCCCCTCCCTCTCATCCTCTACAATAATGGACTAAGCAGCACTATGGTGTACAACCAGGCTTTGAGTCCTCCCTGTCTCAGCTCAACTGTGTTGTTATTTTGGACCATCCGCAGTTGCACTTCCAGAGGATCTTGATGTGATTAGTTGCTCAAGTTATCTGTCCCAGTTGGTCTCTCACTGGACAGCAAGGCTCTCTTCTTTGTATTGTGCTTATAGTTTTTTAAGGCATCAATGTAGTGAAGAAGTAATTTCTTGGGCATGTGGAAAGGGTATCTAGCCTGTCTACCCCTGGAGCTGTCTTTCCCGCCAACAGTCAGGCTTCCCTGACTTTCCTGGATGCCAACTGTCCAATTCACAGTAGTCACTAGTGTTCTAGATAAACTTAGATGGAAGCAAAGGCATTTCTGCCAATCACGCCTCCACCAGTGCCATTGGGTCAGCCGCAGGGTTGTCAGCCATATATATAGTGTTATTGGTTATACCTGCGCATCTCCTGATATAACATGCTAAAATGTCCACAGTGAAAAAGGTCCATTGGGTTGTCATTATTAAAATCTTAGCCTTGTTGTCTTTCTTAAGATTCTTCTTCTTTTGTTTTGCTGTATCTGCAGGACAAATCTGCTCTGTGTATTAGGTTTCTTTCTCTGCCTCAGGTTAGTGTTAGCACCATTTTTTTCTTGGGAGTCTTCACACAATTTTCCAAACAGTTTTGCAAACAGCATTTTTTTTAATCATACATGGTGATAATAAAAAAAATCCTCTCTCAGTTTTGCTTCAGGCTTTTAAGCTCACATGTTTTAATGGTGAAAACCTGTAACCAAAGAGAAAGTCTTAATGCCTCAATGCTGCTAAATCAACACATGATATAGATGTGATATAGTGCATTACCAGTTTTCAAATTTGATTCTCTTGACCTTCACAAATTGGCAGCTTTTCAAATAGCACTGGGTTAGGCACTTTTCACTCAAAATTAGATGTGGAGCAGTAAAAATACAAAAAGTCAGGTTTAGAAAAAGGTTTTAATGTTTTCAGGCCAGCCAGAAAACTGCGTAACAGACAGAAGGGTCGTAATGTCTTAATTTTACACCTTTCTACCCAAAAACATCATTGCTGTAGAATTTACATGTGACCTAAGCAAAGAGCACTCAGCTTTTGGATAATCCTACGTTGGTTACTTCAGCTTTTTTGTCATATATTAGCTTTTTAGAGACAGAAGTTTTGTTACTCTGCTAAATTAGGGTCGCTAACTTGCTAACTTTTAACTGAAGTTGTTCAGCTTTTTTTTCAATCAACATCATGTCTTATTTTTACAGTATTTCCAGTGACACACACACATTCATATTATTTCAAACTTCAAACTATTTCATAAAATGTCACCTTGATCTTTCAACAAAGACAGTAAATTTCGCAGTGGATTACCAAATCCAACCACTTAGAACTGAATGTACTATTAGCATCTTTATATAAAATTGATACCAAGGTTTCCTTGGAAAATTGATACTACAAAAATGCAGTATTTTGACATTGTGGATACATCACCCCAAGTGAGCGCAGTAGTAGTCGAAATAGCTTCTCACACCATATCACCTACTTTACCTAAATAATTGCTGTGGACAGAAGCAGTGAAACTAGAATTAGAATCTCGCTGATAACACCCCCCACTGCACATATTTCCTCTCATGAAAACACACTGTTAGTGACATGCTTTTATCAATACTTGCTTGATGCAATGGCAGGGTGCAGTGCATAGTCAAGTTATGACAATAAGGCAACTGCAAAACAATAATTTGAGCATACTACAACAATACACAGCCAGCAATAATAACAAACTATGAAAGTCAAATTACACTGAGTATTTTCCATGGCATTTGAAACAGAGTAACATCATGATTTATCATAATTTAGAGTGGTAGGAAAGCTTCTTTGAAAAAGGTAGCGAGTGAAGACAGTGAAATTCTTAATTGGAAGTGGTTAAGCAACAGGGACACTACACTTTTGTCGAAAATAGCAAGCTACACTACAAGCTACTCAGAAAACAAAGCCTAATGCAACAAAGCCATGTCACACCAAGAAACATCTTGTGTTCAATGTAATAAAAGAAACATTCACTCAAGTATTTTGTGATGTAATTAACTACAAAACAAATGATTCTGGTTGTCAGACCATTGCAGTGCACCTCCATACACTTGACTAATAGAAGAATGGCACTCAATTACACAGGTAATGCTAAGTTGCATTAAGGGCTGTCTGTTGAGTCAATTAAATGACTTTTAAACAGCAGTATCAATAAGTCAGTTGAAGGGTGAATATGAAAATAGCTTGCTACTAGAAACATTACATGATGTAGAAAATTGTTACTCTATTCAAATGCAATTGGGAAATGTAGTTAAACTAGTAGCAGAACTTATAGCATTGCTACTCCCCAACACTGACAATTTACCATAAAAAAAACCTATTTCTCACAATGTATTTTTGCTGTTGTTTGAATTGTGAAACATTACTGAGTCCCTGCTGACTCACTAAAAAACTAAATAGTTTAAATGTGTTACATGTCTACTGGTATTATGCATGAGACTAAATGTCAGTTCCTTATCATACCAGCTTACTTTGACCCCTGATGGATGGGTGGATGGATAGATAAATGCATAAATGCATAGCTGCTCCTCTTCACCTCTCTCCTCATTCCCTCTCCTCCATTACCTGACATTTTTAGACCCATCCAAGCGTTCACACTGACCATATTCATTCTGCATTTTTTTTTTTATTTTACATGTCATGCACTGCTCAACACTTGGAGATTTTACCATCTCCATCGGTATATCATTAACCTTTAAGTAATGTATGTTTTTAAATCAGGTACAGTTTTGTTTTTTTTACCCTACCTACTGTTGATTTAAGAAATTAGCCTGTTCTGTAAGGGATTTTCTCATTCAACCAATAAGTTTTATGTATTTTCAAAGGTAGCCTTTTCCATCACCTCCCCTGCCCAGTGTATCAACAGCTGCATCTCTGCAGCAGTGGGAGTCTGTCACCCTGTTTCACAGGAAATTGAACATACACTCACATTATATCTCACCGGAATAGAACGAGTTGGGGACAGACAAACATCCAGAAATATACACACATCTGCTTGCACACCAACACATATGCATAAACATTTTCTCACACACGACAGCTTTCCCAGACTTTAAGGGGAACTGCACTCTGTGTTCTGCACAGCATTCCTCTGCTCATACATGATTAAGTGAGTCTGGGTGTTATTATGGAGAAGATGCAGTGTATTAGATGGCCTGACAGATTCTGTCAGGGGGTGCAATCCTATCAGGATTGGATAATAAAAAGACACTTAATCGAGCCAGTTCCCCACAGTCCTTCTTTGCACTGAGAATAAAAAACCCTGACGCCTGCTCTGTGCAGTAACCGTCCTTGTCAAATTCTCCTCCCTCCATCCCATCCTAAAATATAAGAGCAATAATTACAACTTAATCTTCTCAATATCCACGATTCATCTGCAAAAACATATCCCAGTTATAGCCCAGCAACATAAAATGTGTTTATTACCTCCTCTGCAACACGGTAATGTGCCATAAATATAGGTTCTCACCGGTATGCATGACTGGGTGATGATCAGCTAATTTATGAGGACCTTGGATCATCAGCAGGACCTGGGATTAGAGGCAGGAGGACAGTAGGTGGTCGACTCAGCACATTGTCCTTCGCCTGGCAAGCATCAGTCATGATAAACAGGGGCATGACAGACGCAACAACAGCTAATCTGTCACCTTGTAGAAAGTCATAGAGACAGGAACGAGTCTACGCACTGTCTGCCCACTCTACTCTCCTCTGTCTCTGTCAGGCGGCAGTGGGAAGTTGGGCTGGGTAGGATAATGACAGGGGCATAATGCTGGCTCAAAGCCTGTCAGATTTTGTCAAGATTGCAGGCACTTTCGTAATAGTCTTTCTCTGTAGAAAATAAATTATACATTCACATTTGTCAGTTAACCCTCCTCTGTTCTCTGTCTCTGTCTCTCTTTACAGTGGAGAATAACCCATGCCAGACCAACCCCTGTCTCCATGGAGGGAGCTGCCTGCAAGAGGGTGACGGCTATAGCTGCTACTGTCCTCAGGGCTTCTCTGGGGAGAGCTGTGAGATCGGTGAGCTACTCCCAGGTCAGGTCTGAGCAAGGGGAAACCTCGGAGGTCAACAGCTGTAGACAGATGCTGTGTCACTGTGGCATGAGGGAAAGAGAAGTTTATGTTGGCTAACACTGAGCATACAGTGGCCTGAAAATTTTCAAAATAACAAAATTGAGAGAGGGCACAAACATTTTTTGGCACCCCAAAGGGAATGTTATCAAGTAATTGTCAACACTCTTTGTATCAGCTGAGAGTTTTTCAGTTCTTATTTGATTGATTTTCATTCATTTCTCTTAGCAAAAGGCCTATCCACAGATTTTCGATAATGTTCAAGTCAGGGGACCATGAAGGCAAATTCAAATCCTTCGAATTACTTCTCTTGAGGTTGTCCACTGTAGATTTTGATGTGTGTTTAGGATCCTTATCCTGTTGTAGAAATCATCCCCTTTTCAGCTTCAGCTTTTTTATGGACTCTGTGATGTTTGCTCTCAGAATTTGCTGGTATTTATTTCAATCCATTCTTCCCTTTACCAGAGAAATGTTTCCTTAGCCACTGGCTATAACACAAACACAAAGCATGATCGATGCACAGTGTGCTGAGCAGCTGTAGAGGTTTTCTTGTCATAAAATTCTGCACCCTTTTCTTCTCCAAACATGCCTTTGCTGATTGTGGCCAAAATGTTCTATTTTAATCACATCTGCCCATAGGACTTGTTTCCAAAATGCATCTGGCTTTTTTAAATGTTCCTTTGTAAACTTCTGACAATGAAAGGAATGGTTTTCTTCTGATGACACTTCCATGAAGGTCATATTCATTCAGGTGTTGCTGCACAGCAGAACAGTGCACCACCACTCCAGAGTCTGATCAATCTGCCTGAAGGTCTTTTGCTGTCAGACAGGGGTTTTGATTTTCCTTTCTGGTAAACCTATGAGTAGTTCTTTCTTAAAGTTTTCTCGGTCCTTCAGACCTCAACTTGACCTCCACTGTTTCTATTAACTGTCCTTTCTTAATTACATTGCAAACTGAGTAAAAATGTGCCTGAAAACATTTTTGCTTTCTTCTCCCGTTTTGTGAATATCCATTTTCAGAGTGATAGGCAACATCTTAGAGGAGCTGGCTGCTGATTGTTGGGACAAGGTTTGAGGAGTCAGAGGATTTATAAAGCTTTAAAAATTGCATCACCTGGCCTTTCCTAATGATGTCTGAGCAAGCCATAGCCCTAAAAAGCGAATTAAGGTCTGAGATCTTGGTAAAAGTATCTGAGAGTTCAAACCTCTTGAGCTGTCCAAACTTTTTTATGCTGCTCTTATCCTTTTTTTCCACTCTAAGGTCATACAAAACAAAAATAATTCACTGATCTTGCAAAAATTGTTAAAAAAGAATGTTTCCCCATTAACCTCATGCCTTATGGAGATAGATAGAGATCTACTTACTTAACAATTCACAGTAACAGAAATTTTGATCAGGGATCCTCAAACCTTTACTTGCCACTGTATGTACTCTGTGCAGTGAATTCAGGTGAAAAACATCTGCAGGTTTCCCTCTCTGAGCTTTGTTTTCTTATTTTAGTAGGGCTCTGGATCCAATCATAGTGAACTCAAAGCCAAGATGAGCTGTCCTCTCAGGTCCAGTAGTTTTGGATCAAGCTCCCTGACTGAAAGTGAACAGGGAATATCCATATGCTGGAAGTCAGTCAGTTGTGACAGAGACTGCTGAATATGTGCTATATGTGCTCAGCTATGTGTGCGTCTACCCCCAGTGTAGAAGGAATCTCATTCTTGCACTCAGCTTTGTGATGGAGAATGTGGTTGTCAGGAAATGGCTATGTACTGTTGCTAGGTGTGTGTATGTGGGTCTGTCTTTGTGTGCATGTGACACAGACATGCAAGGACACATGAGCCACAGAGGAGCTATGAGCTCAGTGAGGGGTGGAGTAGCTGATTAAAGTGCTGGAGCAGCGGCACATACTGCTGTAGCGGGGTAAGACAGAAAAATAAAGAAAAGAAGAAGTAGATGCAGCACTGGAGGAAATATTAAAGTGACTTTCTTATTCTGAATGAAACTTGTAGAAAAAGAACAACAACCTGGACCCCACAGGGTTCAACTGACCTTGAAAACATCCCAGTTCGTGCAAAGTTGTTGTTAAACGCGTTCAGTCTGGCACATCGATTCTGGGCCCCAGCCAAAGAAGCCTAGGTTGAACCATTGTATATATGAGATTACAAACATGAGCTGCACTTTTTGTGGTGTAATGTGGGTGTTAACATTAACAGCTTTTTACTTACAAATCTAAATGATGATGTTTTAAAGGGTCATTACTTATGGAAAAGGGTCATAGATCAGGGGTCAAGGGTCAAAAGAGGCATATTGTCCTGGGTCTGATTATCAATAACATTTAAAATTCTGCCCAAAAGAACATATTATGCAACATTTAGGTTTGTTTGTGCAACACATTGGAGATCAATCAACATTCTCGTGTTAGATCAATAAATTGTGACAAATGCATGTTAACTGCATGAATTACACACAGACATGCATTTTTTAATGATTTACTGCAATTGATTTGGTTTGTGTTTGTTATTGCGGAAGACAAAACTGTTTTTTAAAGGCAGTTGAAATAGATTCTAACATTTCATCCTATAAGTTGGGAAAATCTTATTCATAACATATTTGTTTTTTTACTGATTACCTGTGTGCTTGTGTGTCTTTCCTTCAGTTTTCTTCTGTGTATAATTATCTTTCCCGTTGTTATTTAAGTGTTATGATCATTGATTATTCTGCTAAACAGCTGAATATCTGATGTTTTTAATATTAATCATGGCCAAAGGGAAAAAGGTTAATTGCCTGTAATAGGAAATGCTTGACCACAATTTAACCAACACACTTCAGTGCTGTTCCACAGAACTTAGGCTGTAGAAAAAAAACGTATGCATCAGTATCTGTATTGCATTTAAAACCCACAGCTCTCATTTCTTTCCGTTAATCATTTTAGTTTAGCAATTTATTGAAGGCCTCTTTCTTTCTCCTCCAATTGTAAACAAGTTTAGATACTGCCAGAAAGGCACACATGTTCACCAACCTCCCCTGTATTGTTTCTGCTCGTCATGTGAAATAAATATTTGGTCAAAATGATGCAGAGGCACCACTGCTGGAGCACAACTTAGACGCTGTCTCCAGGACTTGGCTTATGGCTGCATATATTTTGGAAGAAGCATTTTTGGGAGCTGCATTATTGATGGCTTGTGTTTCTACTCTGGCTCTGTACTTAATATTAATGAGAGTAAGGAAGAGAGTGTGAAAGAGAGAGAGAAGCTGGTGTGGACATTTCAGCGTTATCATTCCAGCTTCACTAGATCCTCATCCTTTGAAATCTAAGCTCTAGGTTGCACTACCCTTTGATCCTTAGAACCTGTTGGCAAAGATATGATCCTGCAGCAGAATAAGTGATTAATGAGGCACAATACAGCCTGTCAGTTTGGTAGCTATGTGCCTAAATATGATAATGAATTATATTTTCCTTCACCACAGCTGTAATGAACATTTGTTCACAGATATAAGAGGATAAAGCCTAGCCTAGAATAAGCAAGAAAAAAGCACCCCTGGGGGATTTTACCCCACTGATTATGTAAAGATAAAATAGTCAAACATCTCAGTTCTTAATGTCACTAATCCTTCTTGTGCCTTTCACAGTAAACACTGATAAGCGGTCACGGCAAAAAATGGAGTAAAAATAAAGGACTAGTATGTAGAGTAGTATGTACAGACTGTGCTTACTGTCTCACTTTCAAGTTAGTTTTGCTGAACTCATTAGGATGGGACAGCTTAAAACTTTATCATTCATATTAGTATGGAGAAATTCTGATTAGCCAAAGTATTTGAAAACTGATGTTTGGGTATATAGAGCCTTGAAGTGGAATGACATCATTGATCAATCTAGCCATGCAACACAATCAAAGGTAAAACTCACAATCTGCATCTAACAAAATAAACTCATCAGGTTTTATACTTTTTACATTGAAATTTAGATGAAACAACCCATTTGATATGCACTAGCACATAATGCATAAAAGGACATGGCCCTAACAGCATGTAACCAGGAAAAAAAAATATATATTTTCATCACAACAGTTTTCACATTGGAGATGTTGCTTGATAGAGCTACAAATGTATAGCATTAGAAAAATTGTTTCATAATAGTTAACTCATGTTAAGGTTTTTTGATATTGGACCCGGGAGCAGAGGCTGAACCAGGGATGCTGTTTTAGGTGTTATATTATGAATCGGGAGAGGGGCAGTTGTTGGTGGAGAGTGTGGAGCTGGCCATGGAGATCGAGGGTGGAAACAGGAGGCTGTGTGTTGAAGGATGGAAGCGCTGGAGAGAGCAGTCGTCACAGAGGTGCACAGAAAGGATCTACACTAGAAGTCAAGGTATTAGTTACATGAAAAATCCAATTTGTAAACACTAGAAAAACACTAAGGGGCCAAGAGAGTAGGTAACATTTAGATGTAAAAATCAGGCAGTGGAGTGTACGATCAACCAGGTTTTATTTAGGTGTTGTGATTAGTGGAGATCAGATGCAGGTGTGTTCCTCTGGAGCTGCTGGAGTCAGGTGAGCCACGCCCTCCACACAACCATGGGGAAGAGAAGAAAAACAGGAAAGGGCAAGAGGGAGAGAGAGAGAGAGAGAGAACACAAAACCTTGGAGGGTCTTGGCTAGAACCCTGACAACTTCATTTTAACATGTCAAAATGAAAAAGGCGTTGTGACATTTCACAGTAGGAAAAGCACATGTGAAAATTGAAAATTGAGAACCACTATTAATGTTAATAGTAATACCTGTGTTACTGCTGTGAAAAGAACTACTGTTCTTTCATTAGAAGCTTCAACAATATGCCAGTAATGGGACCATTTTTAACTGACAATACTAATTCCTTATTTTGGGAACAAACACACAGAAAGGCGTCGACCCGTCTGAGCTTCAATGCAAAGCTTGCTTGTTTGGAAGCTTTCAACCCCGTGGTCCTCATCAGTAGACATAGTTTGTTCAGCTGCCAAATTCAACACAGAAAACTTTGTTTTCAGTGTATCTGTAAAATAGCTGAGAAATTAGACTAATAGACAGGTGTGAGCATCACAGTTCAGTGGCTGTTTGAAAAGCTGAAAATTGCCAGACCAGGCAGATAAGTGGACCTTGAGATTTTTGAGAGTTGCTGAGTTAGTTTGTTTGTCAAGCACATACAGTAGCTTCACTCTTCACTTTTTGTCTATTTTCAAAAGCTCTCAACACATTGAAAGTGAGGTCAGCTCACTAATGAGGGGAAATGGACATCCACACATTTCCCTGGTGTTGAAGCCTTAGTCTGCAGTAAAAACAATTGTATATAACAGGGCTAAAAATGGATATAAGTACACTATTTTTGGTTTATATAGATTCAAGAACCCATAGATAGAGTGGCAAGGTTGCCAGCAGTGAGTGATTATTTTAAAGGCTAAGATATGTGCGTGTTTTCCATTTATATTGTCTGTCTCCTTTTTCCATCGTAGACTTTAAAAGTGAATTCTCGTTCTTTTTGACAGACACAGCTATTCCTGTTTAGTTCAAATGTGGATTGTTGTAGAGGAAACGCATTAACCTGTCTTGGTCTATCTCCAAACACAGGTCAACAAATCACAGTGATTCTAAATGGAGCAGGAGGTAGGGCAATTATTTCTGGTCGACTGCTGTTTGTTCTTCCAAAAGACCCCAATCAGACCTCCAGTCAGTCAGTCAGTCATTCTGGAGACAGTAAGAAAGTAGGTAGGTAAATGACTTCGAGCTGTGAGCCGTTCATATGCATCTGGATCAGACAACAACTAGGGACAGACATATAAAAGGAGTGGATTCTTCATGGCTTTTCACAACAGAATCAGAATTAATAGCTAGTAGTTGAAGTGTGGCTTTTGGATTTCAAATGCAGAATGTGTTGTGGGGTCAAGATGGTAAATTATCCTATTAAAAGGAGGAAATTACTCTGATCGCACTATTCTCTCTTCCTGTCTTTCGACCCCTGTCTCTCTTCCTCTCAATCCATCTTTCCCTTGGCTCAGTGTGGATTTTCCTCCTCCATTTTCTCTGTCATATGCATGATGAATTAGAGGAGATAACAGAACTTGAGCAGCTTCAGAGAGTCTCAACAATTTGGCCAAAGTGACACACTCCAAGGGATATGTCACTTTTCCTTTTCCCTCCTTATTGTTCTTATTAACACTTCTCCTTGATTTCTCCTCTGCTTGCCAACAACAACTCAAACATGTGAAAAGACATTAGGATCTACACAGTCCCATTACCATCTAAAAAAACTACAGTAATGTACGGTCAGATTGGGTTGTTGGAAGAAGTCCCAGTTCAATTTCAGCAAAATAGCAACATATTCTACAGTATCTGGTGACACAGCAGTGTCTCCAAATTGGTTTTCTACTCGACAGGAAGTACACCTGATTTTTTTATTTTAGTTTAATTAATTTATTTATTTATTGTACCTCACCACACTCTCTGGCCTCATTTCTAAGCATGGTGATTGAATCTGAGTCATCTCTCCCACTTCCTTCCTCTCTCCACCCCTCTTCTTCAGTTTTTATCAAAAGTAATTTTCTTTTTCCTACATTTTTTCTGCACTGAATCGTCATCTTTTCTCATCTGTTGCTGTTCTTTCATCCCCTCTTCTTTTCATTTTTTTCTCCAGCCCTCCTTTTTTATTAATCCCCCATTTCTTCTCTCTCTCTCTAGTTTTCTTTGCCCCCTTCTATCACTCTTTTTCTCATTTGCCTTTCCTCTCTCCTGCCCACTCCATCTCCCTGCCCTCCTGCCCAACCCCCCACCTACCCCCAACCCTCCAGCACATTATATTTTGGCAAGACATACTGTATAGCACTGTATTGAAATTGCACCGCAGCACAGAGACTGGCGTGAAAACAAGCCTGGAGCCCCCCAGCATTTCTCCCAAATAACACATTTCATTTCTTGCCACACTTCCTCACCACCACCCAACCCCCTCTCTCTTTCTCTGGCTCCATGTTTCTGTCTCTGTCTCTCTCTTGCTCTGTATTTTCCTGTCAAAGGCCAAGACAGTCATTCATACAGATATGCCTCTGTACTCATGCATACAATGAAGCTGAGTGAACTCACACACTCACCTGCATAACCGAATCTCCAAATATGCTCATGTGAGGGGGGTCATACTCTCCTTTACACTTTTTTTCTATAGCTCTATTCCATTCACGCAGATCTGGCCTCCCATGCAAACATTCAAACATGCCAGTTTGGGTCCATCTTGTATAAAACCAAGATGTGCTGAAGACTGTGTGAAGAAGCAATGCATAACTCATGTTTAAAGAGGCCAAGAGAAATGCTCTGGCTGGGTTTCTGTATTAGCTAATTCATCCTCTGGGACCAACTCCTCTCACGTCAGCTCATTTGATTGAGCCTGAAAGATTCATGAGGTTGAGGCTATTAATATAACCGGCCCCTAACCCACCTTACCAGTGTGTCCACAGATCTGCACAATGAGGTCAAAGGCAACATAGGGAAATGGGAAGGACAACCGTGGCTGAGGACATGGATGTTTTATTGTAGATACACGCAGGTTGTTGATATGTTTGTCAGCAGATCCCCAAGAATCTGGTGCTTTGGGGTGAACTGAGGCAGAAAGTGGAATTGGCATGTTTTGAGCTTGAGGTGTTTAAAGTGATAGAGCAAAGAGTGTAGGACCAAGAAAGGCAGAAAGAAAGAAACCAGCAGACACTGATTCTAAAAAATATGTAGAGTTAGACAAATGGAAATGCTGTCATGCTGCTCCACTCAGGACATCCCATTCATTCCTTCATTAATGATGAATAGATTTATGTGTTTGGCTCGAAATCCTCCAAATTAATTAATTAGGTCACTTTTCCTGCAATGTTGTATCATGGCCAGCCCTGGATAAACTGGATACACCTTTAGGCTAGAGGGGAACTCAGAGAGTGCAGATTGAGGCCAGTGTCAAACAAAATACACCGGACTTTAGAGAAATTCATAGTAAATGATGCGAATGTGCAATAGAATTTAATTGGTTCTTCCCCTGGTCCATGCCCTATCCCTCCACGATGTTCAGTGTAAATCAGTTCAGTGTATTTTGCATAATCCTGCTGACAAATAAACAGACACAGGTGAACACATAATGTCCCTGCTGGAGATAAATATGATGATTCATATAATGCTGAACCATGTGATAGCTCACATACAGTACAACAGCACAGACATAATAGAGCGTAATACTGGAAATGCAGATTATGATTTTACTGGAGATTGTTTGTTTCCTGAAGAGTGTAATGAAGCAAAGCAACCTTCTCTTAACCTCATTAACGCCAGCAAGCAACCAACACAGTTAAATATTAAGTCTGATCATAAAGTGTTCTTTTTATGTCATACAACTGAATCAACTTCCCAGCTGCAGTGGTTTATTCCAGTTGATTACTTGTAACAAAAAAAGTAGCTCAGAGTCCAGCTGTGTGTCAAAACATTTTCTTAGAGTAAGATCTAGATGAAGCAAAATGCCAAATACGCAGTTGAAAACTATGCAGGCAGTTCAACAAGTGGCTTAAATAAATTTGCCATACAGATATTAAAGCTGTTTCAATCTCCTCATCTAACTCACGTCCCAAAAGGTCAAACTATTTCTTTTGACCACATGCATTTCTCAATCCCCAGTAGATTGAGCATTAAGTGAAAGAAATAGCCACACAGACCAAAGTTGATGCATATCACAAATTTTTCTTGTGTCCCTGCCCGTAATAAATACCTCATGTTAGAACTAGCCCTATAAATATGGTCTTACATTTGCCTATTATCATATGGACCTTCTAAAATTAGTAAGATAGTATGGTGAAAAACAGAGGGTATTCCTTATGGTTGGCCTCATGTTGTGTCACCTCAAAGGTACAGTATCAGTAAGAGAAATGGTTGTACTAAAAAAAAAACTCTTAGATTAAGGACTATGAAATAGTAACAATAATCAATGAGAATAAACATTTTATGGTTAGTTAAAATGTATTTTTGGTGAAATACTCTTGTTTTCAAAAGCAACTACAGCAGTCTGACAGTGGTATAACAACAAAGGTATCAGCATGGTGACTCAGGTGAACCACGCTTAAGGCTGGATGGGACAGTGAGAGTGAAATGGTGGAGTATGTGTCTTTCCTATGATTGATGACAAGTATTTTGTCACAGTTTGTCTGCAGCAGAGGAGCTCTTAAAGGGCTATGATTGGCTGTCTCATCCCATATTCACATGCCTCATTAATTCATCAACGCCACCGGATTCCTCAGTCTGCATTATGATTGGTTGAACCCTCTCCCCTCACAGCCACTGCCACCGCCACCATGCATACCGTTACCTCCGGGAGGGTCTGATTGGGGCTGCTCAGCCCACAGCTGATCCAGGCAGTGATCTAAAGACACATGCAGACACAAAAGCTGTTAGACATTCAAAAAGAGACACAGTTGCACATTCATAAAACTGGTCAGAACACATAAATTCAGTCTTAAAAATGCACAAATTCAGCTGTTGTTTAAAAAAAATAAAAATTCAGCATGAAACAGATGCACATGGAAACTCACAGGTACAACCTTTAACACCTGCAGGTGTGTACCCTTGTGCAGGTAAAGTGTTCACTCTAGATAAAGGGTGTATAGCGTAATTTCTCAGTTTTCAATCAGTACAGAGACTCTTTTCCCCACAAACTCCTCAGGACAATGAGACACAAAGGACATACTGGCTGCAGAGTTGAATGAGAATGAGCTGAGTCTGTGCACATGTGAGTGCTGCATCCAGTATCTCTTTGGGTTGAACACATATGCAGATTAATGAGATGCTCGCCAAGTTGCCAGGACTCACCTCTCTTTCTTCATCTTTTTTTATTCTCTCAACACACACACACACACACACACACACACACAGAGTTTTCCTTTTTTTCCACTCTTTTATACAAAGACACACATTCACACACTTGCCACCTTGAGTTGCTTCATCTTTACTGGTCCTCCATGTAATTTACCTATCAGCTGAAGTGTCGGTTACAGTGAATGAATATGCATGCGGATGACTGTAATGTGTTTGATGCATGTAGTCAATGACTCTGAATACACTGGGTGACAGCTGTAGAAGGAAGTGAAGCATACAAAGGCCAGCGGAGTAGAAAGCAGAAAAAATTGATTTCCCATGAAGACGGTAAACTGGGTGGGGGCGGGGTGGGGGGGCTTATCAGCATTCCAGGAACACTCAGACAACAACGTACAAAACCTGGCACACTGCGACACAAACTTATATCATGAACTAAAAATGTGCCAAATATGGAAAACATATGCTACATACATATGAGATTGCACATAACAAATATATTAAAAAACAAAAATAAAACACACAGAAACACAAACACACGATCTGATGCAGCAATATGCACAAATACACTGATCAGTCAAATCATTAAAATCAGTTACCGGTTTAAATGTTGTGGTCAATCATCGTATGTTCTAGCTCAAATGGTCCTTCACAAACTACAGCATATTCATTTGATGAATCCTAACCTTTAAAAGAACCTCTGTGGAGTTTTTGGCCACTATTAGCACTAGGGAGCAGTGTTTTTATGATAGGATTCAAGTTTTATTTGAATTTTGTATGTTATACAACATGATTGACATTGGCTGTGGGTTTCAAATTCGACAGTTGGTGGTGCCAGTGCACAAACAAACACCAACAGAAGTAGTGAAGAAGAAGACTGCTGTCTAACAAACAGGGATGTCAACAATGCAATATTTAAAATATTTTAATGAATAAACTTTGCAAATGTCTTCGGAGGAAGGAAATCCACTGCACACGTTTTTTAGTGCTCAAACAGACACAGAGCGAGATTGGGTAAGAATATAAGCAAGAAAAGTCCATGGGGCACCTTTGAATAACTTAAACCGAGGCTGAATGATTGATTGTTTTTATATCAAATGGCAATTTGCAAGATATTAATTTTAAATAGCAAAGAGTGTGTTTTTAATCAGAACCTTACATAATTTATATGTCAAGCTATAATTACCATTAATTCTGTGAGTTGGCGAAGCAGTAAAAAAGAAATCTTGTGAAACCTTGTTAATATGCAAACATTGGTCAAAATGGTTTTGTGGAAGAAGAGACACCCCACTATCATATATGCTGCTGATGCTGTTTATGAAAGAGCAACAGAGCAGACTTTATGTACTAAGAAAATCTAGTTGATTGCCTAATGTCAGTTTCATAGAGGTAGCTAGTAGGTAACTCAGTAACTATAAAGTGTAAATGACAGTTTGAGGACGGAAGTGTTGAAGTCTGCTAGTTAAACTTTAAAGCACATCATTTTGTTGTAAGATTACAGGATAAGATTACAACCTCTAAATTTAGACCTCCAGTCTGTCTTGTCAGACTGTAAAGCTAGTGTTAGCTAACATTAGGTAAAGCCGCTAAATTGCAGAACTTATTAGTGGTTTGTTGTTATTACCACAGATGAACAAAGATGTTTGTTATCTTTGTATTCTGGACAGGATGCACTGATCTTCACAGATGTATGAACACACAGTGCTCTATATGCACACGAACATGAAAACTTACTGTAAACACTGTGGTAGCCTAACCCAATAATACAAGAGTTTTTTTTTTCTCATCACCATGGTAGCAGCCCAGAGATATTGAAAAAAAGAAGAAGAAAAAAAGTCAAGAATGAAACAGAGAGAGAATCGGACCAAAACACTATGAAAGAGCAAAAATGATTGAGTAGATAAAGTCCTTGGCCAGGCTTGTGTGTTATTGACTTCCAAACAAAAATTTGATGAAAAATTGTGAATCATTCTTCCTTTAAGTTTCACCAGAGGCCGATTGTTTGGTTTCACAAGCTGTTTCTTTTTTTGAAATGGATTTAAAGTTTCAACATCAGAGCTCACTCCACTCAGACACTTCCCTATATACAGTAAAAGCAGTGTCAGTGATTAATTGATTCTGACAGCACTAAGGAAAAAACAGATAATTTCACTCTTCTATTTCCTCTTTAAGTATGTCAGAAGTAGTGACAGGAGGCAGAGAATAGCCTGTCATTCACCTCTCTGGGGATCTGCTCTATTTTAAGAGTAGATTTATTGTATTTTTTAAGCGTGCATGCTCACAGAAGTAAGGACCAAGAGAGTGGAAGGGGAGGAAGGAGGGAGGGAAGGAAATGGCATAGGGAGGTTAGAAGGTTGGAAGGTAAAAGGAAAGGAAGAAAGGAGGAAAGTAACAAAGTCTGAGGGATGAAGAAAGAAAGGATGCAAGAGTGATAACAGCGGAGGAGATTGAAAATGAAAAAAGGAAAGAAGGAAGTGAAGAAGGAATGGAACAAACTGTGAGAGAGAAAAGGAAAGAGGGAACAGCAGATGGAAAGAGAGGAAAAGACATTTTAAGCAATCCATTTTTAGTTGTTTGTGTATCTTCTTTGAGATGAGCTGTGCCGAGGTGTGTTAGTGATCACAGCCCGGGTGTCTCGTTCAGATAAAGTTCTCAAGGAACAGGCAAAACCCCACACGGCCCCTAGACGCTATGCCACTTCGAACACCAGGGGCCCTGAAGGGACACCTGAACAACCTCCTGACTCAAAGGAAATTAGCCTGGTAAAAACTCCAGGGCAAAGGAGGATAAACTTGCCATTTAGGGATGTCCAGAGGGAGGAAGAGAAAATAGAAGGTGAAGACACTCAGAAGTGTCTAATGAAAAAGAAATATGGAAGGTAATGAGGGAAGGATGAGGAATGGAAATGATTCTGGAGGTAGCCAAAGGAAGGAAACAAAGAGAAGGAAAAGGAAGATAAAAGGAGTGAGAGGGGGAAAAAAGGATCCATGTATTCAGATGATTTCTGGCTCTGTTCTGCATTTACTGTCATTTTCAAGTGTCGCTTCTTTCTCCTTCTGTGCGGAGATAGTGCGGTTGCAGGATGCTGGTTGCACTGTGGCAGCCCCCCCCCCCCACACACACACACACACACACACACACACACACACACAAAATATAAACAGACACTGAAAATGGAGCCGGTGGATACACACACACATAGCATCAGTAGGCAGAGTCTGGCTGTCAGAATTGAAGGCTAGCGGAGCGATCTGAGATGTTGTGACACTTTACCTCATTACGTTTTCCCAGGGCTGTTATGAATGTTGCAGCAGCGCTGTCAACCAAAGCAAAGACCTGTCTGAAACATACTGTGGGCACACACATCCACACACAGACAAGCCACTGACACATTCACTTATTCACAGTGCAGTGCGTGAATTAGGATGAATCTTTTGCTGTTTTCATATTTCATGTTGCAGTGTGATCTTTTTTTTTTTTTTTTTTTTAGAAAAAGTGTACAAGGCAGGTTTTAGGCTCACTTTGCTCGCTTTCCCTCGAAATCTTGTAAACCCAGACAATCTGGATCGTTGCCTGAATGCGGCTCTCAGTACATCGTCCGGGCTCCAAGATGAAATTGCTTTTGGGCCTTGTGGTGAAGTTACATATCCCTGTTCATCCTAACATCTCAGCTAAGTAAAAAGGATGAAAAAAAACCCTCTGTTTTCACCAGGAACCCTGGAATGAAGGACTTTTCTCCAGACGGTGGATCCTCAGATTGGATGATCAGCATTTCACTGAGCTCTCTGGAGAGCAGCACAGAGCCTTGGGCTGTACTAGAGCTGCTGTGTAGTCTGTCTGTTTCCTCTTCTCCCTGCTGCTCCTGATCCCTTTGTAATCCACCCGCACCCAAACACAGCTGAAGGCCCAAGACTCCACAGTTTATTGGTAGCAGACACATAGAAACAAGCAAACACAAATCAACACACATTTAAAAGTCCTGACAGACACACAAATACAGCATGTATACGGTAGATATGTGCTATATGTATTGCTTATTAGATTAAACATACAATATATACACCTAGTATTCTTACTGTTAATATACTTGTAAACACTGGAAAACTTCACATTCATTCTTAGTATTGAAAACAACAGTCCGTTTAGCAGATGTAGCATGTTGTTCACCAACAGGAGTTTTCCCTCTGGTCATGAAAATATAAATGTTCACATTTCCATTTCTTTTCTGAGCACTATGCAGATTTCTCGTGCATTCTGGCTTAAAAGTTGAGACATAAAGTGTATTATAGACCTTGGAAAATGCAATAGACAAAATAATCTTGCCACAAGGTAGCTTTTGTGGGGTTTTCACAATGGGGCAAAATCCATCTGGTGAGGACCAAGATAATGTTGCGTGATCAAAAGCTCCAGAAAAGCTACTATGTAGACCTTGATTTTTTCAACTAATCAAGTTTTCTCTACATGTATTGTTTACAAGTTATAACATATAATTCACGTTTTTCTACAAAAGTGGTTCATTAAACCGTCTCTGCTGTTTGCTAAACAGAAATATCAATTTCCTTTTAAAAAGTTAATTTAAAGGGATTGAGGCTATGTTTACACTGGAATTCCAGCATGGTGAAATTTTGAGGAGTTATCTTCTTTCTAAAGCCTCCTTATAAAGACTGAATTTAGCTCACATTCCACAATTATGTTCAAGTATCTTTGAGATTAAGAAGAACATTAGGAGAATATGCAGCCCTCTTAAAGGACCAATGTACAGTATCTACTTTAGTTATATAATAATCCTGTTATAATTCTATACTAACTGCGTAGTAATCCTTTCATTCTTATGGGCTAGAAACTCATATTCCCCATCTTCCACATCTTTCCAGTTAATCACGTTATTCTTTAAACCTTCATTTTGTAATTCAAATATTTTAGGTACACAAAATATGTTAGGTATTTCTTAGTGTAAATGCTTAATATAAACACCTGTTAGACTATTTACTTCTTAAATATTCCCTGCTGTGCTACTCCAACACCCAGATCTTTTCCTTTTTTTCTGGGGAAACAAAGCAGACTCATTTTGGGGCAGAGAAGTTACAAAGATCTCCTGTATATTCAGCTGCTACAAAGGGAAAGGTTTCTGACGGCATCAGAAATGTACATTTTGATGTTCTCTACTAAACTGCTGCCTAATCTTTATTTTTGCAGATTTTACAGGGAATAGGGATAGGAATATATACTCATGCTATTATGATATAGGGATTAACTTGTGCAGGAAGATGTTACAGTAGTAGTAGTTGTAGTAGTAATTTTAAAGTTGCCAAATGTAGCTGCAGAGTTTCTCCACTACAGTTACGCTGCTGTCATTTCATTGTTAACTTGACCCCTCTTCGCCTCACCCTAAAGGGGTGTATAACGCAACTGGGTCATACTATTAATGTAAGCTGGGGGAGTTCTTGTTCTGTTATACA
Source organism: Istiophorus platypterus (assembly GCA_016859345.1). Taxonomy (NCBI): domain Eukaryota; kingdom Metazoa; phylum Chordata; class Actinopteri; order Istiophoriformes; family Istiophoridae; genus Istiophorus; species Istiophorus platypterus. The sequence goes on along the minus strand of CM029123.1, from coordinate 9,301,259 downwards.
TGTTGTGTCAAACATGTTATGAAACTACACATCCAGCAGTTAAGGAGCAACATTAGCATTAATTTTGAGTCATGGTTCGGGACACCTGATGAATGTAAGTCCGATATTTACTCTCCTTTTTGCCCTTTTAGTCTCCACCAATTCCTGAGGGAAATATCTGGCTCTTTAGCTGCCAAATGCTTCATTATGTTCTCTATCTAGGTGCTAAGTTAGTCTTTCTGCCATTTGTTGCTGGGTAGCAACTGTACGGTGGGTTTATCAGAGGTTTTTGTCTGAAAACAGTTGCCTGCTGAGGCAATGAGAACAGCGGGAGTCAACCAATACAGTTAAGTTGTGAGCCAGAAAACCAAAACAATGAGCTGAAAGACACTAAAACACTCTAGAGCTGAGTTAGGTGATAATTCTTGGGTTCATCAAACATAGTCATTTGATACATTTTAAATATAAAAATATTGATTAAAAATAAAAAATTAAAAAATATTGATACAGGTTTAATAGTATGGTTGCCAGGGAAAACTTGGCACACACGTGCTAAAACACGCATAAGTTTATGCTTGCAGCTTTGGATATCTTGTTTGTAAAAACACACAAACACACACACAAGAATACATACATTCAGTTACTGTGCTTTAGAAACTCCCTCCTGCACTGTCATAGATACATTCACATCAACATACAAAAATTAATTTTATGCTCATACTCATTAATGCCACTCTATGCACACACACACCACACAGCAATATTATAGTTACTGACACAACATAGCATGATCCATTTAGTGGGCATGCTGTTTGGGCGGGCGATGGTTCAATAGAAACGTATCCATCTTTTTGAAGAGCATGGAAATGTAAATGCCCCTCAACCAGCTTAAGGGAGTCGTCATTCAAGGTCTCACACAATGAAAGATGACAAACACAAAGAGCCTTTCAGCAAAAACCTTTGTCTGACAAATATTTCCATTTCAAAGCATCCATTTTACAGGATGTCATGTCATTTTATTTTTACATAATGTCAGCTGTGGTTCTGAGGAAATTAGGAGAATGTAAAAAGGGTGACAAGATCTGTCACTGCTGTTGGTTGATAACTGGGCAGAATGGCACCCAGTGTTTTTGTTAGTGTGTGTCTGTATGGGTGTGTGTCAGAGATGGAGTGATTGGGAGTGTGCTTACACAAATGTGTCTTTTTCTGTAGCTGGCAAAAAGTCTTCCTCTGTTGCATTAATATTGTCCCTTCGTGGCCTCCATACCACCCTGTCAGATGTGAAGTCGCAGGGTGACATTTACTGGTTCAAAGGTTCTCTGTGTAATTGATCAGACTGCTGTTTGATCTGTACAGCTGGCATTTAGTCTACAGAGAAAAAGGTGTTTTTCCGGCTCTGTTAGGACAAACTGGCTGGTTTTCAAATGTCTATGCCTGCCAAAGACAGAAGTTTGTGAATAGTAATTATGTACAACATATGAGACTTTCTTTGCTTACCTTCCACCCACTGCTTATGTCTCTTTGCATGTGCACCTGCATAATAAATCAACACAATTATGTTGCATGTAGAAACACACCATTCTGTAAATGTGTGCACAATAATGTCTTTAATTCATGCCGTCTATGGCCTCTTCCCACCATTCTTTATCTGATCAGCCAGATTCTCCTCATTAGTCTTTTCTATAACCCTTTTCTAACTCTTTATTTTTTTACATTGTTGCTGTCCTCTTCATTGCTAGGCTTAATGAGGCAATTTTTGTTTGGGTTATTCACAACTGGCCAAAGCAATTTTGCCGAAGAGATTTAACAAAAACAGCTGCAGAAGTTTCTGTCACATGTTAAATAGTTAGACCAAAAAAAAGCCATTCAGAAGCTGGCATCTTTATTTCCTCTCCACTTCACTCAAGGTACATAGCAAACAGCTAAATACAGGAACAGCAATCACTTAGAATCAAATTCAGAATGAACCTCTCAAGACTGCCGCAGAGGAAATTGGAGCTATTTTTGTGTCAAAGCCAACAAAGGCCAAGTAAAAAATATCTCGAATGCTTCCTGTTTTGACATTTCCTTTTATTTGATGTTGTGGGTGAATATTTATCAGTGTTTGAAGTAGAGAATAGGGCATTTGCAAAACAACTCACTGCTACACAATCAAATAGATGACCAAATGAAGTCAGATGGCATTCAATTCGTTTTTTTATGAGAAGGGACAGACAGATATGCATACAGACGTGTCACACCGTTGATCAGTCTTTTCTCCAGGCAACTGAATACTGACGTGTATAGTAAAATATTTCTGGTATCTGTATATTGATCTCTGACCTAATCCCACTCATCCAGTATCATAATTTTTGAAACATTTAAAACATATTCAAAGTATATCAATATGTATATCTATTATATACTTCTAAATATTACAGTACATACAAAGAATAAAACTAAGATTTTTTTTTGTTTGTTTGATTTGAAGAATTCTCTTCAAGTTCATCTTTTATAACCCCGAAAAGGTGTCAACTGGGGAATTGTTAAGTTAAATAGTCTGGAAGATTACAGCAAGAATAAACTTTAATAGCTCTGTTTTAACTTGGACAAGATCAACAACAAGCTAAGTTACCAAAGACAAAACGGACTGAACATAAATACAAATTACCAGGCTTAAAAGCAGTGCTCTTTTTCATCAGAAACCACATCCAACAGTGATGTCGCAGTGTGCTGACACACTCTGGAGTACACGTCTATATCACAGCATTGTTGTAAGAGGTTTAACCCTCTGGAAGTCAGCAAAACAAAGATTTTTAGGGGGTGTTGGAGCCACTGAAAACTTCAAATTTTCATCACTCCTCTACAGCATGAAACATTCATGAATAAATAATCATCAGTCAGAATCAAAAATCCAAAAACTCAGCTGATCTGCCTCATCAGGACTCTAATGGTGTTGTTTGATTAGATTTGACTGTAAGTGACCAAACTAGGTAAGGTGTGAGAAATTACCAAAAACATCAAATCCATTTAAAAGAGCTTTTATATTGCCATTCATGTCTAATTTGTTTTTTAATTAATCCATAGAGTTATCGGGGTTTTTGAACACTCACGTAGAGTCCCAGTATGTGATTTAAAGGTAATATCTTTTATCAGGCGAGGAAGAAGCCTCAGGAAAATTATCCACTATTCATCTGGATTCAGCCTCATTATTTTTAATACCCAATGATCTCCATTTGCCAGTTATTAAAAGTAAAATAGACTATTTCTAAAGTGGAGTTTGTAATGTTAGAATCTTATAGAATTGAGCTTGGGTGGATTTTTCAAAAATCATTTCTTATTTAATATAGGACGGCAGCAGAAAGTTACAGAATGGGATATTCCCTCTGTCCTAACCATTTTATACTTTTTATGGCATAGTTATAAGACCACTAAAATATATACCATGTTTAAATTCATGCCAGTCCCTGGCTGAAATATTGATTCCACCAAGCATTTATTACCCTCTGAGTGGACTCTCTCTGCTGAACTCTTCCTGACTAAACCCCCAAGGATTCATAACCATGAAAGTGATGATTGCGGTTGAGGTCTCATTTATAAAATGGAGAAAGAGCTGTTTACTTTTTATGTGGCTTCAACATTCCCGAACGCCATGGCTGGGTAGAGGATAAGTAGCATATATCTCACCACTGTAGAGCAGAAAAAGACCCCCCAGATGTTGTAGAGACAGAAACATAAGGACGCGTTGACGTAGCTTTGGTCGAGTACACAGGTAATAGGAATTTAATCTGATCTATTGACCCTGACAAATAATCAAAAAAGGGAAATGGGGAAAGATTGGCCTTGGGCCTTTTCCCACATGTTCTCTGTTTGCTCTCTGTCTCTTCCCTTCTCTCTGTGTGTCTGTCTCATTCTCTGTCCCTTTTCAATTATTCATATCCTGGTTTCGACACAAGCCTGCAGTAAGCCTCCAGATATTCTGTCAACCAACACCACCCCCGGTTTGTCCGGGCACTCTCTCACTATCCTCCCCCATATTCCTCTTCCTGTCTCATTTTCCTCATCCTCCGCCCTCAAACACACCAGCTCTCCTCAGTGAGGCGGGGATAAACAACAAGGGCAGGTTACATATTTATCCTGCAATCAAGCATCCCCATCCAAACTAGATATTTTTCAATCAGCAGTGAACCACATTTGAACCTCAATTTCATATTTGAATCTCCTGTGCCAGTGCGTTAGCCTCATAAGCTTTTCACATTCATTTGCTGCCTATCCTGACACATTCAAATGAATAATGTTGGCTCAAAGGGAAAGCCGGTACTATCACTAGTGTGTTAGCTGCACTCAACAATTACCACAGTGGCTGGCACCTGCTTATCCCCGCATTCTGTTTCTCTGCCAGCAGATAAGTGGAGCACTGCTCTCCTCGACTCCCTGGAGACTGTACCAATGCCCAGGCCTGATTTTGTAGTACTGGGGAGGGAGCCAGAGAGGGATGGACACATTTAAATGTGTGATTACAGTCAGTCAAATGCATACACACTGCCACCTGCTTAAGCTGGATAGCTTTCTCATTAAGTCAGTTGAGCAGGGTGAATATTGAGTGGACTTTGAGTGGACAGGCCTGTTGCGCTCCAGCCCTCATCACTTGGTTTGAAGAGAGGAGAGAAAGGTAGACACAGATAGATACAGAGGAACATTGAGTTGTCGTGTCCATATTGTGAACCGGTATAATGATATATTTTCATTTTTACCACTGTTTTTATTCCTTTATGTTATTTTTATTTAGATTTTAGATGCCTTACCGATAGGACGACTGAGTGCTGAAGTTTCTCCATTGGCCATTGCGCTTTCAAAATGAATCCACACAAACAGTTTCTATTCCTTTAGTGAATTTTTCCCCCAATAGCACCTGAATGAGTTTCTCCCCGAGTGAATATTTTACAAATTAATATAAACTCAAATGAGATCACAAAGTTGTCTTTAAATTATGTGTATGGTGAATATGTCAAACAATTTTGCAGTTACAAAATCAGGATTTTAGCAGCGAATAACACCAACTTGGAAATGGCTTTGAAGGCACTGTTCGGTCATTATTTCATACTAGATCCGTTGTCTGACAACAGAAACAGAAAAAACATCTAAACGAGAACAGCTCTATTAGGAATTTGACTGCATTAAACTACTGTATATGTGAGCAAGATTAGAAGGAACAGAAGCAAACAGATAAAGGGCCGCCCAGACATATAGTAGGTTTTGACCTAGTCTTGTTTATAATCAGTATACTTTTGTGTACAAAGATATTGGTGAGTGCTTAAAGACATGAATGACGCCTAACACGCTTAAATCCAAAGTGCCTGTGATGTTTCCTTCAGCTGTTTATCAAGATCTTCATCTCATCAAGCTCCCAGGGGTCTGGAGAAAATCTCGTTAAAAAATTGTGAGCTTTTTTCCCAAGGCCATTAAATTGGTTATGAGAAAATAAAAATGCTTATCTTTAGAAGTTTCACCTACGGTTAATTTTCTTTCTGAATACAAATCTTCTGAGGCACAACACAGGTCTAACTATAAAGATTGGTTCAGTCAATATATATCGACCACATTTGGGTTTAAATTTCTTCAGATATCTGTGAACTTGAGCAAATGAAGGTCAGTCTACATTAGTTATCGCTACCTGCAGTGCCCCCGTGTTGGTTCTTATCACAGATAATATATATACCTGCCTACTGCAGCTCCTCTAAAAGCGGATGATCAGAGCTGTACTTTATTGACCCCAGTACTCCTAAAATCCGAGGGGTTGTTCGACTTTTTACCCCTGTGCTATGGTGCTTAATGAGGCCAGATGCTGCCTCATATTAGCCTCTATAGCCTTTTTTCTTCAAACAGCTGTACCAACAACCTGCTCATCTGGTGGTTCACAGTAAGTGCAAAAGGAGAGATATTTTCAATGTCTATTATTCATCATAAAGCAAATTTCAATTACACCACAGAGGTTCATTCAGGGATCTTTATTCATGTACTTCTATCTAATATCCTACTTCAGAGTCACATAATTCACACTATTCACTTTGTCCAGCTGTTCCCATTATCTGCACCAGAAATACAACCTACACCATAGGCTCAATGCGGTCTCTCCTCAAAGCAAAGGACTGCGTGACCAGGTACCTAAGGAGACTCAGGCCTTTTATTACATGGCAGTGGATGCCCACAACTTTTAATATCCTGCAGAGTAGTGTTTTCACTAAGTGATGATAGGAAATTGCATGGTGATAGCTTGTTGAAACTCAAGCAATCTCAAATAACATTAAGGCTCTGGATCTATGTAGCTTATATGGCAGGTACAGGGTGCCCCATGCAGGCCACTAATGAGGCCTACTTTTTCACCCTTTACTCTAAAAATTTGATTACACATCAGCTTAACCAGACTTAAAACTCGTCGTCATTTTCTTCAGTGTGAGAGGTGCTTGCTCTCTTGTTTAACCCCCTTCTTTATCTTTTTGTTCTACTTTTACATTGTTAGTTTCCCACCCCTTTATGAGTCAGACAGATAGAGACAGTAATACGTGGATATACACCAATAAACTAAACCAACACAAATGCCATTTCATTCCAACTCCTCTGGCTGGGTCTCTACCCCCTGCATCAAATTCAGCCTTTGATATCAGCCAGCCCAAAGCAGGGCACCAGCAATGAAGCTGTCATGCTGTTTTATCCAAACAGACTCTTCCACCCCAAACAGTGTCTGCCTGTAAAGCCCCTGTAATCCAACCCTGAAACTTGCCAACTTCCCAGACTCACAGCATCATATCACCTCTCCTTTGTCTTTCTCCCCCAACCCTTGTTTTTTTATCACCTCTCCTTTATTGCTCTGTGTTCTTCCATGTTTTTCAGCATCTCTCTATCCCCTAAATCTTCCTTCATTCTTCTGACTTTCTCCTTACTCCCTCCTCTTCAGCTTCTCCTCCTCTCATCCAATGACCTCTTGCCAAGGCCCCAGGGACTCACTCAGTTGTTGTGATGGTAGAGGATTGTGGGATACCAGCTGCAGTTTTAATGATTTTGCCCCCAGGCTCAGATCAGCCACAGAAATACAGTTACCATTCTTTAACCGAATGAGAAATCTCGTGCCTCTGCGAAATAAGGGGGGGTGTGTGTAAGTGTGTGTGTGTGTGTGTATGTGTGTGTGTGTGTGTGTGTATGTGTGTGTGCACATGTGCATGTGAGTGTGTGTGTGCACACGCCCATGTGTGTGTGTGTGTGTTTTGATTTGCATGTTTAGACATGATTTTGACATTTGGCCACAATAAAATGGACTTGCATTCAGTTTTTGTAGCTCCTAGCAAGATAACTACTGTTGATGCTGAAGATGGAAGCTCATTCAACTGAGAGTCCTCCACCCTCTCATCTCTCTCTCACTCTAGTCTCCTCACAACTCTATACTCTCCCTCGCCCGTATTGCTCAGTTTTGACAGCAGAACTGCGGCACGTCCTGCAAACACATTGCAATTATCATTATGCGCTTCAGTGAATCCCAAACCGATCACTGATGAAGCTCAATTAATTTTCCCTAATTATAACTTTCTCAGAAACACCTCTAATCTCACCAAAGTTTGATCATCTTAGGGGTTTGTTCAGTAACAAGCTGTGGCAGGTACTTTAAAAAGTAGCCATTTGGAAAGTGCTGTTAATGTGCATAAGGTTGTGTGTGTCAGTGTTTGTATCTAACCTGAGTCCCCCCTCTCTCTCTTTTTCTCTTCCACCCTCTCTCTCCCTCCAGACATTGATGACTGCCAGTCTAATCCATGCCAGAATGGAGGAACATGCATCGATGAGATCAACTCCTTTGTGTGTCTTTGTCTGCCCAGTTATGGAGGAGCTACTTGCGAGAAAGGTAACAATGTGGATGAAAACACTGTTTTTCATCTTACTCATTAGCTCACTTCATATATGGTGTGTATTGGTTGGATGCAGAGTGGGGACAGAGAAAGAAGTAGTATAAAAAGTAAATTAGTGGTGGAGGAGAGAAAGGTGTCGAAAGAGGACATGGCAAAAATGGGTAAAGAATTAAGACAGGGCAGTGGAGGATGAAAAGGACGAGACAAAGAAAGTGGAGGAGCAGCTGGAGGGGGCAGGATGAAGATGAAGAGGGAGAAAGGGAGAAAGAAGAATATGAAGATGTGGTCCAGAAGAATAAGATGAAGCTAAAAAAGCCAGATCTGGAGACAGAGGTGAAGAGAAAACAGGGATGCTGAGAGAGACGGAGTTAATGAGGATGTGCAAATGGAGACAGAGGAGAATGAGGAGGTGAAGGTAGACAAAGAGGAGGAGGAGACAGAGGGGGAGAGGGAAGCCCTGTGGAATATTGTATCGCTTTTAAACAGAGCACCTGCGTCCAGCTGGTTTCGTCTCTCATTATGGGAAATCCCCCTTTGAGACGGGGGATGTGAAGAAGAGTGTTCACAACCTGCATGTTACATGAAAACATGGCTGACATGTCAGTGCAAAACAACACTGAGGAATACCCACAGCTGTTGTGTACATAGGGTTGATCCCGTTTTATCAAGAAAATACCCTGATCCTTTCAAAGAATGTGGTCAGTTCAATCTGGTCTTAACTTGGATTTTGTGAAAAATGAAACATAATGTCTGAGGTTTTTTGAAAAATTAAAATATTGACATTTTAGTATACAATAAAGCAAAAGTTTTCAAATTGTTAGGTACACCTCCCAAGGGTAGAGTGGGAAGATTGAAAGGAGGCCACGGAGGGAGAGACATCATGCATGAGCCACAATTTGCCAAATGAAACATTTATCCTTCTTGGAGACGTAACTCAGACTCATCTGAGTACACAGGCATGATTCGCATATATTTAGATTCGACGGGACCAACCCTTTCCAAGGTTATCATTACCTCCCATGTCTATCATGAATAAACATCCATGAATCTGCTTTGAAATCACAAATGAAAGAAGCTTCTTACAGTCCCAGAACTTGCCTGAGAATCATCACATTTTGACATTTCCTTTAGTATCAAGGTAATCTAATGCTAGTTGTGTCTACTTCCATGGTTATATTGCCAAGAGGAGCTGCTAATAGCTAAGTTGGCATATTTTTATGTTACAAATTTGATAAATATAAACAATTGTAGGCAAAGAATTGAAGATAGAGATTTTGAAGGGATACAGTTGTCTCAACTTTCCCTGGGGGGTTGCCCACAGTGACAGAAACTTTGCGAACTCCTGCACTAAAGGTACGGGTTTGCGATAGGAATGGAATAAATGTGAGCGTGGAATTTTCTTGCAAACTCGCAATGTGATGTCTAAATAATGCAAATTGTTCAAATCTTAAAATACCAGATTTAAAATAGCACAATTAATTTTTAAAGAATGAAAACAAAGAACAGTAGCTGCAGAGATTGAGCGAGGGAGATTTTAGGGAAGGAGAAGGTTAGAGAATGAGGGAGAGGTGGAGGGAATGATGGAAATGTGCACTGATTTACACAAACCTATTAAGTCACGTTCCACTAGTCCAGCTCAACCTTTGACTTCACCTCTCAGAGGTGTTGTGGCTTTGGCTTTTTTTTGTCCATGTGTCTGGCTTCCAGTGTCTCGCTCTGTTTTTTTTTATTGCTCTGGTCTGGCCGGATCTGGCACTCTGGGGACAGAGCAATCAATACAGTGGAGGAGAAAAGCAGAACAAAGACAGAAATTTTAAATGATGTAGAAACTGCAGTAGCTGTGGCAGGATCTAATGGAGAAAAGGACATGTTAGCAGAACAAAAACCTAAGCTCCAATTTTTCTTGGCACTTCACTGTATGAGCACTGACTCTGGCTTGAACCGCAGTAGTTTTGTACAACATCCTCACTCTCGTACATCCGCTACTGACCTATCATGTCACATTTCTGCTTGAGTTGACTAATGGAGGAGCTTCTCCTTTCTTCATCCATTTCACTGATTTTCTTTATATCTCTGTTCTAACATCTTTTACTAAACACTCAAACCTAGTGGTTTCCAACCAGGGGTATGGACCCCAACAAGGGCTCAATATGAACAAGGAGACACAAGATGATAAAATATAGTAAAAAGGGAAAGTTTTCTTGGACACGGAAAGATCTTCATTTGCTCAGACACGTGTAATTTTTTTGCACTGTTTTTGTAAAATACTGAATAAAACTCTCCAAGACTATGAAAATGCACAAAATCAAACAAAATACACTTGGTTGGTAGAACTACTCACAGCTCATCAGATTTGATTAAGTGAACACTCCTTGGTCATTTTAATGTTTTATTTCCTTTTGTCATTTTTTTTTTTTAATAATTAAAGGGGCATTGCACCGATTTTAAAAATGAAGATAACTTTTCTCATCACAAAGAATACTTCTCAGTTGTGTAACGTCTTTTATGGCTCTCAAGTGGCTGTCAAGTCTGAGAAATAACCCTGTTGATGCCATAGTAAAATAGAGTTGCATTTTGGGAAACCAAGGATCCAATGATTTTGGAGCTTGACCCATATTCAGACTAAAATTCGGGGTAACTTGGCCGTGGCTGCTTCGGTTTTGATCATTATTTTTTAAAATCTGCATCTTGCAAGTCCACCAATTTCATGGAAGCGCAACAATAAATTGCAGAACTGCTCCTTTAATCTTCCAACGTTCCAGATTCTTGTTAACTCTTTGCTGCCTTTTTTGATGTTTCACCACAGCCAATGTTTCTTTGCTAACTGTTTCTGTGATTTCCCTATGGTTATGGGTTGCCTCTTTAATATTCATGTCCCTCCTGTGGTGCAGATCATGAATAAATAAACAAAGAAAAAGCAGCACTTCAAGGACCAGTGTATAGGATTTAGTGGGCTCTATTTGCAGAAATGGAATATAATATTTATAATTATGTTTTCACTTGTGAATAATCACCTGAAACTAAGAACTGTTGTGTTTTCATTATCTTAGAATGAGTCCTTCATATCTACAAGGAGAGTTTGATTTTACCAGCCTTCAGTATTGCATGCAGACAATATAAAGTGTGTTCTTTTTAATCTCCCACTTTTTCCTCTTTCCCGAGCACACAAGCACACATCATCCCAGTGTGCCTCTCGTTTGACATGCACTAGAGCTGTGACTACACTTCCTCTCCCACTGCGTCGCTGCCTTCATGGCTGATTGGGAGCAGCAGGTCTGATTGTGTAAATCTAAAGTCTCTGTTTTCCCGACGCTTTTATCTCCTGTCGCTCCGCATTCGCAGAAATATAGGATTCAGCTGTGAAAAGTACAATTCGCAACAGGCGTTGCTCTGCCATTTCGGAATGATCTCAGCTTGATATCCAGGGGGAGGTCTAAACGGAGACACGAACAGTGGAAATGAACTTATTCGTTGCGCCAGTGCTTTCATCCTTTTAAATGTCATCCAATTGGTCTGTGTCTCAGTAAAGTGGACCAGTTCCCTCCGTCTCATTTTCTGTGTGTACCTGAGTGTGTCCGTCTGTGCATGTACAGGTGTATGCGTTGTGAGCTAAAAGCTAACTGCTGCGTAGATACAGTCCGCTGCTGGCTCCCTCTGGCCTGTTACCATGGTGATCCCTTCTGAGAGTCAATAATAGTACGTCGACGGGGCTGAAGTCCTTCAGTGAATGTAATGAGCGAGAAGGGGAAACGGGCAGTTTTTCTGCAGTTTTTTACATTTGTATTCACATTTATTTGCAAGTTCTTTTTAGGTTTGTTCTTTTGTCCGTAACGCACTTTAAACTCGAGAGTTTTAAAGACTAATGATAATTTTCTGTCAGGAGCAAAGGTTTTCAGCAGTATTTGTATTATTTCCCTAATCATCTTTGCAAACAGTTGAATTCATCCTTTCACAGATGTTTTTCCAACAGTTCTATATCAGTAACCAACGGGTATTTGTTAAAAAGAGTAGGCAGTAGTGATTATATTAACAAAGACACAAGTGAGCTGTTTCGCTCTCATCTCATCCCAGCACTGAAACTGACTGCTGAGTCTGTCCGGCTTTTCTTTTTTTTTTTTTTTTTTTTTCTTAGGGTTTGCCGCCTAATCAGCAGAGGCAGAAACCAAATCATCCTCAGCGTGACTGAAGTGAAAAGTGACAGAGAAAGTATAAGCTGCCTTCTCATCAGCTTCTTTCCCCAAGTCTGTCTTTTTATCCATTGTTCACTCCACAATTCATTTTTTCCCTCATCTTTCTGGGAAGAAAAACGACATAATGTGTGACATAAAGTGAGAGTGTGGATTTGGTACTTTGCTATTCCACTACTGTAGACACCTCTGTTTCATGTTGCCTTTCTTATTTTTCTTTCCTCTTTATACCTCTCTGCTGTCCCTCCCTACACTTTTTTCATCTCTTTGTGCCTTTCCTGTCTTGCACCACAGGAGGCTTTGTCACGCTCTGCGAGTGTGCTTGTGCGTTGGTGTATATCTCTTTGTGTCTGAGTGCATTTGTGTCAGTGCAACTGCTGTTCTGAAGTGACTGAGCATGCGTGTGAATGTGATGCTTCTGTGAAGTTGGAGATCTTTCGGCTAACAAGCCTTCACACAGACCCCGAGGCACACACAGATATATATGTTTTTACTTTTTTGTGGTTGCTATTGTTTTAAGGACCCTCACTGACATGATGCATATTAGCAACCTAACCTTGACCTTAGCCAAACTCCAACCTCACTCTAACCTTTACCCTCCTGTTGACTAGTCCAAACACCAAGAACACTCTGAAAATAAAATCAAAATCATGGTGCACCACATTTCCGAGGCAGGGGACAAAAAACAGGCCTGCGTCAAACTTGAAAATGGCAGAGGCATTTCACTGACAAGAACTTACCCACAATCTGGCAGAACATCAATCAAAAATTTACAACCTACAAAGTGCAAACATAGATTACAAAATAAGGCAAAGGAGGACCTTTATGTGCATCATCCTGCACCAAAGCATTAAAAATGTATATGGGGCTGCACTGTATGTAGGAAGAGAGAGGAGGACCTGGAACACATCTTTCTTCACTGTCCCATCTGCATCGGCTTCACAGAGCGGTTTCAGGTACTGCACTTTACTGTTTAGATCAACAGAGAAAAAGGGAAGATGTAAATACTTAGTTACTTGACATCATACTCTCTACAACATTTCATCTACACCTCCAGGATCTTTGCACTACATGCAAACAAGGAGAGTGACAGGTGGAAACTATTGATAAACTTCATAAAACTGCAGAGACAGTCAACATAGTGTTTCCTGGAAAAAAAATCTTTGTAAATGAAGCAGGGATGGTGAAAATAATGGTCAGTAATGACTTAAATAAATGGGTGTTCTGTTTGATATATTTGTTTTGATTTGTTTGGTTTTTAGTTTAGTTTGACTATTTCATTTTATTGTTTTCATTTTTATTTTATTTCACTTTTAATTTGATTTACTTTAAGAGACATTTCTGTCTTGTTTCGCCCGTTAGGTGTCTAGGGTTTTTTTATAACTGGGGCAAAGGTTTGTTCCTGTACAGCACTGTAAATATTTATGTACAAAATATGTCATGTAAATGGAATCGGAATATTGAAGATGTATTATGAGTTTTTTTGATAATTGAAGAGAGGAAAAAAACTCCAAAAACCAAGCTTTAGCCCTCAAACAGCCCTTTGAAGAAAATGAGGACCAAAAAAGAAAAAAATCAATTCAAGACCTAAAACTGAAATTGGTACAAAAGCACAAACAGATAGTTGCATTTCAACATTTTCTCTGGTTCTTTTCCACTGTGGCGGCACACTGACTTGTCACATACATGAACAAACAAAGAAAATCAGTCTACCTACTGATGTTCCCTTCCAAATATCAAAAGATTTCTTTCCTGTGCGTTTATTCAGCAGCTTCTTAGATCTCCAAGCAATGTGATTACAGTGGGGTGCAATAACATGTAGTTACAAAACATCCAGCATAATAAAACAATAATCTAACCCACAGGAAATAAATTTCTCTCTCTCTCCCTCTGTCTCTCTCTCTCTATCTCTTCGTTTCCTAACAGAAAAAAATAATCCACAAATTGGAAACAAAAAGCCTGTGTTAACAGGATTGTGTCGCTAATTAACCCCAAAGTGTCTGTCTGCTGCTTGGTTATCCGTGTGGAATGTGTTTGCTGCTGCCCTGAATTCAGAGAGAAGGCCAGTTCAGAGTCGCTCACATTTCATCCATCTTCTCCCTTCTGTTCCTTATCCCATTTCCATACATCAAATCATTAGTATTTATTACTTTTGTTGTTGGAAAGACACGCACCATCCCCCAATAGGCTACACAGCTGCTACTGGCAAGTGTGATTGGCGACTACAGGGTGAAGAGAAACTGCAGTGGGACGATTATATGCCGCATTATCTAAATCCAGTATAAATTAAATTGTTTCAGGAAGGATGCTCACCACTCTTATACACATTTTGAAAGACAGAGTATACTGTACTGGCATTCACGGATGCATGGTAAGACGTTGCATATAACAGAAAAACAAGACAAGACAGCATTACAGGGAACCTAATGCAAAGTAGAGCAGAAGAGGAACAGCAGGTGGATCTGGAGCAGACAGATAGGAAGACTTTTGAGTACGTCAACGCCAATAGCAACAGCAGTGCTGTAGATTGGAAGCAGGCAGCAGAGGTTGTAGTGTAGCCTACACACTGGGACTAATGACGAGGAGAGCAGACTGAGCTGACTAACAGCGCTGGGAAGTGTTTCAGAAAGCACCAGATGCGGCCCTTCTGTCGCTCTGTTATTGCACAGTTTCTATCTTTATCTTGCTCAAACTCATCTGCCTGTTTATTAATGCATGCAGAAGCTCTTGCCTATAGTGAGGGTAATTTATTTGCAATGTAGAGTCAGTGGGGATAAATATTCACTGATGTGTGTATTCAGTTGCACAGTACAGAAAATGTGGACCTACTGAGTGTCTGGTTTTAACAGCCCTGTTAAAACAATCCATACATCTAATGCCAAATTTAAGGGTCAATTAAGGATGTATATTTGACTTTAATGCAGGAGGATGGAATTTGCATCCAATTAACCACCTGCAAATAACGTTCATATTCTTTTTAACCATAACCATAGTGTTTTCCGAACCTTACTTAAATGTTTAAGTTTTCTAACCCTAACCATAATTCAGTCATAGTTTATTTCCCCTAACCTAAAGGATAAATGCAGATTCTACCCAGCGTAGTCTATTTATAGACCTTGGGTAGTACTAGTGCATTTGTGAATAAAGTTGTAAAAAAGCCCTTTGTGACTTGAGCTTCACAAAAACTGTCCTCAAGTGATGTCGTTTGAGTCAGCGTTGGTTGGTGCTGATGACAACAAGTTGAAGTCCAAGTTTTGTCGACACATCCATCCACGCTGACCTCGTTCACACACAAACTGTGATGCTCTACGACAACATCACCTGACTTCCTCCATCACAGTAATTACAGCCGCTGGAGGGTATTTTCGCTTGAACATAAACAAATGTCATTTAGGGCCACTTGCTAAAATTGCTGGTGCCGTTCTTTTCTTGGGAGGGCAGTCTGGACTGTGATGTTGGCAGTCGATGCACCAGTTTTTGACAAGGAGAAGAAAGGCGTCCGAGTTCGCCAACTTCACTGCTTTTTTTTCTGCTATGTCCCAGACTATGCTGCCAATTTTTAAACTGGCAACTCAGCAGAAAGCACAGCTCAAAATTAATTTCTGTGCATTCTCCAGGTCTTCAGAGGCTATTAATGCTAAAAAAGATTTATGCATTCTAACAACACGTTGAGAGGGACACGTGCCAAGACTTGGAAGAGAGGGAGACGCAGCTTCTTGGTTTACTTCACCCACAGCGCCCTGAAGAATGCAACACAACAGTCACTCACACTAACACCCTCAGGCAGGTACACACACAAAATATCCCTGAAGTTTTGCCTAAGCCTGGCAGGGGCTGTTCATGTGGAATAACAGCGAGCCATTGAACTCATTCCGTATGGTATTGTGTTCAACACTTGCCAGTTCACTCTCTAAACAGGAAAGCTGGAGAGTTGAGGGGGTAATTCATTCCAAATCAAGGTGCTTAATTAGACAATGTTCCTAAAGAAAGTGTCATTCTTTCCTCCTGCCTTGAAGAAAGTTTAGTTCTGTCAGAAAAGAAGGAAACAGTGAGGGAAGTAGGGAAAGGAAGCATCAGAGCAGGTGTTAAAATAGATAAAAAGAGAGAGAAAGAGATGGCAGGAGAGAGGAGAGTCTGTGTTTCTCTGCTGTGCATTAATGAACATTTCTGTAGAAGAGCTTTAAAACGGTACTTTGAGGTGTGCTAGAGGTTTAGTGTGCTTCTGTTCTTCCTTTTTCTGATATTCCCAGGGAAACTGTACAAGTACTTCAAAAGCAAAGGTATGAAGCCTGGCTTATACTGTTTCACTCCCTCTTGTCTTTCATTTGTCCTGTGGTTCATATCCACCACAGGAACCTTTACAGCAACCTATCGAGGAACTTGTGAACTTTACCTGCACTCTACCACAGCAACAAAACTTCCAGTTTTGTTTCCTGCCACCCAAAGAGCCTGCTCCTGTGGTATTATTTTCCATTGACTCTGGTTTAGATTTGCTAACAGACAGTGGCTGCATGTCACTCGTATCAACACATTGCTTGAAAAATAGGCAGAAAACACCCAGCAGATCTTCGTCACTGTGGAGCCAAGTGACCAGCCTTTCTGGCATTTTCACTCTCCCTACCCACCTCTGCGGGTCTCCTACTTCCATACAAATACAGGCAGTCTCACAGCAGTTATTTACAAAGATCAACAAGATGACTCTTTGTTCCTGTTGTGTGCAAAAAAACAAATATTTTTTGTCCTTTATCAGTCTAATTTCCCTAATCCTTGTTTTCAGTTGTGGTGGGAACACAAACACAAATATGCCAAAGGAATAATTTAGTCCTAGAGTTAAGTTGCTCCGGGTCCCTGGTTCCTGGTAATCTCCTTAAACCGATTTTTTGGCCACATGGGGTGGTTAGCAAATGGTGAGCAAATAGATGGCTACTTACACATCCAGCAGACATGGAGTAACATTAACATTAAATTGGAGTTGTATATCTGGCCACTTGATTAATATATGTCCACTATTGACTCCGCTTTTAGCTTTAGAGAGAGTGAGCTAGAGCACTAGTTTGACTCTCCACTAACTCTTGAGGGACATGTTCAGCTCTGTTCACCAGCTCATTGCTGCCTTTGTCTGTCTGCAGTTTGGTGATGCGCCGATAGCCTCCAGTTGGTTTAGCAGAGGGTTTTTTTCTGCGGTAAACAGCTGCCTGCTTTTGTTGAAAACAACACTGAAGAGAGTGACAAGAATGAACCGAAACACTAAAGATGCCAGCCTTCAAACCAAAACAGTGAGCTGAAAGATACTATGAAGTAGAGAAACTGCAGAGCTAGGTGATAATTTGCTGTGGATTTGTTCAGATTTCTTCAGATACACAGTGATTTGATCCATTATTGATATAAAAGTATTGACTGTAGTAGCTTTAAAAGATAGTCAAGTTGCACTAATATGAAAATATTTGTGTCCTTAAACGTTATATTTCTTTGAGGAGGAGGATGATGATGATGAGGGCACATCTGCAATGTGTGTTTTCACTTTCTTCTGTATACCTTACATTAGCTGCACAACAATGTACTGTTAGCTGCATTCCCACTCTGTCTAGAATAATAATGCAGAGGATGCAGACAATGGACCTAGGTGAATACAGTGTGTGTGCCAGTTGAGTTTTCTGTCCTTGCCTCACACACAATACTACTCAATGTGTCAAAACATAGTTAATTGGACCAGCTGTGTACGCTGTATGAATTTTTGACCATTTACTGTAAAAGCTTGTTCTGCCCTGAGTTTTACCTCAGCGTCCTCCATCAGCATCAATCAGCAAAGACACATCTATGGGCTAATTATGCAGAATGAGCCTTCAGACTGACATCCGTCATTCATGTTGAGCTCTGTAGCTGTTTTACTGTAACATCCATTATTCCTAATTGTGAGAAACACACTATTAGGATGTTCCATTAATCAACAATGCCCTCATGATAACCATTAATAATTCCAGAGCGTTCTCCACTTCCTCCCCATATTCTCACCTTTTATTGCTGGCCATCAGCAGATTCTCCCTCATCTCCCCTGTCTCTCTATGTCTCTCATCCTCTCTCTCTCTTATACCTATTTCCTCTCTCTCTGGAGTGCTGTCATCCGCCCTTTTGCAAATGGAACACTGAGCTACCAGCCTTCAAAGAGTCACACAGGCGGGAGGCAAAATGGCAGCGCACACACACACACACACACACAAATGCAAACACATGCTGTTTCATCATTCAGGGGATCTAAAAAAGCCAAGCAGCAGAAATATCACTTGTGATGTGGATAAACGACCCAATCAGTCAGCTGGAAGTGTATGGCCTTTTATTTCCTAACTGCCGTTTGCTAAAGTCTGTGAGAATATTAATCGCTGAAACGGGCCCCCTACCTCTCTCTCCGCCTGACGGAGAGAAAGCAAGAAAAAAAAAAGACAACTTGAATCATGTCTAAATATTTGACGAGGTTGATGTGATGTCAGGCTTTGAGCCTCAATGTCAGCAAGTGGGAGAAGAAATCAGCAGAGACTAGGTTGAAGATCTGAGGGGGAGAAAACATGTCTGTTTATTTTTGATCCCTCCTTTCTCTTTCTCTCTGTTCTCTCTCCATCGCTCTGTTTCTCTGACTCTTTCATTTTTGTAAATGGTCTCCCCCTCTTTCCTTTCTATCTTCCCTCTATTTATCTTACTGTGTTTGGTGCACTCAATTTGTCTGTCTTTAGGTTCTTGTCTTCCTTGGACACCAGATTTTTTTCCGTTAAAAATTGGCCAGAACTAGCCTCATACACACACAGACTTTGGGCCAACTGCCAGTCTAGACCGCACAGCAGAGGCTGTGTTATTCAATGAAGGTGTGTATGTTTAATTTATAGATGTCCGTATTTGTGTGTGTGTTTTTTTCCTTTCTCTCTGTAACACCTACCTCAACTCTCCTGTCCCTGCTACCCTAGATAACAACCCGTTCTCCATCTCCATGAGCCAAACTGGACCCATTCCCAATGCTAATACAATGTACCAGCTGCCATGTGGGCCAACACTTTGAGCAGGTAGCCTCAAGGTCTGACAATGAAGTGAAGTGAAAGAGTAAGGTAGCAGTCAGTGGAGAAAATTAAAACAGCAATGAGTGATTTGGTCTCATGAGACCAGAGATAATAGCAGTAGCACTGGATGAGATAATGCTGATCTACAGCTGTGTTCAGAAGTTTCATTGCACAACAAGGTGTAAGGATGAAAAAGGCTGATTCGAATGCTGTCTCTCTCCTTTGAAACAGACTGAAATTTTTTTAATGCATTATAGATTACACTTTTCCATCAAGGTCCATTGATGGATGATGTTTCCTTAAAGCAAAAGTTGAGGCTGGTTCAAATTTAAAAAAAAAAAAAACAAAACTGTATTTATTTGCTAGAGCCTGGCAAACTGGCCTCATTCAAATTAATAAGAGGGTTACGGTTTTTACACACAGCTTCTGTAAGTCTGAAGGCAGCTAAGCCTTTCCATAAATACCCAGTCTGTTGTTTTTCTTTCAAAGCTAATTTCAGCATGTATTAATCTGAACACGAAGAAGCAATCTGCAAAAATCTGTAAGCGTTACCAATTCATTAGTGTCCTAGCACTAACAGATCTAAAGCTCGGATAAAGCGAAAGTTCATAACAAATATTAGCTAGGGATTTTATTTTTTTCATCCCGTAATAATGTGTTTCCATACTGGTTGGTCTCATTGGGGTTGTAAGTTTCCAAATCTACATAATGCTTAATGCTAAATTAATTGGTTTTGAAAAAAAAGACCTCATTATTCAAATGCAGCTGTAACAAGGCGAATTTAAAGATACAGATACAGCCTGATTTAGTGTATATAGAGTCTCAAGTTATATGAGCTGCTACCTTTAACTTGGTCATTGTAATATTTAGGTATTTATGCTATGTTCGTCACTGCAGATCAGTGATCAGTTTTGTAAGATGCCTTGTAACACGGGGAGGGCTAGAAATGCTCTCCCTCTCTCCCATCCCCATCTCTTCATCCTTCCTTTTTTGTTACCATCATTAGTGAATGTAAACAGGATATTTGTCTTGATCTTTAGAGAAAGCCACCAGATGGGAGTTTTTTTTTCTAAAACAATGATCTCCTGCATGTTAAAGATACTTTTAGGTAACTATGGCTTCCTGTAGTGTTAGCTGTGCTCACATTCACAAGGGTTTTTACTCATCTTCAAGCAATGCAAAAGGGTTTGGATGAAACCATTTTGACTAAAATATCAATCCAGTTTTTTGTATTGTGACTGCATTGGCCCGACTATAAGAGACAGACATTTTTTCTCATGTCTGAAACTATGAGTAGATTAGCGTTCCCACTGTGCATTGTAAAAGGGAAGCTCTTTGTAAATGAGGAGGTCATGCACACAAAAGTCCAAATGGAAAGTTAAACCCGGGCTCATCTTGCTGTTAAGGCAACAGGGCTAACCACAGAGCCACTGAGCCGCCCTCAGGAAGCTGAGAACGTTAAAATGGATAATTGGGTTACATGTCATTAGCGTTTTCGAGGTCATCAGATTAAATCCCCAGACTACCAGGAGAAATTTGAGCTGGCAAAGTAATGAAGCAGTTCTCCACATTTACATTTACAATCATTGTCAGAAGGAATGGCGGCATTGCTCAGAAGACATCGTTGTATGAAATAAGGACAGTAAGGAGGCAATCCAGTAATCCCACTGATTATCTGACCCAAAGTTCAAGTGGTACAATGGGCACTTAATGTTTGGACTGACAAACAAAGTTGTTCTCAAGGACAGGTAAAGCACAATAGCTTATATTTTTCGAGCTTTTATTTTCTATACTTGGTGTATCAAGTGCATGTTACTATGTTTTAGGGACCCAAAATGCATCTGCTAAAAGTAATACTGACATACTACAGCACTAAAGTAAAACACAGAGCTGCTGATTCACTACTGTAGTTTGTGTGACAGTTTTGGTCTAATAATGAACGTAATTACTCTGTAAATTCAGACAAAGGATAGGAAGGTATTTAAATGTTAGTTTTGTCATATTTATGTGGCAGGCATAGATTATGTTCTTAAAATGATCCTGGTGTGATAAACCTCATTTTATATGTAAAAAATGCTGATAATTATTTGCACATGAAAATCTCCTTCCTCAGTCACTCTTCTTTTAAGTCACTGCACTTGTTAATCAGTTGTGAGGATGACTAATGGCTAATCAGTCATCCTACCCAGTAGATAAGAGTTAAACCCTTGCCTGCATGGTTATGACTAAGGCAGGGTATCATTTGAAATTTTACATAAGAAAGTAGCATAATTGAATTTTGTTAAGGACACTAAAACAATGACATCACTTGTTTTCAATACAATTTCTTTGAGAAATATTTCTTAAAAAACACACAAAAAAACTTTGTCTTCATTTAGCAAAAAAGTGCCAATATAAATGTTGCTAAACTCAGGCAGCCCTTGAAAACTGGACACTCTCTGGTATTGAGATTCAATATTCAACTCTAGCTGTGACTCATTGTAGCAGCGGGAATATGCTCCTTCTCTATGTAGAGCCACATCTGCATCAGGGCCACTGTATGGAACTGAATGAATGCATGTCAAACAGGCCCATGGGTGAATGATGAATTTCAAACAGTGCTAAATTGCACCAGAGCATAAAAGGGTGATAAACTTGGACAGACACTTGGCTCCATGCAAACATTACTCTCCTCATTTTTCATTTCTCTCTCTCTCTCTCTCTCTCTCTCACTCACTCTCTCTCTCTCCCCCTCTCCCTCTCCCTGTCTGATTCCACAGGCTGCCAACATGCATGAATATTGAAATGGTTACGCTTTCATCTGTCTGGGTTTCTGACATGACATGAGCTCTATGTATACCATATGATACATCACAAAAACATTACCTACCGAGGTACAAGATACAAGAATATTGTACTGTAGCATGTTGTGATGCTTTGCACATGGATCAGTTTTCTTACACACTGCGCATCAACATTTCTCAATGTCATTGCACCTCATTTTCACACTTGCAGGGGGGGGGCATCCAAAGAGCTTCTGTTCAGCTTCTGAGCCAGCTAATGGATTGAGCAGCAAGAGAGAAAATGTGGAATTATCTGTTAAAGTACCAAATATACTGAATAAAAGTAGTAACTTTTGCCAGACCTCCCTCTAACAGACAAAATGCTGCTTTACCTGTCTTAATTTGACTCAGTGTATTGCATTTTGTGAATTAATGTCACTGCACTTCACAACATTGTGACTCGAATGGCCCTGAACAACAACTGAGAATGGAGGAGAGCTTAACAATGTGAAAAGCACTTTCTCTCTCAATGCATGATGAAGGCTTCTAGGCCCTTATTCCATATTACAGTGTTAAAGGGCTTTCATAATGGACTCCTCTCCTCTCCTCTTCTCTCCTCTTCCTCTTCTTTCCACGGCCAAACTGTACCGTCTGCATACCAAGCAGGGCCCCATACGGCCCAATTTGCACTGCCCAATTTACTGGTGTCACTTCACATTTGTTGGGGGAAAAGCTGATGCCTTTTCCCTGATCCCTGAGAGGGTGGGCTGTGCACAAGAGGGGGTGAGGACATGGGGAAACTGGAGGTGGCTTGGCTGACAAATCGAGCCTCAACCACATCAACCATACATACATTTACACACATTTAGATTTACACACATTTGCGCACCCACATCTGTGTACACAAAGACAATCCTGCATGGAATGGAAAGCCACCCACACACACACACCAAATTTGAGATGTACAGCTCCCAGTAAGACAGCTAACCCCCAGAGAGATAAAGGGGGATAGATGAGAGAGATGAACGGAGAGAAGGAGGAAGGGATAGAGAGATGGGTGGAGGGGGAGTCAATGCTGACAGGACTGTGACAGGGCTTAATTACCAAGCAACGCTGTGCACTGGAAGCAATTTCTAAGGATTGTTGTCATTTGAATAGATTAAAACGCCCTTTTGCTGGACTAAGCTGTCTCACTGCAGGCTTGCCTCTGTGGTGGATTAAAAGTCCAAGTCAAATCAAAGAGAAGAAGACACAGAAGGAGACAGAAAGAAGGCACTGAGACAGAGGAGTGTCACAGAGGGCACTTAAGGCAAGATGGTACTGAAGAAAGAAAAGGAAGAAGGAGAGGGACAGAAGAGGGGTGTATTGTGTAGATTTTCTGGACCGCAAGCCACAAGGAGGAATTTTCTGTCTAGAGACAAAAAGATATAGTAGAGAATGATGATGGTATTCCTCTTCTTAGTCTAATAACATCCTACTCCATTCCTGTCCAACACCAGAATTCTTTTGCAGCTGTCGGCTCTGGGTGTTTAACGATTAAAAAGCCACATTCCTCTTTCCACATCGATTTTCCTTTGACTAATCACTGTAGTTGAAATCAACTCTTTTAATTAACCACCTCTCTTTCCCGTACCCACCCACCTACCTACCCCCTCCTACACCCGCAGACACAGAGGGCTGCGAGCACACGTGGAGGAAGTTCCACGGCCACTGCTACAGGTACTTCAGCCGCAGACACACCTGGGAGGACGCCGAGAAGGACTGCAGGGAGCACAGTGGCCACCTGGCCAGCATCCACAGCCTGGCTGAACAGAGCTTCATCAGAGGTGGGTGGAGAGGGTGGAGAACGAGAGGACGAGGAGAGACTTGGCACAGTGTAGACTGTTTACGTTCAGGTCTAATTAGACCGCGGGAAATCTTAGAAAGGCAGGAATGTTTTGGGCATGTGAGCTTCCAAGTGAAAGTCACTGCTAGTGGGAGCATTTCCATGGTCTGATGGACATGAAAATCTCCTGGTTGAACTCACAGGACTCCGAGTCTCAGCCATGCCGGTGGCTGTGTGAGGCTTTAATTAAGCACAGCAGATGTAATGTTTACAATGTTAACCATCTTAGTTTAGTGTCTTATTATGCTAACATTTGCCACCTAGCACTAAACAAAAAAGTCCAACTGAGACTAATGAGAGCGCCAGCAGTTTTTCAAGTAGTTTGTCATAAACCAAAGTATTGAACAAGTGCTGAAATTGAAATTTTTAAAATTATGATATTCTAAACGAAGTTTTAACAGGTTTGCAAAGTTATCAGAATCCATCCTGGGGGGACATGATTGTCTGTGCCAGATTTCCAGGCAATCCATTCAGTAATTGTTGAGATGTTCCAGCACTGGCTGAAGTGGCGGAACGACCCACCAGCAGTCGATATTGCAATCCATAGAGCCATGCTGCTAGCATAGCTAAAGACATTGCAGCAATCAATTTGTCATTTAGTTAGAAAGTTGTTCTGTTTTTTTTTGTTTTTTTTTTTAATAAAGACATCACTGTAATATGGTAGTGTACATAAAAATGTAAGGAAAGAAGTCAGCTATTTCTGAAAATGAAATCCAATCACCATACTTAAAATTCTGTCATATGCATTGATAAAGCCAAGCAAAACGAGCTAAAGCTAATGATTATTCTTAGAAACCCAATGATACATTCTACAGTTTAAACCAGGTCACTCTCCGATTCTGTGTCAATGTAAGATAAACTGAGTGATGGTGCAGTTTTTCTTCCTTTTGTGCTACAGTTCTGATTTACCTCTTTAATTATCCTTTTTCTTTATAGCAACAGCAGCTGAGGCGTAGTTGGGTATAGTTATATTTGGAGCCACCTGTTTTGCTTAACTGACACAAAAAAATGCAATTTTTCAAAAGTTAGCCATAATGTGGCGAAAATATCCAGGAGAGATCCATGTTTCTGTGTCAAAGAAAGCTGAGGAAGTGTAATAAAAAAAAAAAAATTATAAGAGTAGCTGCACTTGCTTCTTCACAGCTCTGTAACTCACAAAATATCCGGTGACTCTCACGGCCACCAATCACGTTTAAACACGACACCAATTAATTTAAAAAGTGTCAGTGATTTGGTCTTTATAATGTAAGCGGCTCTTACTCCTCTGTCTGCATCACACTGCTTTTACTGGCTGTTGATTTATATCTACTCCTCTATTTTATTATTACTGTACTGGGTGATGGCACCTCTTGTCGTATGTGTATTCCATAACCCAGTAAAAAATGTCTGTCGGGTTCACCTCTGAACGGCCCTTGAAGGGGTTTATTGCGGTCCCTGCTGATGCGTTCCCTAAGGAGCCGAGCCTGTGAGCCAAATAAATGTGTATCACCATTTGCTAAAATGAAATGGTGCTACTGGCTCTAATGTCATTGTCTGTGACACAGCATTTAATAAACTATCATATTCTTTCTTTGAATGTGATTTGTTTTGAAACAAGTGAAAATAAATACAGTGGGTGAGGTAACTGCATTGTGTCAATTTGTTGGAGTTGAATGACATAAGACCAGTTTCAAGATAAAAATGCACTTGATTTCATTATAATACTTATTGATTTGTGTGAAAAAGATGTGAAAATTTCTTGTGACTCGAGAAAATGTATCTGTTTACATGTTTACATTTACAAAAGTTCTATATAGTGACTCATTGGTAGATTTAATTGTTTCTAAATTATAAATATTCGCTGGATGAGGTTTTTATGTCAAGTCATTTTAAAATTACATTTATTCACAATATTTGATAATAGTATTCATCAGATAGCTTGCTCTGGTTGTCTAAACCATCTGCTATTGATTGTGTTGCCCTTTGTAGCAAAGCCAACCCATCTGGTATTTCATGTTGTCCTGAATTATTTGCAAATATTATTTGAATTTTTGGCGCAGATGCAAAGATGGAAACATTGTGCACTTAGGTTTAATTCAAGCTTTTTGGGTGCTCTTTACAGACTTAAATATTTGGGCACATAGAGTAGTCTATCTGTGCCAGGCAGAATTACTATGCTAATATCCACACATTCTTTCTTTGGTGCCTCATAAAGCTTCATCTCCTCATTCTTAGCTTCTCGCCCCCTGGCAGCACTCCACAGCCACTTGTAGTGTAATAAGACTAGATCACCAGCAGCAAGCATCTGTAATATTGGATCCACCCTCTGTTTCGGACAGATGCCAGGACAGTGCCATCCATCTAGCGCCCATCTTTCTTCTACACGCGCATGGTTACCAAAAAGTGTGTTTAATCGCCTTGAAAATGGACGTCTCCACCCCTGCAATAAGGGGATCAGAGCCATTAGGAAGATTAATGGGCCTGGTAATAATGTTAATCAGATACAGCATGATTGAAATTCCATTACATATGCACATGCACATGCACATGCACATGCACATGCACGCGCCTGTACGACCACACACACACACACATACACACACACACACAAATGAGATTAACTCTAAACGCCATTAGTGAAATTTCACACACAAACAAAAATCTCATCACCAGGACATCACAGACAAAGACTTTGTATCTCTATTATTGCTCAAGTCTCAGTTGAAGCCCGAGAGGTACAGTCTCAGAGCTATGTCTGCTGCCGTTCAGCTCCAGAGCTGAGCGTTGCACAAAGAATAATCTAAGGCACAATATGTAATTTTAATGTGGTTTTACTCTGCCAACGTTATCCCCAGAAGGTCAGTTTACATCTTTTTTCAGTTCTCTGTATATCTGGAAGAGCATTGTGAGATCTGAGAAAATAACCGCTCATTAGTCTGGGGTTACTTCCTCAGCTAATATAACAGAAAGCCTGCGTTACATACTGGGCAGGTGGAATCTAAACCATGTGGGCATTTATTGGCCATAGATGGACAAAAAATTCCGTTGGTTGTATTTTGGGAAGTTTAAGATCCAGCATTTTTGAAGCTTGACCCACACTAGTCCAGAGTCCCAATCTGTTTTTTAACCCTGATTTTAACCCTAGATTAAATTACCCACTTTTCCAAACGTAGGTTTGACTTGCACTCTGTTTAATTTATGTCATTTCTTACACCCTCTTCTTCTGCAATTGCTTTAATGGCAGCTGACTGGAGAATTTGCACAACCAACTGTTGATCTTGATGTTCTCACCCCCAAATATTCATGCAACAGTAGTGGTCTGTCAATCTCACACAACTCTCACTCTCTTTTGCAGACTTTCTGGAATCATCCCTATAAACCTCCTCATTGTTAAGATTTTGCCTAAAGGCTGTTAATTCAGATTTAAACAAAGTTTCTAGACCCATAGTTTTTTCTGCAGCTGTATTGGATTGTATTATATTCCTAGGTTACTAGGCTACCACTTGGACTATGTTATATCTGTTTTTTGTGTGTATTGAGTGTGCCATAAGTGCCTGCCTGGTTTTCTTTCTTTCAGTCTACATTAATTGCTCTCTGTGCATTACCTTTTCCCTAGGTCTGAGCCATGACAACACCTGGATCGGCTTAAATGATCGTACAGTGGAGGACGACTTTCAGTGGACAGACAAGATGGACCTGGTAGGGAACCAGCTGTGAATGTTTTGTCTGTTGATCCAAGTGAAATTTAAGGATCTTTAGAAACAAATAACAGTATAATATTATGGAAGACTAACAAAAACAGAGATGAGTTGTATTTTAATTTTCCATGATTACATACAACATGAAAAGGAAAATAAAAGGGAAAATTAGGGAGGAATAATAATGCTCCTCACAGAATTGATTATTGTGAAAAATGTAAATTTGTAAGATCAATAATTATCATCTGATTTCAAGAAACCACTGTTTAATTGCAGCTTAAAAGTAAAAAAGTAGAAATAGTTTCTCAAATTCATTTGTCTAACTAATTTGTGTGTGTGCAGCAATATGAGAACTGGCGTGAAAATCAGCCTGATAACTTCTTCGCTGGAGGAGAGGACTGTGTGGTTATGATTTCTCATGAGAATGGCAAATGGAACGACGTGCCCTGCAACTACAATCTGCCTTACGTCTGCAAGAAGGGAACAGGTGAGAACAGTGAGGTGTGCGGAGAAGGAGGGGAGTAGGAGAGAGGGTGCCATGGCATATGCTGCAATTTCAACAGGTGATCAAGATGACTGACAGAGAGGAAAGGAGGCATGGAGGAACTGAATGTTCCTCTTTTTCAAAGGAACACTGAAAAAGGGACAAAAAGTTGTGAGCAGGAAAAGACATGAGATTTAAAGAGTGTGACAGGAATTGGACAGAATGAGGCAGAGGGAGTAGAGGAAAAGGGCATATGAGAAAAAGAACTTGCTCTGCTGTCAGTTTGTTAGTCTGAAATCCTATAATGTCTTTGAAGGACAATCACAGGATAGAAAGGTCATCGAATGTTCCTGAGACCGGGATGTTTATGTAAAGCAGCTCACAACTGTTGTAAGCTCAGAAACCGACGGCACATGTACCATCAGGTGATTCTGAACATAGTGGCTGTGTCATACTTAAATTACACGTCTCTGTGCGATGGAAGAGATTAGCAACAAGCCTCCTCAATCAGCCCACATACTTCGGATTCAAACTCATTACGGCTCACCAGCACTCATTCCTCCAGCCCCATCATCCTCCAGCTCGACTTTAAAAAGTTCTCCACGTACTTCTCATATGAGGCTCCATTTCCTCTGCCAAATGTTCTGTTTTAGTAAGGTGAAGCAGAGGCAGAAACTGCTTTCCACTTTATTTTCGGTAAATTTAAACTCAGCAAAACGAGATTAGCAAACCTACTGCTTGGTTAAGTTGCTATATACGCTGCTACCTCCGTTTCATGTCCCCTGTTGCAGCTGCCCCTTTTTTTTTGGCGCAGGAGTTAGGCTGCTACATGCTCCTCCGAGAACCTATTAGAGCTTATTTTTGCCACACATTTGCATACAGGTCAGACTTATCACCAATGGCAAGGGGACAGACGTATTAATAGCTAGGTGGAGATGAGCATGCTTTTGTGAGAGGCTGGTCTAAAACAATTCTGTGACACAAGAAGCCACTAGTGGTTGCATCTCCCCAAACTTCCCCTGGAGCTTAGAGGAGGACAAGCTTTGTGTTTTTAGCTGAAGTTCAGGGCCTGTATTTATCAAACTGCTAGAAGTGAAAACTTTGACCTAAATTAAAGGTTTAAAAATTACTCCTACTCACAAACTGCAGAAAAAAAGCTGAAGCTACTGTATATATCATATAGATGAAGCATAGAAACAGAGGTGAGCACACACCTTTTCTGTTATTTCATCCTTATTCACATATTTACTAATCCTGAATATGTTGGACTGTTTTTCATTTCATGTTTTATTTGCTACAAGGTCATAGAAATAAAATTAATGTCAAACTTCTTTTCGCTTAGAATCAAAGGGTAACAGTAACTTCTGCGTAAAAAAACAGCAATAAATAAATTGAAAATCCAAAAAGCAACACATAGAGTGAAATTTAAAAAGTAATATTGAACAAATATAACTTTCTATTAATCTTTTATAAAAAAATTTGTAACTGATATTATAATTGCAACATTAGCCAGTAGTGGGGAAAAAGAGTAGGAATTTAACCTAATGTTAACATTTGTCAGCTAATTTGCTGTTTGAGTTCAGCCTGTATCTGCTGATTTGGTGTTTTTCATTGAAATAAACTAACCATTACATTTCTAACCTGAGTGGGAAGGAGTTAAAAAAATTGAGGATTACATGTTCACTTTCTTGTTTACGGTATATGTTTTGAAGACAGTGTGAATTTAGATACTTATGTAGAGTTAACATAAATGTTAGTTTCGCTAACATAGCCTGTATGTTATGTAACATCAACCAGGTTGTTGTTGTTTTTTTTGTTTCTTTAACACCAAACACATAAAACAAAACATTACCCTAACGCTACAAGTCTTGAGCAAAGAAATGTGTGTGTTATCTGGAGTCCTTATTGTTAGGGTTAGGGTTGACCATTGACCCACGACCTGGGATCAGAGTTGGAGCCTTCTCACACAGTAAAATTGCCGGATAAATATGTCTTATTCATCTCTTTACATGGATATATGGGTTTTTTACTCTTAAATTGATTCTCTAGCATTTAAAGGATTCAGATAAATGTGGGATTATCCAATTGATGCTACATTTATCTGGACATGGATGTTGATGGTAGATGAGGAAGTTAATTGGCTAATAATCAGTTTGTTTATATTTTTGCATGGAAGGTTTAAAGTATATATTTTTGGGGAATTTTAAGCCTTTGTTACAGACAGTGGTGGGATGAAAGTAAGGGAGAGAAAAATGCAACAAAGATCCTCCACCGCACTCAAACTGGGAACATTTCAGTTCATGGGTGGCGTCTTAATCCCTAAAGTACAGGGATGCCCCTACTGGGTGTGTTTAACCTTTAATAGAACAGCTTCCCTTATCATCCCTCTCTGAATATTGTATAAGCCTGTATGTAAAAGCCTCAGAGGTCCTACTGATGGCCATTATGTCAATTTAAGCAATTTAATTGTGCTTTAACGTATGGTTTGTCATCAGAGGCCACAAGTGTGGAGGTCGTGCTTCTAAAGCCTCAGGTGACGAGCACATCTCCTGAAACATCCTGTTCTTCCATTGTATGAAAAGGAGAGGTATTTCCCTGACAAGCGAGGTGTTGCGCCACCTCTGATGCACACTGTCACAAGTCCCTAGCATCCTGCCCACCTCTGACCTTAATCAGTCAGCTACAATCACCAGCATCTTTTCATCTCCACACCTCCCAATCCTCATCCCCCTGCTTCCCCGTCAGCCTCTTTTTCACCCCATGTAATGTCTTGTCTTATCTGTGGAGTTTGTCAGCTCCATGCTGAGTATTCTCCATCTGATTTCTAAAGCTCACAGCTCATGTGATGTGTCTGGTCTGCTCATCAGCGGCCCCTGGGACTGATGAGGTGATAACAGCAGCAATGTGAGCTTAGTGGACAACTTCATCAGTCATGGTGAACTGTCATGCTGAATGTGAGGACTGTTTTTTTTACCGAAAAGACATGAGACTGTAATGTGATGAGATGTTGGTTAGATCTCAGGGAAAGAGCAGTACCCATCACACATATTATTTATACAGACCACTCACAAGTCTCCGGCCAATCAAACACATATTAAACCTGTTAAACCTGCTGTTTTGGCCTAGACCCTCATTTTCCACCTCTTTTATTCAGAAATTGCGTAAAGTTTTCTGGTAATCTTAACCAGATAAATATCACTGTAAAGTTGGGAAAATGTTGACTGACTCCTCCGACTGATGCACCGGGCTGCTCTGGTTTCATCTTCTGCGTACAAATATTTTCACATCATTAAAACATGTACTACTGGCCAATAAGAGTACAGAATTTTCCCGATTAGGAATATATATAGTGAACTCTATGACCGGGAGTAATTTTTATATTGATGAGCAAAACATTTTGTAGGATTAAATATAGGTGCTTCAACATTCAGAGGGACTATCTCATTGCTGGAAAAAATTACATTCATAGAAAAAAAGTGGTGCAGATTCTAAATTTACATTTGGATTATAGTTAGTAGAGAATCATGTAGTCCCCTGCCTGTGAGCTTTTCAAGCGTGGATGAGAGGGAATTTACCCACAACAGGACATGTAAGTATTATGAAATTATTCCATGATTTTGATGGGTTTTTATGTCCAGAGTAGGAAAATCAAATTTTGCATGACATCCTTAGCGCGCTTTCAGAGTACTTTGGGAAATGATAGGCTGTTGTCAATGCCTTTAGCAGTTGATGTGTCCACTGGTGTGTAACGTAATCATTGTAGGATACACATAACCCTGCCATTTCTGAAGGGAATTTGGCACAAAGGGGAAACGATATTTTCTGTATGAATTAAACCAACCAGCTAGGGCGCATATTTGCCGATTTGTGTGTGTGTGTGTGGCCATAAAGCTGTGTGTTAGTGTCATACTCAAGCTACTCAAACCACTGACATTTTTGTTAAGAGGGGGAAAAAAGACAGGCTCACCTGAGTGTTAGGAAACCACAAAGGAAGGAGGGTATATTTTTGCTGGAAAAGTACACATATTCCCGGTATTAGGATAATAATAATCCCGCTTTTATCAGTGTGTCAGTGTTGATGATGAATCTCACCAGTCACAGAGAGGAGAGAAGGTGAGGAGAAGATGTAGTTCCAACTTCACAAGTCCCACCTGAGCCACCACAGTCATGCTAACTACATGATATTATCATGTTGTAGACATTGGTTGCTGCAGAGAGTTACACGCTCCACAGTGAGCTGTGTGCAGGGGCACAGCTCACCAGCCAATGAGCAAACTCTACATCTGAAAATTTTGATTCATTACACTAACGTAGAAATTTTAACTTGCCCAAAACAGATGCAGCTGATAGCTTTAAAATAATACTTTCATGTTTGTGGAAATCTACTGGCTTCCTTGCTAAGAGTTAGAAGAGAGGGATCAATGCCACGCTGATGTCTGTGCATAAAGTTTGGTGTGGTGGCTGGTGACAGTTAGCTTAGCTTAGTTTAGCGTAAAGATTGAACGCAGGGAGAAATGGGAATGGCAATGGGAATTTCAAATGTCCGCTGTGAAAAAAAAAGCCTGTTGGTTTGCTTTGATTCAAATAAAGAAGAACATCTGTACATTCATTTTCTCTTTAGATTAATATTATTTACTGGGTGATACCACTTGTTTGCTGATGTGCTATAAGGATGTATGGCACCTGATAATGTAAAAAAAATGACCAGTAAAATGAAAAATCCGATTGAAGGTTTGGCCAACCTGTTTTTGTAGGTGCTTTTTAAGCCATGTAGTATTTCCGAAACACCAGCATTGTCTGCCTTTCTTTCAGTTAGCTGGTCTGAGCAGATTACACTGGCACCTCAGCAAACACACATACATGCGCAACTGCTGCAGTTTGTTTTTGAATAAGCAAAACAGCGTTGTCCGCATCTACTGTTTCCACGTGAGACTCACTCCTAGTAGTGTTTCTGGAAGATTGCGCACACACTTGCATGTCTCTCTGATTTGTGGTAAAACGATTGCCAGTAGGTGTGCCGATACTTTGAGACCATGGAGAGGAACCAGCATCCGACTGTCTGCAGTTCTCCCCATCCTCTAACTCACAGTGAATACCTCCTGCAGCACGGACACAGACACACAAAGACAGAAAATACCTCTTGAAACATTGTTGTTTTCAAGTGAACAGCTAAAGCATTATCACTGTATGTAACCTGCATGGAGGTGTAACTTCACATAGGCTCATAAAAACATAAAATAGCTGCTAGAAATGATAGTACCTTCGATATTACTAAAAGTTACAAAGTCCATTCTTTACTCTAGATTTAGATCCCTTTTTTTGTTCTGGATGATTGAATCATCCCATTTCTTCCATCTCCTTTTCAGCTTCCTCTCTTCTTTTCTCTACATTAGAATCTCTGTCTGTCTTCTCTTACTCAATCCAACTTCTATATTCATTTTTATTTATTGATTTTCTTTTAACATTTCCCTTGTCTTGTCCATCAAACTTCTGGTCCAAATGTGTAAGCAAGAATTGCTTATTTACGCAACCATCAGACAGAGAGATATGTTAGCATTCATACTGGATTTATTTTTATGGCCGCCCAAAGAATGTGAGTCTAATGTCTACTCTCCTTTTAGCTTGTTTTTTTGACTTGAGAAACTTCTGAGGGGAATATCTGTCTTATCTTTTCTGATTTAAAGCATCAAAAAATCATGTCTGGATTTGCTTTTTCTGAGTTTAGTCTCATTTTCTATAATCCCAACTTCAACCCATACACACCTTGTTTGCCGCCACTGTGAGAAACCATTCGGCAGTTTTCATAGGTGAGGGCTAATGGAAACCTATTTTCGAGCCTTCCATTTGTGTCAGCGTCAGGCATCCTCTTACGTGCGGGGGGATGTGCTTATTGCTCCCTCCTTCCGCAACAAATTAAACTATAACTGTGGCCTTAAACTTTTCATCAGTGTTAATGACCTTCCTTTCCCTCATTAAGAATTAAAGAGGTACTAGGACAAGGACGAGGGAATTAAGAGGGACTGTAAACATTTTCTGATTGCCAGCCGCTTTTAACACTCAGGTGTGTGAATCACATTCAAGGATGGAATCGATGGTAGTTTTTGGTGATAAAGTTACTTTAGATAGGGGCGGCATGAAAGTCTCTCCTATTCAAACAAATTTCCACATCTTTAAACCTTCGTACAGGTCAGGACTGATTAGGTCCAGTGGTTTCAGTTTGGGTATGGTAATGGCAATGTGTAATCTTAATCAGAGGCTACTTTACAGTGGACGTTCTAAATATTAAAATTAAGATGTTACACATTTAGTACATAGTTGGATCTGTTAATCAAAGTGAATAACTTCTCCTACTGAATGGCTCATTTTGCTGCTGCTAATTGCACATGATCAGAAGTAAAATATGTGGATTCAGACTAAGGTATGAGAAACCTCTTACATCAAACATTTGAACCTTTCACAAGTGCAGTTAATAACTAAATTGGCAGGTGCTTTCCACTGCAATAATTGCAAGAACAAAGCTAACGTTACCATTATCAGTTCCCCTTTTCTTTTCCTGCCAAAGCAAGTCAAAATGTCTGCTGTGAGAAAAAAGGCCTGTCATTTTAAATAATTTGTACCACTTAATAATTTGCAAAAAAAATATAGAGAACCATAATTATAGAACTAGAACAATGATTATGTTAAAGGTCTATCAAAAGACTGACAGACCTTTAACAGAAAAAGAAAAAAAGAAAAACTGGGAAAGCTGATCAAACAAATACAAGATACATGCAGTTCACATTCTACTTCTATTTGCTATTTCAGTGAAATTCCCCTTGGATTCTTTTGTTTCTAGTCTCCACAAGCTGGTTTTAGTATTTGATTAAAAAACACATTCAGTGTTAAACTCCTGTGTAATTTTCAATTGAAAATGTCCTTAGCAGTGCACTGTAGAAACAGCAGAGGTTCTTCCACCTCTAGCTCTTTGATCATGGGTTCAGCAGCTGTATACATCAATGACTCATGTCAGCGCTTTTGTCCACCCTGCTAATTTTATTTTTGAATACTATAATGAATGAAAATGTAAATTCAATGTGGTGACTGAAAACCTTTACATGATTTTGGTGCATATTATCATAAACGGCAGGAGGCGCTGGAGCGTCAGTTGCATGACTGCCATCTAGGGACTCCCACAGTTGCTACACATTCACCTGTGTGGTAACTTGTATAGAACACCCTGATCGGTTGTTGACAGGAAGTTGCTGAAGTGTTGCCCTGAGGCTTGTCCATCATGTCAATCTCTGCAGCAGAGTGTCAGTCCTTTCTCCATCTTAGGTTGTGTAAACATTTTTCTGATTCTGCCTCAACTTTTAAAACAGTGGGTTACTTTGACAGCTGCCCACTCACTGGCAGACTTGGACCGACAAGTCTTGCAGACATTAAATCCACATTTCAGTGTTTGCACTTTGACTGGTTTTCCTGGAGAAGTTCTAGCCTTTTTGTCCTGCAGCATTAGGGACATTGAAATGCTTTAATGAAGCACACTTATCAGGTGAATCCAGGTAAAAGTCACTATCATGTATGGACTTCCTTTATTGAATATGTAATGATCACACATGAGGACATGTGAATAAACAGGAGTTGAAACGTGGTTAAAATTCTGTATTTCTTTGTCCCTACAGTGCTTTGCGGAGCCCCTCCCTCTGTGGATAATGCCTTCCTGATCGGTCGGAAGCGTTCCCACTACGACATCCACTCTGTAGTTCGTTACCAGTGTGCGGACGGCTTCCTCCAACGTCACGTGCCCACTGCTAAGTGTCGTGCCAACGGCAAGTGGGACCGGCCTAAGATCATCTGCATAAAATGTGAGTTTTTGTACGACAGAATTTTCACAAAGTATGATGGCACACAACAAGACTTAAAGCAGTATTTCCATTTGTTAGGTCATTTTCACATTTGCATCTCTCTTATTTTTTGCATGCACACCACCTTAGGTCAGCCTCCTACACTGAATGCCCTCGGGAGCTACTGTCACCATGTGCATTCAGGCTTCCCGTCCCTGCTCTCATTATTAATGATTGCAAGCAAAGAGATAACTTGGGTTGCAGACTGAATTAAATCCCCTGGGCTTACTTAGAAGTGGTACGGTCTCCTTTGAAGTACTTTATGCTTGAGGTGGGATTTTATTTATTTATTTATTTTTTTTTTCACTTTTTTATACATTTTTACAATGCGTTGGCCATCCATTGAATACAAAGGCTATGTGCTGAAAACTAAAAAAGGTTCAACCAAAGTGAACCTTGGGTTATATACTCCATATCACATAAGAGCTTTTGAGCACATGGGATAAAACACTGCAGCAAACATTCCCATTTCTGCTCAGAGAGGTTTTCAGATGTTGTGAAATGATGACATTACAGCATCATTGCAGAAGCTGCCTCTTATTTTAGTGCAGTGCAGCATCTAAAATCAGCAATAACATTCTTTTATTATGCAACTGTCATACACCTTATCTCCTTTGAGCCTAAAAACTAAACTCAAAATAAATGTTTTTTTTTTTCCAAAATGAGTTCAAAGAACTCACTCTGACTATGACACAAGGGAAAGAATAGATGTCATAACTTTTCAGTATAATTTATTTCCTCTTCAGAGATATGAGGAGTTGATATATATTTATATACATATATATATATATATATATGTATGTATATATACACACACACATATATATTTTCATCAAACCGAGCATGGTATTTCATTTCACCCTGGTCACAATGTGACAGTAATGATGAAATACTGAAATAATGTAGCTTCTGTTCAAAGTGATAAAAATTCCTTTGCTTATGACTCTGTATCTTTGTACAGAGTTGCTTTAATGGCCCAGCTGTTATCATTCACCACAGACAGAATTTCTTTGTTTGCAAATACAGAAAGTGACAGAGCACCCTCATTTGGCAGTACAACCCAGGAACAAGCTTACGCTGAGGCTATGAGTGGGTGGTCCGCTCACTGTGCTCTCGCTGAGATCACCCAGTCGACTGAACGTGAGACTGAACTGATTCCCTCAGTGTGGAAACAGTTAAACCATCTACAGAGAAGCTGTGGTTTTGACCTTGCTGCTTTTTTTTCCCTTTCCCCTGACCTCTTACCTGGTTTCACCTCCCTCCAGCTACAGTATCTGTGTGAATGCCTCTGATGCTTGTTAGGGATTCATCTCCCTCTTACATCGTCGTTTTCACTCCCGCCTTTCATCCTGTTCCAACTCTGACTTATGTCTTCAATAAGTCATCTACCCTTTCTTATATTTCACTGTCTCTTCCTTTCGATCTGTTTGCTCCACTAGCCCGGCGAGCCCACCGTTTCCGGCGCCACCACCACAAGGGCAGGAGGGAGCGCAGGAAGCACAAGAGGCACGGCCACAGAGAGGGAGGCCACCACGGAGGAGAGCCAGGCCAGGGCCACCACCATGCCCACTTCTGAACCAAAAAAACAAACATCCCCGTTCCTTTTCTCTTCTGCTGCCGACTGCAGCTTGCCTGTCTCCCTGTCGTCCACATTTCCCCAAACACTACTTCACAACCTTACAGCCTAAAACTCTCTACTCGACTCCCTGTCCCCCCCTGCCCTGCCATGCTCTCAGACCCACCCCTGGCTCTCCGAGTCACCTTGTATCATAGTCAATACTGAGGCCTGCCAAAGTTCTGCCAGGCGTCACCAGGACAATTACAAATCCCTTTGTACTCTTTTTACTTTCCTCTCTCTGTTTTACGTTCTTGTCTAACCTGTCTGTCTCTCACCCACCCTCCCACTTGACCCAGTTTCTCTCCCTCATGGCCTGAAACATGGGGCTAAGCTGACCTGTTTTTGAAGAAAAAATTTAAAAAACCTTTGAGATCCACACCGAACAATCGTCAGAGGGAGGTGGTTTAGTACAAACTGTAAATAGAGACAACAATGCTGAATTTGCCGTATTAAAATCAGACGAGTTGAGGAAGATATCATGTTGTTGACTTGAGCCTTTTTGTCTGTTGAACACACCTTATTTTTTACAAATAGTGTTTATTTCTTGACTCTGCTGCTTTTGATTTACTCTTTGTAAGACATTGTACTTGACTTAAAGCAACATGGAGTTATTCTGACACAAATTGATTTTGTTTGAATCAGAGACAATTGTAATTGAATTATTTGATTGTTAGCGTTGTATCTCTTTGTCAGTGTAGGACAGTTACTTTAGATCTGATGCTAAACCCCCAGAGGAAAATGGAAAACACATCATTTCTCAATTCAGTTTCATCAGTCACATCAGTCCCTTTTCAGAAGTGTCGCACAATCTCGAACAGCTCTTGTTGTGTAATCCATCCACACCTGTTGTTGTCAAAGGGTTAATCTGAACATTTGATGTCAGTTTGTCTCGGATCTGCTCAGCACTCCCACGTTTGCTTTGCTTTGTCATCATTTGTGCTGCTGTAGGAATATGCGCTGTGAATTAATCACGATGATGCAGCAGAGTGAATTTCGTCTCACTCGTCTGTTTCTCTTTTGCATTGGAGTTTCACTTCTTTGCTTTCAGACAGACATGAGGGATAAAGAGCGAGGCAGAGCAGGTTATCCATCCAGATCCAGTAAGTGACTCGTGTCACAGCAAGCACGACATAAGTCCATGCACAGGGTCAGGGTGCACTGCAAAAAAAAAAAAAAAAAATCAATGTCAAAAAATCTAAACATTTTAGCCCCGTGTAGCCTTTTCCCGAACAAAATAGAATCTGCAATCAATGTGGGAAATTTCTTGCCTTTTTTCAAGCGCATTTTTGCTATCAAAGGAATTTTCTTGCAGAATGTCATTATATTGAAATAAGACAGAGTAAGACAGATCACTGCAATATATTCCAGTTCCATTTTTTTCCAGTTTATTATTCTTGTAGAGACTGTCCTCGTGTGGTTGTGCCAATTAAAGACTTAACTGTCTTTAACCTGATATTTTTATTTGCTTCAATCTATCAATACCGTAACCATACTAGATTTGCCATGGCCACAGTCTTTCCCAACCTTAGCCAAGTAGTTTGGTGCGGTTTCATCCGATTAATGTCAGCAAAATATCCAAAGTGGCCATTTTGGATTGCACTGACAGATGTATGAGGAAATGTTGTTCTTTAAACAAGCTTAAAACTTCTAAGGTAATCTCAACCCAATGGTAGCTCATTCCTTATTTGTTTAAGACAAAGAGATTTTAAAATTTTAACCTACATAAGCTTTTGGCCCCTTTGTACCCCAAAACATTCATATAGTATCACCTTATGAAGTTTTTAATGCTAACCTGTTAGCTAACTATTTACACATCCAGCAGATATTCACTTGGAGTCCAACATTATCTCTTCTTTTGGCTCTTTTTGGTCTCCACCGACCTCTGAGTTAAATGTCTGGCACTTAAACATCTAATTAATCCTCTGTGTTCACCGCTTGCTGCAAATAACGCTGAGGAAAACAGTGAAGCTGAATCAAAACAGAAAAATAGTGGAGGATAAACATAAATTTTTCGGGTTCATAAAACCAAAACAATGAGATGACAAAGGCTAAAATATTTCATTGAGTTGAGGGACACTGCAGAGATGGGTGATAACTTTTTGGGGGTTTGTCACCACAGGCATTGCCTTTTACATAATTTGATCCATTGTTAACACAACAAGATTGACTGGAGCAGCTTTAAATGTTTGATTAAATGACGTGAGATGGAGAGTTTTGCAGTGCACACTGCTCTGCCCATATGACCAGGCCTCCAAACCAGGGTGGGTTAGACATGGCAGCTAACAGAGACTTATTCAGATGACTGTTGGATCATGAATCAAGGGTGTGCACACAGGTTAAGAGGATGAATATATGTCAGAGGAGAAGGAGATGTTGCGGTCTTTCTCGTCTCAGTGTATGTTTCTCTTAGCCCTGTGTGTGTTTGAGTGTTTGAGTGTTTGTGTGTTTGTGTGTGCATGCGTGTGTGTTTATGATTTAGGATGTTGATGTTGGCTGAGGTCCCGGAGGATGATGATAGGCAGGGTCAGCAGAGATTAAGGCTTCCCCATTTCTGGGGCAGAGCAAGTCTCACAGCTGTTCACACCTGTGCTCGCTCCTCTGCGCGTGTCCTGCTTTAAAGAAGGGATTGCGACGGATAGAACAAGTGCTTTGCTCCTTTTTCCTTCCACTTTACTGCCAGGTTAAATCGCTGTTTTTTAAAACAGGCACTTTAGGTTAAAGCTTCTGGGATTACGTCCCAAACACTGAATCGGGTACTCCCTTATGTTTCCCTAATGTTTTCCCATAATATTTTGCTTTTTTATTCACCTCCTCTTTTGGCACTCATTTATTTTTTTTCCCTCAATATTTTCTTTTTACTGTGACTGTTTCACAACAGAAAAATAGTGGAGGATAGACAGATAAATTTTGTTTAACCAGCTCTGTATTGGTGAACGAATACACAGTGTTTTCAGTAGCCTTTCAAACATCTTATAAAAAGAACACAGAAGTAGGATTGGGTTATATAGAGCCACACGAGGTAAGAAAATCAATCCTTTGCACATTAATTCGCTGCCTTTGTTTGTCTCTTCTCACCTTGTCAATGACAGCACTCCTCTGCACGGAGAGGAACAGTGAACCTACACCTCTGTATCAGTTTAATTAATCTACTGCATGCCTAATTAACAAGTAGCATTATCTTAAGAACCACAGAGCTGTGATGACAAGGGAAGGGTTACGTTGTCGGACAGACAGTGGAAGGTTTAGGGTGACGGACAGGAGGCCCAGAACTGTCACAGCCATCAAACGCCTGTCGTTTCGTAGATGTCAGACTGCCTGGTGGATGAATGAAAGGGCAGACAGAAGCCCCTCTCACAGTAATTCAAATTTGAGTTGATGCCCAGCGACAGTGTAATTACAGTTGTGCAAAGGGTCAGCTGTGTCACCAGGGTTGAAAACCTTTTAAAAGAAAAAAAAAAAGATGTGATGAATCAATAAGGAACAAAATTTGGAGTAGAAAAAAGTATGAGGAGACAAATTTGGACAAAACTAAATTAAATAAGAAAACTTACTGAACTGATGTTTAATCTACTCTTTCTTCTTGTGTTGTTATTTTTTCTCACCCTTGCAGAGATTATTAGGTCTACCACAAAAACACCACACATTTATGTAAATCCTCCATCTTTGATGAGCTAGTTTCCACTTGAAAAATTTTGAAAAATTTGACCTGACTTCTTCTACCAACTGCCAAAAATCAAATGGACACCTCGTACAAAGATCAGTTCAGTTTGTGATGGTGATATTCCCATCTGGGCCGCGTGTGTCTGTGTGGTATTTTTTCCCGGGAAAGCAACAGCTTGCTTTTGGCACATCCTCTGGCACTGGTCTCCTTTTGCTCTCTGCTTTTTTTGGCCTAACGCCTGTTAGGCTTTCTCAAAGCATCTATATCACAATAAGACTTTAATTATTGAACGCAAAAAGGTAAACATTTTTCCTCACATTTTTTCCAAAAATTTGACCCTTGCTCTCAAAAGTGTCTGTCTTTGCTTTTTACTTGCCCGTTTCATCTCCCCCTTTCACTCCTCCTCTGCCCCTTTCCCTCATTGGTCTTTTTATTTGAAGCCCTGAAGGCAGGCAGAGGGGAATGAAGCCTTATAATTGCAGGTCTTAATTTCTCTTAATTAATCTCAACTGTCTCTTGGCTCCACAGTGAGCAATACACCCTAGGGGAGAGCACTAAATATCTTCACAGCCAGCAGGCCTCTTCTCTGGCCGAGCCACCTATCCTGACCCGGGCATTCCCCTCACTCAAATCTCACTGCTGGAGATTTTTGTGTTCAGCTGGGATGAGATGAGATTTAGCTGGAAAGGGACGGCGACCGTGTCTCTGTGTTGCTGTAGCTGGGACTGTCTTATTGCACCGGGTCTAAACAGGCAACACTTGGAGCACAACTTGGTTAAATTTGTTGCATGTGTCAAGAGGAAGTGTGTGCCTAGTTAAATCAGTGTGACTGAAGTGATGTGAACAAGTCAGCAGAAATTGACTTTGGCTGCGCTTCAGTCTCAGCAGGTGGGTGCAACAGCATTCATGAATACCAATGCAAATGTTTTACAAAAAAAAAAAAAAAAAAGCAACAAACACAGGCACAACAAATGAAAAAATTGCCAAGATGAGAGGGGAAATAAGGAAATTGGCTTATAAAACTCTCATCTAAAATCAAAGCATGAAGTTAAATATAATGGAAAAAAAAAAAGAATTAGACCACGTCTAAGTTAAAAATAAGTACCTGCAAGGCATATAGATGAGTACAGGCACAACAAGTTAGGCATTGATGGTTAAAAAAAGAAGACTGTTCGCTAAGGTCTGCCACCTTCATGTTGTTGCATATATATTGTTTGTTAACGTTTTGAAACAACTCTGTAAAAGGGTCTTGAATATGCATTCGATGGCTACATTCATGGTATGATGCTAAAAGACTAAGGCTAGAACGAGATATCCTCTGCAAAAAGCTACATTCTCACCAGCTGATGATCCATGGACAATGTCGAAAACATGGAAATAAAGAAAGATCATTTTTATTGTACTGCAGAGCAGAGCCAGAGTATCACAAAGGCTCCTGAACATGCTAGCAATGGCATCTGATATTTGAGCAGACTGTCAAAGCCCTTCCTTACACTTTTGCTTCTACATTTTCGATTTTGGAAAGTCTGACAAAAAAGACAGAAACTCTCCAACTGCTCCAAATTTCACAGACTATTGCTCTCATTACAGCCCTGTGAACACCACTTGACATGCCTGCTGTGCCTAGTTATAAGTTGTTCAGACAAGGGAGGGTTTAGCAAAGGGTCAACTCTGTATCAATCAATTATGATGCAAATAACTGCTCATGAAGTGTTTCAGTAAGACAACAGAGGAAAAAACACTTTCTAGATGAGGTGATGAGGCTGCCTGTTTCTTTCTTGTCAAGAGAGAGACATGTCTCCTTGTGTGAGTCCTTCTTCAGACAGTATGAAAGAAAGGTGAGAATCTCTGTCTTCTGCATGTACTGTAACAACTGTAAACCCGAGGCACTTGAACGCAGCCCTCATCAGCAATGACAACCTGATAAGAGCAGTAGAAGCTGTTGTGCTCAGTCGCACACAGACTATTGATTTCATGATTAAGCTGTCTGTCCTGAGTTCCTATTAAGTCTGTCGATGGCATTGACAGCACAGTGGCGTCGACTGACCACTGGATGTTTTCTAAATGACAGGCAAACAGATTATAGTTGTTCAGAGCACTCCTCCGTGCGAACAAGCAAGTTGTAAACTCTCACAAACCTGGATCTACTTAGATTTTTTTTCAGCATCATTTCCATCATTATCTTCTTTTCTCATTCTTATCTCAGTCTCATCGGACTTTTCAAAGCGTTTCCTCTTTTCCTCTGCATTGTCTCCTAACTGTTCCGCATCTAATGTACAGCTACACCCCTAGTGGCAGTGGTATGACATTGTGTCTCTTTGATACTGGGTAGAGACAATTTATCATTGTTGAGAGAACAGCTGTATTCTGTTGGGACGGATGGATGAATGGAGACGTGTTACAGTGAGAGAATGAGTAATGAAAGAGACGAGCACAGAGCAGAAACCAATGACAAACACTCTTTTTCTCCTCTGTGATGTATGTGATGTAAATAGTCTTTTTCTTTTCATTTTTTTTAAATCCATTTAAACTCTGGGTGTGTTTGTTGCTTAGCCTCTCTGGACCATATTCATACAGCCTCTGTACATGCAAAACCCATCTTTCTTGTCCTCCCTCTTGCTTAAACACACACACACACACACACACACACACACACACACACACACACACACACACACACACACACACACACACACACACACACACACACACACACACACACACACACACACACTGCTGTTTTAAACAGCTGCATTAGAAAAACACAGACGCTCTGGTCAGCCACACAGTCTGCAGGAGAGCCAGAAGCGAAGCGATC
Source organism: Istiophorus platypterus (assembly GCA_016859345.1). Lineage (NCBI taxonomy): Eukaryota > Metazoa > Chordata > Actinopteri > Istiophoriformes > Istiophoridae > Istiophorus > Istiophorus platypterus. Next base: position 9,257,388 of record CM029123.1, on the reverse strand, counting down.
TTTTACCATACGGACAAACATTTCTTCTTCTGCTCTGTTCCCTGCACAGCGCTTTAGTTGGCGGCGACTGTGAGCACAAGACACTATATAACTGCAACTGAGCCCCTCTGCGGCCGTGTGAATGTGGTCCACAAGTATTTATCCATATTTATTGATGTATGTTCTTATGAATTCTAGTCCTGTCATTGTATTATATTCTTTACAAGACAAATGATCATTAAAGGGAACCCTTGTTTGGATCCGTTATCTGGCTTGGTTGGAGTGGTTATTTGTGTTTAGTTCTTTTAGATTATTTAAAGCCAGTATGTGCATGTATTTTTGCAGCTGCCATAATGTCTGTTGAGAGAATAAAGATAATAATAACTTTAATTTAATAGTACTTTTCTTAAGTTCTTTATTAAAATATATGAGCAAAAGTGGTAAAATTGCACAGTAAAAAGTACAACCAGATGAATAAGATGAAGTAATAAATTTTTAAAAATACATAAAATTGTCCAGGAGATATTTGATAACACAAGTCAGTTAAAAGCCGGTTTAGCTTGGCAGGAAATCCTGGAATTGGGGAAACGGCTAGCCTGGGTCAAGCCTGTTTAATCGATACAAAAGCCCAAACGACAACTTGCAGCAATTTGTGCCAGTTGCCTGGCAACCGGCAGCGACTCCAGAAAGTTTCTTGTCCCGGTCAAATGATGGTTGAGACCACGTGACTATTGTCAAGAAAGCAAATAAGAGCAAATAATATGAGGTACCCCATGTTTATGAGAGGTTTTACAACACTATCTAGAATCAGAGCAGAATAGATAGATGGACAGATAGATGGAATTTATATATACATACACAGCCATCCTGATTGAAGCTGGATCTCTATGAATGTGCCAACATACTTTTGAATTTCAAAAGAATCAAAAAAAAAAAAAAAAAACCCTTATAAATTTCTAAACCCATTAAAGACACTGATCAAAGTTTTAAACCCCAGGCAGCTACAAGGCCTAGCACTTGAATTGATTATGTGCTGAAAAAAGGAGCTCACCGATGTAGCCAAAGGGAAGTGTTCCAAACTTCCACGCATCAATTTGTGTTGAATGATTGTATCGACCATTTTGTCAACAGTTACTCTTTACTGAAAAGTGAATGCAAAAGAAAACTTGTTTACTCCGCGGCGTAAAAATGTGTCCTCTCTTCGCTCTCACCATGTTCCTCTGCTCATAAGAGATTCTCTTCTGCCCCTAAGCTGCTGGGTTTTTTTTCGCTGGAGAACAATCTTTGCCTCTCTGACCTTCCTGTGCTGAAGAGATGTATCTCCAAATCTCTTTGGATTAGGCTTGAAATATTTTACTCTTCTGCCAAGATATCAGTAAAACTAATACAATTTTTGCTCTCATTTTTTTTTAATATTCCAGCTCTCTGGCTGCATACGGTTGAAGTAACAGTGTAAGTCGCCAAGGGCAAATCCCTCAGCGGCCCGAGTCAAAAAAAAAGTGTAGGAGGAAGAGAGGGAGAGGAAGGAGGAGACAGACAAGTGAGGGGGGATCAAAGGTAAGAGGAAGGAGGGAAGAGGGCCAAAGTGGAAGGAAAGAGAGTGAGAGGGGTGTTGTTTTGGCAGCAAACAGCTTGTGAATGCGGCTACTGTTGTGCTGTCTAACCTCAGAGACCTTCAGCTCACCTGAACTTCCTCTGATGAGATGAATCTGAGGGTCCTCTCTTATCAACGGGTGGTGTCATTGCCTCACAGCATTGTCTCCTGTAAAAACACAGCCTCCTCTCTCTCTCTCTCTCTCTCTCTCTCTCTCTCTCTCTCTCTCTCTCTCTCTCTCTCTCTCTCTCTCTCTCTTTCTGTCCTTCTCCCTGCCTCATTCTCTTGTTCCACTCATCTCCTTTTGATATGTGACACCTCATTTCATTATTCCTCAGAAACACCGGAAGAAGCCGCACTGCTGGGTTCTGTTTTCTGTCAACAATCGATCACGCTGCATATAGAGATGTTTTTCACTCAGCTCGGTGAACTCCAAGGACGCCGCTCATTAAGGGCTTCTTGCTGGGGAGTTTCTTTTAAATTCACAGCTGAAAATGACCTTCAACTCTCCTCTTTTGCTGTGAAACACTTGACAAACTTGTTATAGCCACTTGGAGAAGCACCCCATACGCTAACTAACACCATGTCCTGAGCCCTGAAATCTAAGGCCCTGAGGACCAGCATGGGTTTGTGCATGAAGTGTCTTGAGGTTTACAAAGCACACCTGAGCATCCAATAACTTTCTCATAATAGCTAATGAAAAGACTTTAAAACATACTCTCGACTGTGCAGCTTTGTCCTGATTCTTGTAATACAACTTGGCTTTGAGATGCGTAGATAAATTAAAGCGTGAAAAGACTGCTCATCATAACCTTGTTCTTGGGTCGATATCAGGCTCATCTGGCAGGCAATGGCATATCAATGGGGATCTCTGGCATTATCCTGCATTATCTCCTAATGACGCTGCCAAAGTTCAAGAAGATTATGAAAAGCAACAAGGGATTTAGCATTATCTTAGGCCTGACAGTCTCCTACTCAGCCTCGAAGCTGCTCTGCCTCTTTTCCATCCAGAATGACCCTCTGTCTTTATCTCACGCATAAGTGGCAGAACAGCTTTTTTTTTTTTTTCTCCACATACATGCACACCACGCTGCTTCTCCAAATCAAAAAAGGATTAATACACATTATAACCCCATTTATCTTCCTTCTGAATTACAGCCAGGTTGTTGAATAGCTTCACCCATGAATCTGCATTCACACCCGTCCTAATTATGGCTGCAGATGGTGGCGCATGGGCTTACTAAACAGCTTCTTTTTCCTTCATGTGTGTGTGTACGTGTATGTGTGTGTGTGGATGATTCACAACTGAGGAGCAAAGCCAGCAAAAACATCAGTGTGAGCCAGGACTTTCATATACCTTCAGCCCCACATTCTGCTCTGCCAGCTGTATGTACACTGTGCAGTGTTTTGCTACATGACCATGACTGACAGTCTGGCTATCCAGCATTATTAAAGCTGCTTTTAGCACATCCTTCAACAGTAGTGGAAAGTAATCAAGTACTTCAATTACTTTGGTATTCCCATTTCATGCCTCTTACTGCCATTTCACTACATTCTTGAGGGGAATATTCTACTTTTTTTTGTAACGTTTATAAGTACCTAAAAATCGTACTTGAATAAAGATTTTCGGTAAATTTACTTCACTACATTTCACCCCTTTTATGTATCAAACACATACAAGTGGCAAGCACACGTGGACTTGTAAGACAGAAAATACACTTTCAGTGGTGAAACATTTGTCCTATACAGACATTAAGTCATACAGCAATAATACATTAAATGGACTTATTTCACACAAAAGCAGCCCTTTCTCTTCAGTGAGACTATTACACCCTGTCTGTTTTGTACAGCTAATGAAACACATACTCTTAATACAACCGTTTTGCATTGATAGTTTTTTACTTTTGATACTTAAGTGTTAGCAACAAAATTTACTTAAGTAGTTTCACTGAAACCTGCAACAAACAACAGGTTGTGAATACACGTATCATACATCATCACCTTTTAAGTTGATATGATGAGGTTGTTAGGAATGTTGTTGGTCTGTTTTTGGTCTCTACCGACTTCTAAGGGAAATTTCTAACTAGTATCTATTATAGCACAGTTTACTTTAGGTAAAGGATGTGAGTATTTCTTCTACTACTTTCTCTCCACAACTTTGTTTTCACATCTTGGAAGCAGGAAGATGAGGAAAGCTTCTTTTTTTTTGCTCTCGACATGTTTAGATCTCTCCTGCTACTTACTACTTGCAAGCTACTTCTTGCACTCAGTTCTTGAGGTTATATGGAGAACTTGGCAAAGCAGTGTGGTAGAGCTAATTATCTTATGAAATATTAAGTCAGAAAGATCTTTTATATACCCACTAAACAGGGAGTGTGACAATATTGACACACTAACACGGAAATATCTTCGCAGTTTTTAAGGTCAGAAGTTTGAGCTCTTTACGCTGGCGTCCTCAGGGACGTCACTCCAAGTTCCTTAAAAGATAGAAGTGCACACAGACCATGAAGTGAATTGTAGGTGTTGTGGGAGTAGGTCTTGTGACTGAGGTGAGATAAGGTTCAGCAGTTTGTGTACTTCTAGAGTCACTCGCTTCCCTCTCTCCCCTGCAGGATCACAATAGCTCCCTGACTAGCCAGTTTCTGCATGCTGATATCCTCAAGTCTTCCTCCATTCCCCATCACTCTGCATTCCAGCCATTTTCTCTCCCTTTCCCCACTTTTCCCTCTTATCTTTCTGCCTTCATTTATTCCCTCAAACCCCTTTGCCCCCACCTATCTCTCTTCCACGATTCTCTCTGTTACTTTCTCTGCTGCCTTTCAGTCTGTCCCTCCCTGTGACTTTGTGTTTCTGCTGAGGCAGTCTCCTTTCCTTCGTCTCTTCTTATCAGACAAACAAAAACACACATCCCTCTGTCTTTCCATCCACGTATGCACGCACGCATGCACACACGCACACACACACAACCTCATTCCCTAACAAATGGTTTGAACTGTGTCATTAACCTCTCACTATTCTCCTTCAACCCAGTCCAGGATTGTTGAAAGTTCCCAGTGAGTAAACCAGTGTGACTCACTCTTGATGTGGCGAGTGTGACAGCTCGCTACCAAAGAGAAGAGCTGATGGAAAGAGGTTGGTTTAACTGTGGTAACAGTAAAGCACACTTTTGTTCTGAGGCATCTATAGATAACAGGGCAAGCTCTCCCATTCATTAGCCATAGTGCACTCCATTAGACAGTTAACACTTTCAATTAACTCAATGCTGCTGCCTGTTTAATATGCCCTGCACTCTAGGGAATACCTCTCACAATTGGCCTATTACCCATCTCTACAAAAGCAACTGCTTTCAATGCATAATATGTATCAGCAACTGCATGCTGCAGCCGAATGACACACAGAATGCATAAGTCATTAAGGGAGATGGTTCGGGGAAATAGGGTAATTTAAGAAGCTGTTTCCCATGGGCTAATGTCTGTTTGTGTGTTCAATCATAGCTATGTTGAGGTCTGATGTAAAGTAGAACTTAATTCCTGTGGGGATAATCTCCAGGCATGGCACGGCTTTGCTCCCATCTTAGCCTGAAATGTACACTGTCAACAAATGAATCATGTGCCCAGGCATTAGTAGAAAGGGATACAGGAAGGATTTCTGAGGTTTCCAGATCTTATTGACGACAGCCTTTGTTTAAAAATTCTGAACGAGTGAAAAAGATTTGCAAGGTTCAGGTTTTTTATATTCAAGCACTGTTTTGACATTAGTTGGGTTATTTACATTCTTTAATGTGACTGAGGCTTAACGTATATTGTAAAATAGAGTCAGCAATAGAAAATTTCATTCTCAGAACACTTAAGTGCCATCAGAGGATGAGCTCTAGCTTCTGTGATGGCAAAGTATTTTCTGGTATCACACTATTTATAGTCTAGGCTTTTAAGGCACAGAAAGAGTGAATTGCCACAAATGAGGTGGCAACCTGGAGTAATAGCTGTGGAAATGGAATCATTGTAGATACATAAACAAAGAGCCAGATTTCAGATGTTTTCTCATGAACTGACTTTGGTTATTTGTAGTAAGGGTCCATATTGTAGTTTGGTCTAATAAACTATTAGTTAGATTTAGTGTGAATTGCATGAAAAGAGCAACTCACAATGTGGACAATGAAGCAGACCACAAGAGGGTGCTGACCTTGAGAAAAAAATGATAGGTCCAAAAAATGAATATAGAAGATAAAGTTAGTTTCCCAGTTAGTTCGATTCAAAGACAAGCAGCACAAATTCATAGCTGTTTAGATTTTTCTTCATTTGAGATGAAGACATTACCAACACCAGCAATTTCCCTTTATTCCCTCGGATTTTGGTCATTATTGACTCATTGACTCGTCGAGAAGACTGTCAGACAGGTTTGGGAAAACATTCTCATTCATACAAGTTAAGTCAAATGTGTTCTCTACCCTCTTTTTCCCAGTGAGCCTAATATGTTAGAGCTAGTACACCTTGGGCACATTGTGAAGCTGTATCTGGGAAATCTAGGATGAGTCTCATAGTTATTTTTCACAACATGAAAAGGCACTGGACACCCACATTTTTGGCCTGATTAGAGTTATGGTCAGGTTGAGGGTGATGAAGCTATGCTGAAGATTATCTGGAGTCACCAAAGTCTTTGGCTTTGACCAAAATCATTCCCGACTATAAAATTCACTATACTGTCATCTAATCTATTTGTGTCTCAAAATTCTGAGTGTGTAAATCTATGCACTATATAATGTCCTCAAAAATTCACACAGTGGAACAAATAAAGTTCGTTTGTGAGCAAACTTGTTTAGTGTCAGTGACATCAATATTTACAGAGGTGAAAATTAAATCTGAAATTTCAATATACTGTTCACTGAAGAGTAAGCTACTGAGTGTATATTATATGGGGAGTATTTGATTGCAGACACAGGCTATGTTAATGAAAGCAATTTCTAATGTTACAGGTGTTTTCACATACTGTCTGATTAGGCCTCTGCTCAGATTCAGTTTAGGCAGAGCAGTGATGTGGGATAATGTGGGATCCATCTACTAATAGACCTTTTCTTTCACAAAAGACATTTTGTCATGTAATATCATTAAAAGCACAGGTTTAATTAATAACCTTAAGGATGGCTTCACCCAGTACCATGGTATTCTGCATGCTTGCTTACTGGACAAGCCTTTTGGATACTTAAATAGAAGGGAGCCATCATTAAACTTGTAAGCTGTGACTTTCTTGATATAATGAGAGAAACGTGTGTAATTTGTCCAACAATTTGAAAGAAAATCACCTGTAGAATCAAGGAGATGTCAGTCAACCTGTGATGTGCACCAAAAGCGCATGTGATGCCTTTAAATCCATTTCTACTGATGTATTTGACTGGTATTAACCCCCTTTCATTCTATTTCATGTGTCCCTTTGTGACTTGTCCCCCCCTTTCAGCTTCTATCTCAGGCCCTGTTCAGGCCCTGACCTCTGTCACAGGCTGATAAATGAGAGCCAGCGTCATCCCATCCCTTTGATTTGATTGTATGGCAGGACTCTGTTGTTATAGGGTCACCTAATTTCATTTCGTCCTTGGAAGAAAGGGCGATGAGGAGTCCTGATGAAATGAGGAAAGCACTGTCATCTTCTAAGCAAACTAGTTTAAAGGCTTTGTTCACTTTTCTGCAATGCCTCTGTCTGTGCCTGACCAGTATCTCTCTGCTGCCTTGCCTTTTGAGCTCACCATCTGTGGAATGGGTTGATTTCTTTGAGCACTCAGTTGGTTCAACATACAGCTACTACTACTGTTATTATTCCTCTTAACAAAAGCAAGCTACGTACAGATCTGTTTTTCTGCTTGCCAAAGCGCCGGCAGTCAAATCGGAAAAATTTGCTGCCACTTGAGATGACCTTGCTCTTACATAAGATTGAGTTGCTGCTAAATGCCATGCAAAGTGAATTTCAAATGGGCTATACCACAATCCAGAGCACATAAAAAACATCTAAATTACTTCAGCAGTAAAATCCAGAATATAGAATTCTCCATAAATTATAAATGTCAGACTGCATCAAGCAGGACTTTGTTTATTAATTCAGTGGCTGTGACTAAATTCACATAGTGGGACACACTAATGGGGCTGGTGAGAATACTCAGCAAATCATTAAAATCATCAACTCTGATCATCCAGGTCATTTTACAGCTCTTCTTTTCCCTCTTTGAAAATCTAAAAGAAGAAGAAAAAAAAACAGCATAAAGCTTTCAATGCACAAACAGAAATGTTTTTTTCACAGCTCAAGTTTGTCACTCATGGCAAATTTTTCATAACGTTGGACTTGCCATGAACTTGACTTTAATTGCATGCTGTCAGTTGCTATGACGATAACATGGTTTGTTCTGTTGTTTTGGCGCAACACCAACTCTCTCCCACACAGAGTCAGGTTCACTGTTGTGCAGTTTCTCTCGCTGGCAAACACTGCGATACGTGAGGCAGAGCAAAGCAAAGGGCGAAACATCCATCACTTATCAACTTTGACTCCTCCTCACATAGATGTTGTATAACTGTTATGAAGGACTCTGAAATCAGAGGTGAAAGAGTCAGAAGGTCATTAGTTGTGTGAAGTCTTAGTTGACAATATGACAATGTCTAAACTGGAAATGCGCTTTTAAAGACAAAATATGATGAACCTCAGGTGTAATTTTACGCCACACTGGTAGTTTGGCACTATGGGGGGCAATTACATTTAGTCAGTCAGTTGGGCCCCCACTTTGCATTCAGACTGAAACATCTCAACAACTACTGGAAGAACGGCCTTGAAATTTTATACAGATGTTCACGGTCCTTTGAGGATGAAGCCTATTGACGTGGGTGATCCCCTGACTTGTCCTCTAGCGCTACCATGAGGTTAACATTTTTGGTTTTTGGCAAAATGTGTCTGCTGCAATCTAATGGATTTGCATGAACTTTTGTACAGATCATCACGGTTCCCAGGGGATATATATGTATCCAGATGACTTGGTTTTACTGTGACTTTACCTCGAGCACCACCATGACACTGACATTGTGTCATTTTGAGTGAAATGTCTCAACAACCATTTTATAGATTGCCATGAACTTTGATACATACTTCTATATTCCCCTAAGGAGGATTTGCAATCATTTTGTTAATCCCTCTACCTTTAATCAAGGTTCCATTATAAGTTTGAAAATGTACTTTATCCAGTACTATGGTTTATCATCAAATACATGCAAAATAAATGATACTCCCATCAATCTCAGCTGTACTTTTATCTAGTGCTAATTAATGCTACCAGGCAAAACTCAAATGGTAAACATAGTAAACATTACACCTGCTAAATGTCAGAATGTTAGCATTCAGCTCAAAGCACCACAGACCACAGCCTCAGGGCCTATAAACATTATAGCAGAACAACAAATGTCTTGCGTTGCACGTTCTGCGTTGGTTAACACAGTTTTCACCGCACCACAACTCCTGTCTGATCTGTCCAAGCCAGACCCTGATCTCTAATTGCTCCTGATGTTTAGGCATGCGCCTTTCATGGCTGCTCGCTGCCATTAGCGCGAGTGTGTGAATGAGGCACACTGTAAAGTACTTTGGATAAGTGCTCTAACATTCCATGTCCATTACTTTAAACTCATCGGACCATTTAGCGAGCCCATGAAAACATCACGCATTCGTTATATTTCATCTTTTGTTTAATCAGGTTCTTCCTGCAATACCAATTTGTAAATATCTTAGAAAAAAACTGCACCAAAACACACGTTGTTCACACCAAAAACTTACAACTTTATTTTTCCTGAACATTCATCCATTCTTTAGTGGCAAACAGACTCTGTAATAAAGTTATCTGCATGTAACATTTATAGTACAATTAGTTGCCCAGGTAGCTTAAAAGTGCAGTATGCTGGGTAAGTAGCAGGTATTGTAGCTTTGTGCTTCTGTTAATTCAGCCCTAATGACTACTCTCAGCCAAACAATACATGCCCACTAAAGTTAAGCCAAGACGCCATCATAAAATAAAGCTCTATGTATTTAAAGTGCAAATATTTTAAGAGCTGGTGCAATATTTACTACTTGGCCTGTTCAGCTCTGATGATGAAATCGCCAGGTCTTAGTTAATGAGAAAAATGTCTCACATTGTGCCAGAGGGTTACTAACCAAGCATGGCATCCAGTTACAGGCAATTACACTTTGTACAATCAAAACTTAACAGGGCATCTTGGATTTTTTCCATACAGTGAGGCAGATCATCCCATCTCGCCCAGTAATGAATGTTTTCACCCTGGGACTGGGATTCTGGCTCAGACTGGGGCTCAGTGCACAGGAGCCACAGCAGGGGCCAAAAATATGTTCCGCACATACTCACACGTAAACAAGGATATTCATGGCAGACCCTCTGATCTGATGTGGGCCTGAATGACAATCAAGCTGCTGTTTAATCTTGCAGTTTTCCAGCAACAGATGTGCTAACATTCTCAGTCCTTAAGATGATTGACTGACTGCAGACGAAAGGGAAATCACCCCATTAAAGATGTCATCCTTAATTTTACACAGCCTCACTTCTCTCTAGCAAAACTGTAAATGAGTACATCTTGTCTGAGAGTGTGTTACTTTAAAAGCGATGAATGGAGTCTGGGTGCTAGGCGACAGTTGTTGCAGTCAAATCTAAAATTGCATCTCCTGCTCTCAGTCTTTCCACTTTAAATTCACCCCTGTGGCATTCATGGGGATGCTGTTGCTGCTTTTGCTCCTCGTCAAACTATCTGTAGGGATTTTTGTCATTTCAGTACCACCTGCTCTTTCATCCTTGTTCTTGCGGAAACAGTAGACCCCATAGAGGCGGAATTTTTTATCAGGGAAGCCCAGGTGTCGGACGCCTGGCTGGGATCCTCCACAGCGAGAACGGGGGTTGACTATGGGGTAACGGACACTGCCGTCCTCAAGCCAACCTGCTTCACAACGGTCCAGAAGCTGGAACTTCCACGCTGCGTACAGCTGACCCACTTTGGCCACCACAGAACCATCTCGAATGCAAGCCTTCATCGCCTCCGCGTAGTTCACCTTCTTAAACCGTTTGAGGAAGTACACTTCGCCTGGGGGAAATTATGGAGGAGAGGAGAGGAGAGGAGAGGAGAGGAGAGGGTGGGTGTTGTAGAAAATGTGAAGAGAAACAGAGCAAGTGCATTGTTCAGGAGTGCAAAAGGAAAAAAAGCAGAGAGGACAGAGGGAAAGCCCAGGGACAAGGCGAGCCCCGAGGGTAGACAGTGTCAGTTTTCCTGGCCTGTTCACCTGATTGTGTTCAGAATATCAACTCATTCAAACAACTGTCCGGACAGCTGCAAAAAAAAAAAAAAAATCGAAAGGCAATACTCTGCATTCGGAAAGCACTCTTACTCAACTCACTCTTAAAATCTTCCATTTTTATTCTCATCTCACCTCTGGGGAGACTTTTGGTCGGGCAGTAATAAAGAAATGGGCATTCTGATTCCCTGAATTGTTTTGGTGAACTGAGCTGGATCACAAGGCAGCTTCTTCTAAAAAGAAATAAATGATAAAGAGGCGAACCGAGCATTCGCTGAACAACTGCAATCATGAAAATCATGTCCGCAGCCTCAGCTTTGCACTCGGCTCGGCTAATGATTTTGTGCCGGTTTATGTGACTCGTGGCTATTAGAGAAGCAGAATATTGTCTCATATTTCCCAAGGGGACGCTCAGTAAATACCTTCCAGCTGGACTGAGCAACAGTATCGGTCACGACCACTGCTGAAACCTCCTGCCCACAACAGACTGTCCACAATAATTAACACACAAGGGAAGCCATGAGCAGTCATTTAAGGTTTCTGTCATTCTACCTTTTTCTCGCTGAGTAAAGGAACTGCCTCTGTTTCACAGTCAAGGCTGCCCACAAATTGGGTTTGTGATTCAAAAAAGGAGCAGGGTCTTTTATCTATTTCGTTTTTAGACTCCGTGAGAAGTTTTTAAATCTTTTTCAAACTTTGAAGAAGTGCATGCAGGCATGAAGAGACATTTTTCCAAACCGACTTTTTTCAAATCCCCTTTTAACCAATGAGGCACTATGTGTCACTAATATGGTAAATGTTTGAAAAAAGTAGTTCCAAATTTTAGGAATAATGCTTATTTGCTTTCTTGCCAAGACTTAGATTATACAATTAATACCACTCATTTGTCTTAATATAAAGCTACAGTCAGCAGCCAGTTAGCTTAGCCGAGCATAGCATAAAAGACTGGATGAAGAGGAACAGACCTAGTCTGGCTTCATTTCAAGTTAACAATATCTGCTTGATAGCACCGCTAAAGCTCACTATTTAACATGTCACATCTGTTTCGTTTAACATGTATAAAAACATACAAAAAATGAAGATGGAAGCTCTGTTGTTTGCCTGTTTCTGGCCATGAAATAATCTGGCACCTAACTCCCTACTGTACTTCTTACATTTCAGCTTTTGCACAGCTTAAACAAGTGGGATGCAATGTTCTGACTTAGAGACGTTAGGTGGTGGATTCTGTTACTTTTTGGACTGAGCCAAACTAGCTTTTCCCCCTTTTCTAACTGCTAAGCTAACCATCTGCTGACTCTAATGCATACGTTGCCCATTTATAGTACATGAGTCTGGTATCAAACTTCTACTCTAACTCTCAACATGAAACCAAATAAGCTTATTCCAAAAAAATAACAAACTTTTTGCTTAATAACTGATGTTAACTTGTTTCAACTGCCCAGAGACGACTGTAAGCTTACTTACGTAAATTTGTTAGAGAATACTGTAAGTAAATACTGCGGCCGAAAAAAACTAATACGGCCTCTTACTTTTCTCAGTTTGTTCGAGCTTGTGAACCTGGACGTGGATTGTGCAAAGGAGACACTCACAGACTCTGAGGGAATGTGACGTAAATCAAGGAAGTGGGAGATGAAAGGCAATGCTTGGCACCCAGCGGACACCGTGGCCCTAGCAGGGCCGAATCAACACAGCTTGATCTAAATCCAATGGCCTTAGGCATTCGAGATCACAAGCAGAGATTAGAGACATGGACCTCATTTCCCCTCAGTCCAACACTCATGATATGTCCTCTTTCTATACAGTATCGCAACCACCCCAGCCACAGATGCTGGTTACTAGACTGGACGTTTGTATATAGGTCTACGATAATGTATAAACAGGGGTATTAAGTGAGCTGCGACGACCCAGAACGGCGTTCTGGCACCTTTGATTAATAAGTGAATATATCTGATTGGCAGGCTCATACAAAATAATCTGGGCCAGTGGTCAATCAAAAAATCCATAAAGTTTTTACCAGCCCTGTCCTTTTTTTTTACCAGCCCTCTTTGTGTGCCTGTCATTTGCATGAGAGCCTGCTTCGTGCCCCCCCCGCCGAGCTGCCACACCAGATCTCAGTCTCCCCCCACCTGCTAAATGCCGCTTTAAACTCTGTGTACAAAGTGTCTCTGATCCTCAGGTACACATGCATGTGTACACAACCGCCACTGCCAACTTATAGATCTCTCTTTTTCTCACCATTGAGCTTGGAAGTGAAACAGAAAGCATCATAGCGCTCATCCTCCTTATGCCTGTAGCCATAGTTACGAACACCAGCAGGGGCGTCTTTGCGGCCGCACTGCTCTCTGGGATGGGAGATAGGGTACTGGACTGAGCCATCCTCCAGCCATCCAGCATTACACCAGTCCAGTCCTTCCAGCCAGGCCTGTGGAAGGAGACAATGTCATACTGTTAGTACTGTTGGTGTGTCATACTGAATGTAGTTTCTGACGCAACTTCATTACTCTGGTCTTTAATGTGGACAGACTTAAAATGGGAGGGCAGCTCTGCAAACCTCTGGCTTGGTCGTATTGATATTCTTAATATCAGACTCACTACTGCTCTAAAACTGTTTATGAATGAGGGTTGTAATCTGTAATTGGATCATTACATAAACACATTAGCCTATAAATCAACATACTATAACATACTTAACATACTATATCCCTACACGGGTCCTTGGTAGTGATCTTAGACCTTTACCTTTCCCTTTTTCTGCCTTGAATATGACAGACTATCCTTGTTTGAACTGCATGGATGGAGTGAATTCACCTTGTGCAGTTGAGAGTGGGAGGCCAGGATCGCATCCTGCTGTTTACAGGCATCCTCAGCCTGGTGGTAGTTGAGCTTATAGCGCCCCTCACGGGGGTAGTAGGGAAATGTCACTCCTACGGTTGACAGACACAAATTTACTGTTGAATGCGAGGCCGTAAAATAATGAATTTCAATCCAGTCTCAAGCGAATTAAAAAAGGTTTTGAACAACACTTTAGACAACAGCAAGTACAATCAAGTTATACATATGTCATGGCTTTGACAAAATCCTAACTCCTGACCTTCTAGGTCAAGGTTGACAAATCCTGTGTCATCTTCCATGTCATCAGTGACTTCACACTCATAGCGTCCATAGTCCTCCAGCGTGACATTTTGGATGATCACTGAAGCGTCACCTGGTCCCGCCTGCTCCAGAAACACACGGCCTCGATATGCTCCGAATACACGCTGCTGCCTGAAGAGATTTCACAGAAATTTTGCTGCCTTCAAAATTTCTACAAGCACAGTGAGCAAAATATTTTTCAGAGGTAGATTCCAGTGAGATACCTCATTTAATAGCCTGTAAAAAAGAGCTGTGTATTTAATATGAGTGGGTTCATGATAACTACTCCATAGAAACATTTGTGTTAAGCTTCTATACTGTACAAGGGAAATCAATCACTCAAATCAAGAAACTGAGGAACGGGAAAATTTGCACAAAAATATAGAAACAGATTGACCGACAGAAAAATGCAGAAGCAGGATCAACCTTCCGAGTGCAACAAAGACATCCTCAAACTGCAGTGCGTCTGTCACTTTGGTCCATTTGATTCGGATGCGAGCAGGGTCAGTGTTCTCTGGCTCATGATGGAATCTGCAGGGCAGAGTGATGGAGCCGCCACGATGTGTCACCACTTTCCCAGGAGCTGTCTGTACGATGACCGCTCCTGTGTCATCCTCTGCAGAGAGGAAGACAAAAAAGGCTGAATTATCAATACATTGCATTTGCAGAATGATTTCGATATAATTAAAATATTTTCTCTAATCTTTCTGGTTTGTCTACTTATTTTCTGTTTTGGAAATGGATTTTGACTGATGTTTGTAACATTTACGCTTGTCATTCATATAGTATTGCTCTCATGGCCAGAAATCTATATTTTGAATAGTGCCACTTGGTTGAATTAGGGGTAAATATTCATAAAAGTGGTGCATACTAGTGAATGCCTGAGGAACTCTGCATTACCATACAAATATGCACAGTCAAGTTCTTTTCAATGCTGTTTGAAATCACCCTTGATACTGCTATTATTTGTAATTCATATTCTACTCGTAAAATTCAATCTTTGATTCTCTTTGTGAGGGGTATCACAGCATGACGAAATGGAATCAGCGTCAGCTAATAAAGCCTGAGCTGTTTACTGGGGCTGACACGAGTGCCTCAACATTCAGCCTCTCGACAGTGGAGAACGTTTTTTTGATCAAAGGGTCCAGTGTGCATTTCAGTCTCTCCTCTGTCCAGATCTATCAACAGATTACCCAGTCCAAAAATTTAACCTCAACCTCTGCCAAGAGAACTTCATCAACTTGACCCAAGACTAATAGTAAGCACAGGCCTCACCATCCAAATGGGCAATAACAAGACCTAGTTTGCATTTTTGGCAGACATTTGTTCAGACGCTGTTTGTGTGTGTGTGCGTGTGTGTGTGCGTGTGTGCGTGTGTGTGTGTGTGCGTGTGTGTGCGTGTGTGCGTGTGTGTGCGTGTGCGTGTGTGTGTGTATGTGTGTGTGTGTGTGTGTGTTTGCCTGGGCAACCAAAGAGTACGCACATGATAAGTGTGGTGTAAACATTTAAAACATTTAATGAGCTGCTGCAAGAGGTTTTCTGCTATGTTGTGACCAGATAAAGGCACCTACAATTATCCATGCCAGCCAGCAATTAGTGCTGTCACTGCTTACTGCTCTCTGCAAAGTTGTTTATCACCAGCAGCCACAAAAGCATCAAGTATTGTTTGATCAAAACTTTGAGCACATTATTTCCTAGCACTAAAGGCAGCTCTGCAACCCACTGATGTTAAGAAAAACACCATGTTACAATTTTGCTGTTACTAAGGGCTGGTGATTGCAGATGGGGAGGGTTTATGTCCCAGTCACTGCACCAGTGACTCCCACTGGTTAATCACGGTGCCCGTGTTGAGGGCTGGGAATCTAAAAAGGGGATTGTGTGTGCCTCACAATGCATTATACTCTCCTGGTAAAACTAGAAGCTGAAGACAAGCTGCAGACACAAACAAACGTACAAAACAGCTGACAGACAAAGCAATAAAACTAACTAGGGACTTAGTTGAGTATAAAAAAACAGAGAAAAGGGGAGTAAATATCTTGAAACATGACTGCAGCAAGATGACACTGCTCCCGACCTACTAGTTGTGAGATGCAGTGACTTTATGAGGCAGTGATATGAGGGAGGGATAGGGGTTGTCTGCCAGCCTCACATACAAATCTGAGTTACTACTTAAATATCATCCCTGGTACTCCACTGCATTCATTCATTGTCTGTAGTTGCTAGTTCTTTTTAGCTCTGCTTAATTTGCAAAGCAGCAAAGTTTGATTGCCAAGATTTTATACACAAAACATATAAAGAACAAATGATATGTAATGCTACTATAACATTGGTTGGGAGAATACCTGGAAGGCACGTGGAGGACTTTAATCATGTGAGAATAACTATATTTCTATTAACTTCTGCTTTGTAGACACTATGGAAAGCCAGGTCTCATGCAAGTAAATAAATTGAATTTATCGCTGCACTCACATGAATAAAAGCATGTCGGTGGAAATTTGTATGTAAATGAATTTGGGCACAGTTTAGTTATGCATTTATCACTTCGCCAATGTAAGAAACATGAAAGAATTACATGTCCTTACCAAGAACATGCACCACTTTTCTCCCTCCCTTCTCTATGTCAGTGGGAAGGGAGGTCACTGAGAGGGCAGAGGTCAGGATCAAAACCACACATGACATTTTCCCAAAGGTTAGAGGCTTAGACCACTTTGAGAACTGCAGAAACGAGAAAAAAAGAGCATCACAGGTTCACCTTAAGTGGAGAAACTTGAAAATTAGCACAGTAATATTCCGGGGCACAATAGAAACCAAAAATTTATTGGAGAGAGGCAGAAATGTCAAGGACAGCAGCATGACATCCCTTCCTCCAAAGAGTTGAGGGCAGCGGCAACTTTGGTATGAAAGTGGGACTCACTGTACATACATGGTGATGGATTAAAAATTAGCATAACCACACATTTTCCATGCCCTGGGCAGAATCCATCGGTCTCAGGGTCAGTTTTGCATGGGTTCAGTCATGCTCAACCCTCCAAACATCACACCAGAGAACTTAAATGTTTGGTAGCTTAGCTGGCCAGTTGGTTAGGAAAAAGCCAACACACAGGTGATTACCCAAACTTTCTCAAAACAAGAAAATCAGGCTACTGTGTCTGGTTTGAGAGTCATGCTCTAAAGTAGCTTAGCAATCTGCTACACACATTAGCTTCAACCAGCCAGCTTTGTAGCTAGCAGCCACAATATGAAAAGGAGAGATAGTCCTCATGGGAGAGTCAAAAATGAAAGCTTGTTTGGTAACTTTTTATCCTTACTGTCGAGTGCCAGCTGAAGGGATGGGAAATATTGGGAAAGTTTTTAGGGAGAAAGGCTTGCATCAATGGTTGCCAATAATAAACACGGAATTACATGCAAGCTTTAATATTTCTAGTGTCCGTTGTGTTTTATGTACATATTAGAAATATATCATGACAGAAAAGGGCAGAAAGAGACTACAATACATTTTTAAAACTCTCATTAGAATAGAAAATCAATCTCCTTGGGCAGTGGCCAGTGATGGATCACTCAGCTGAAAAGCAAAGTTTCTCCTGGAAGTTACTGCTGCTTATTCGGGTCAAGTGCTCATTATCTTTACAAGCTCTCTCTAGGTTATGGCTGAGTGTGGTGAATGCACAGAGCGCGACAGTGAGTGGCTTATGTATTTTGACCCAGTATACTGTATGTGATACTAATGGTGATGCTGCATAAAACCCTAATGGATTGCCAAGGAGATACAGTAGCTCTCTTCAAAATATAAACTTTCAACCCATGCTCATATGCATGTGTTTTTCTTCTACTGCATTGTGGATGGACTAAAATCATCATCAAAACAATATAAAAGAATCAGGTGGGTATTCTGCATTATCAGTGTCACCTGTGATTAATTGCCTCCTACAAAACAGTTGCAGCACATAACGTCTGAATATGAAAACAGGCCCCAATGAGGCAGATTCACTAAAGCAGCTACTTCACATTCACATTGCACCGTATAAAGAGCCCTGCTGCATTGTTATTTTCTCAAGGTTAGGCCAATGATCATCCCTGCAGTTCTCATGCAGCACAGAGAACTACAGAGCACAGCCGCACTATTCGAGCACAGAAGGGAACTTACCATGGCTATCACAACAGGATTGATGCCGGGATGAAGCAGATGTGCTGCAGTTTCACTCCTCGGCCAGGCTGAATGTTGTTCTGCAGCAGATCTCACCTCTCTCCCTCTCTCTCTCTCTCTTTCTCTCTCCCTCTCTCTCTCTCTCTCTGTCTCCAGTCCCATCGCAGAGCTCTCGCACTGCAGGGGAACCACCGTTGTTTGTGGGTCCCGCAGTCCTTCGATGACGCAGCACACACTGGACTGTGGAGGCTGTGTGTATAAGTCGATAAGGGATTTCACACTGATTTCATGTTTGTTAATGACTTTCTGTGCATTATTGAAGCCCATCAGACACTTATTGGTCTGAGACTCACACTATGTTTAAATGAATGAGGATGAATCTCCTTAACTCTTAGACAGAACACTGTTGCTATTAGGGACCAATCGAAGTAATGGAGGCTGGTAGTGTTGATACTGTGATTGCAGATTGAGATTGATCATTTCACTCAAGACAAATCAGTGTCCTGAAGAAAACTTTATGGCTGAGAGAGAGAGAGAGGTAATGCAGCATTAGCATTAATGAATAATACCAGTGATGCAATGTAACTAAGTAGCCTACAGGTACTCAAGTAACAGTATTAAAAGACAAATTTGAGGTATTACCTCAATGTCATTCGACATTACACTTCTGCTTTACTACAATTACTTTAATATTGGATTGTACTGTTTACTCCACTACATTTAATTGGCTTTGTTACTAGTTATTTTATGGATAAATATAATGTATTGTAAAGAAAACTTTGAATTGCTTATCATCTTACCTCTGATACTCTAAACATATCTTGCTAATAATACAAAAAGCACTATCTTAATATTGCATTAGTGTTAGTTTTACTCAAGTGAAGGATCTGAATATTTCCTCCACTACTGAATAATAACACTAAATAAAATGGAAATCAGAGAGCACATACCTTCACCAAGTCTAATGCCAACAACATAGACTAAAAGTTCAGAGACAAAAATTCAAATACATAGTGAATGATCCCATTCTACCCCAAAATATAATGGATTAGTCCCTGACCCATGCTTCATCCCACCATCAATTTTGGCGTAAATCAGTTCAGTAGTTTTCCCCTAATGCATCTGACAAATAAGCAAACAGACACAGTTGAAATCATAGCCTCCTTGGCAGATATAAATAGCAGATATATGACTAAAC
This sequence comes from Istiophorus platypterus, assembly GCA_016859345.1. NCBI lineage: Eukaryota > Metazoa > Chordata > Actinopteri > Istiophoriformes > Istiophoridae > Istiophorus > Istiophorus platypterus. The sequence goes on along the minus strand of CM029123.1, from coordinate 9,238,026 downwards.
ATGAATTAATAATGGCATACAGTAAATTCATTGGGGCAAATTTATTATTAAGTGACTAACATATTGACATTACTTTTATTAAATAAAAATTCTGCCATAATGCTTTATGATTGATCCATCCCCAGTGTCAGCTGTGATTGGCTCCAGGTGACCCTCAAAGGATAAGCACTATAAGCTAATGTATGGAATCAATCCATCAATTAACCTGGCCAAAAAGTGGCCTGCAATATCAGAGAGGACACCAAACTTAATTACAATGCAAATGACCAGGATATTCAGTGGGTTCACTGACTTCATTAGATTTGCCTTTGAAGTCTGGGCCCAGGAAATGGGGAGTTAAGGCCTCTCCCTTTGCTGTGCTGTAATAACATTAAGCTTCCAAAATGTCTGATAGGAAATTGTCAACAGACTCACATGAAAGCAAATGTTTTTGCCTTTGTAGTCTATTCATTGAATCTTGAAGGTGTAAATGCTTTTGGAAGCAGATGCAGGTAGGTGAGACTGGTCATTAGTTTCTGCAGCATTACATGCTTTTTTTTTTTAATTCATCCACTCAACAGTGGAAAATGGTGTTAAAGAACTGTATCATTGACATGTCTGAAATTGAAGTCTCTCTTAAGTAACATGTGGTGTATGCTAAACGAGAGCCTTTCATGAGAATGATAGTTGCATGAGAGAGGCTCTCAAGATGATAGTATGGGAGGAGACATGACACTTAGCGTGAGGCAGCTACACTCTATTAAAAAAAGGAAAAAGAAAGAACTGCAGTGATTGCTACATTATTGCATACTGTGCTACTGAGACTCAAGTTAGGAAGAAGTGTCTTGTCAAGCAAGGAACTGGACCTGTCAGCTGCTGTGCAGCTGCTTGAGTTACTGTGGTCCTGGGTGGCATCACAATGAGAGCAGTTGAAACAGTTTGAGACATGTGCCCAGGTTCTCCCCGGAGCATCACAGTCCTATCAGCAAAAAACAGTCGAGTCCACAGACAATAAATTCCTGCTCGGCGGAAGCTAAAAATTCAAGGTTAACACATTAACACTGACAGCTTGCTTTTAGCCTTGAGCCAACAGGCGGATACTTCAAAGACATTAACGGTCAGTTTGGTGTGTTATTTAACCTGGTCTTCAACGATGTATTGGTCACACTCTAATAAACAAAATATTCTCTATCCTGTATCAACAGGATTTAGACAAGGCCTCCACAGAAGAGTTGCTCCACTTTGGGGCCCTTAGAGCTGAGCAGAAAGATTATCCTCCTACAAATCTATTACACGTTGAGAAAACTGACTGCAGGCACCTTTTTTCCAATACTGTTGTAGCACTGTGGATTTTTCTAAGATTATTTGTTACCTATGAGGGAGGTAATTTCTTCAAATGAAATGCATAAAAAATGAACTGAGAACAATGATGAGACAGAAATGTCTATCAGCAGTGATTCAGTGAGCTGGATTGCTGGGATTTAACAGCCCAGTGTGTGGAAACAAAATCAACAAAGTATTGCTAAAGATAGGAATCTGTTGTCATTTGTGCACTGGTGCATAAATGTGCCTATTTTAGATGCATTAGAGTTCAGTCTTTCCCTGGAGATGCGTGGATGGGCAGAGCTGGTTATGTCGGCCAATAATCAATGAATGCAGTTGTTCAGAGGTAAATATTTAAGAACAGTTAAACAGGTTCACTGATCACCAACACTGATCACTGCCTTCACCTACCTGACACCGATCTGATATGAATCTTTTATAAATGTTGAAAATGCGTTTAAATGAGTCAAACTACTGATGACCAATCAGAATCACTGGTCAGACTATACTAATCAATTTTTACAAGTATGCTTAGATAATTGATCCCACAGATTAAATAATGTATGTAATTAGTAAATATACTAATTATATACACTAAAAACCATGTCTTTTTATGTAAAATGTTAGAAGTTCTTATTCATTTATTAATGTGGTTGAGTGATATGTCCTGTATCAATACTTTAATTGAGGACATGCCACTCATTCATTAAAACATTTCTTCAAAAGACACTCACTTATATCATAAAGTAAAACTTGACTGTTAATCCTTTCATCGCTGCAGATATGAATTGTTCAGTTGGGTTTTTCACAGCCAAAGCTCCACAGCTCTCCAGAGCTGCCTGCAGCAGCAGCAGAGATCCCCTGTGACTCCCATCATGGGATTACAGAGCTGTTTGGACAGCCACATTTGATTTAAAGCGTCTTTCACACAGACAGAATGCACAGCTAGCATGTGCAGGCAAGGGTGATGCCACACTTCAGCATGAAAAAGCTGCTGAGGGAGAGTGAATTAAGTAACTCTGCCCCATCTCTCTTTCTCTTTCTCTTTCTCTCTGTCTCTCTCTCTCTTTGTTGGCTTATTAATCAGCAAAGTACGAGGGATAATTACTTATGAGTGGGCTACTTTTATTGATGTAGTAGGGATGGAGAGAAGGGTTACACTGCTGAAAAGCTTTATCTATCCCCTTTTATCTTAGTCAAGAAAAGACTGTGTGCTCATTAAATGACTGAACTCCATCCAAAGCATCATATTATTGACAGGGTTTGGCAGATCAATTCCCTATTTGTCAATTACATAATTACTTTATGTGGTGTGCTGATAATCTGCTTTTTGTCAGTCTTGTGCCTTTATACTGAAAACAGTCCTCACAGTATTGACAATGGTTTCAACAGTTGGTCTTGTACATAAATGTGAAAAAATCTCTTTGATTCAGTCTGGTACTGCCACAGTTCACAGAGAAGGGACCCAAGAGCACGACTCAGCGGACAGATGTAAAATTAAAGAGTCTTTACTTAGAAAAAACAGAACAATGATACAGAACAGAACTCAAAGCAGGCAAACAAGGTACAAAGGGTTGGGCTGAGGCTATAAAGAGCAAAATATATTCAAGGTCAACAACACAATAAGGCTCAAAACAGGCAAAACAAAGAACAGAGCGCTGGAAAGCTAAGGCACATGGCACAAAGACAATCTGGCAAGGAACAAGTGGAAACAGACCAGTATACACAATATTCTTGCAAGCTAATGAGGGAATGCAATACAGGTGATATTACTGGGAATAAAAGGCAGGCAATAAGGAGTGACAGGGTCTCAAATGACAGCAGAAATAGAAAATGTATGAAAAAAATGACTGGACTGAATGAAATGAAAGGATGAATGAGCAGAGTTAAACTAAGAGTCCATGACAGGTGGTCATTAAAGCGTGTTTGTTAAGACACACAAAGAAGTCATCTGAGAATTTTAAAAGACAATGATGAGAGTGGCAGCAGGCTATTTACTGGCCCACCCACGCAGAGCAAAAACACAGCAGCATCAGTCAGCAGAACAGAAACAGAGGATCAAGGAATGTAAGAAGAGAAGGGATGAAATGCTCATAATGTGGGCAGACAGAGTGCAGAATGGCAGAGGCATGTTTTGTTTTCCTACTTAGGCTGAGAAGAAGAGCTGTCTTTTTAAAAACCGCGATAGCCTGGCAGCAGACAGCAGCGGTGTGTGTTGACCAAAGTGAGTGACTGACAATAGCTGCTGTTGAAGTATATATTACCTTCTGCAGAACATGTTGGCACATCCCTGCTACTCAGCCACTCAGCTCTGAGTAATGATCTGTTGTGGCTCCAGTGATGTCGAGTAAGAAATAGTGAGAATACTGTGGAATCATCAAACCCCCCCTTTATCCCCCCATAATGTTTATTTTACGTGTGTGTGCTGACATCTGTACATTTTCAGATACTCCATGAGAAGAAGAAACTTTCAACTAATGACAAACACTGATGGAGGGCACTCTGTCTGGCCCTCCTTACTGTATCTAGAATCCCTCTTCACTGGATTATAAACCCCATGGAAGGACAGAATTTGTCAATATGTTATTGTTTGTTTATAAACTAATAAAGATGCAGCCAACTTTGCCAATCAGCCAGGAGTTAAAAAAAACTGCAGTGACATTGTAATGTCATTAAAATACTATTCTTGACACTCTATTTTGTTGGCATAATGTGGAATTTACATTTTTAATGAATAAATATGCTGGCATATTTATTGTTGAATTCACTAGACAATTTCATATTTGATAGACCACATACAGCTATCATTATAGCTGTATCTTTGGCCAGACTTGTTGGTATCGCTAAACAGTTTACTGCTTGCATCTTCCATCTGCCTCAGCTACACACATGCTGAAAAATAGAGGCCTTGTTGTGCCATTCTCTGGGCTGTTTGAAGCAGTTCATTGCAGGCAACATAAAGATTCACATCAAGTTTCTCACATTTGGTCATGCTCTGTGTGTCTTCAGCAAAGAAAGCTGCCATGTACTTTCTTATAGGGTTGAATGCACAGAAAATGCTCTGCAGTATTTAACCCCACTCTCCCTCCCTCCCAAAAAGACTGTTCGGGTTATTAAAGGTCCTCTGGCTCATTCATACAGTAAATGGCCATGGGATTTCATTCGTGGCTATATGCCATTTAGTCAGCCACTGCTGCCAAGCAAAGTGCAAACTCAACCATGTGCATCTTTTTTTATGTCACATCTTGAGGAACAGAACAGATCTACAGAGCTCTGTGAACAAGTGTGAAGGGCATGTGTGCACAGTGTCTCTAAGTGTAAGTCTAAAATATAAATCCTAAATTAAAATAGTTCCAATGTCAGGTTACATATTTATCATGAAACAACTGCTTTACTTGCAATGAGTGAGAAAACTGAGGCCTCTGATTTGCATACAGAGCAGAATGGTCCTAAAATAATACTCAGATAAGAACATTGAGCACTGACCTTGTATTTAAAAGCTGGAAACACATTTGCTTTAATAAAGATTTTATTTGTCTCCTGCTCTATGTGCAATTTCATTGACTAGTGCACATCATAACCTGCTAGAGATATTTTTAGTGATCTCCAGTTGTCTTGATGATATTTCTCTTTTGATACAATCTGCCTACTTTTTAAAGTGTATATATATATATATATGTATATATATATATATATATATACATATACATATATATATATATGTATATATATATATATATATATATAGAGAGAGAGAGAGAGAGAGTATATATTACCTCAGCAACATGCTATTTCAGCCATGGACATGCTATTTCTTTCAGTCCTTGAAGCAGAAGGTGATAGAAAGGTTCAACAACCTAATTTGCTTTAATGTTCATTCATCTCCTTTTTTCAGGCTCGTTGGCTTAGAGGAATAGTGAACAGGATGCAGGTTGAAACAAGAGTTTATAGCCATCCTAGCAGCTTTGTCAGTGTATTATTAGGCACAGCAGTGCATTAGGTTAAATGCTTACAGCAGCATGCTAACATTCTCAGAATGATAATGCTAAAATGGTGATGTTCAGCAGATATAATGTTTAATATGTTAATAGTCTCAGTTTAGGGTAGGGGCATGCCAACAATTGCTAATTAGCACTTAGCATAAAGTGCAGCTAACACTGATGATTTTTATTTGGCTTTGCAAATAGTATGCCATAGTATAAGTCCCTAAGTATTGGACAGTTTAAATTTCTCACCTCATGTTACTGCCAGAGGAAAAGTCGGAGGATCACCAAAGTTGTAGAGAACACATCACCTAGGAACAATGAGTGTCTGTACCAAATTTTGTACCAATTCATAGGGTGAATCTAGAAAATTTTCAAAGTATAAGTTAAAAAATGGTGGTGGCATTAGATAAAAACTCCGGGCATTGGGGAACGTCATTAGCACTAGTGTTGCTAGAGGACAAAGCCGAGGATCACCCAAGTCAGTAGGATTCATCCTCTGAGAACGATGAACGGTAATGCTTCAAATAACCAGTGAGATATATCAGTCGGGATCAAAGTGCTGGACAAACGAAACCAACTGGCTCACCAAAATCTCCATCCCTAGAACCATGCTAGCAGCATGGAGGCATTGCTATTAAAACCAACTTCACTGACCGATTGGCTGTTCAACTGTTTACACATGACATAAGGGATAAAAGGATTGAGAGCTAACATTTAAAAAAAAAAACACCAAATGCAAAAATGTTGGGCAAAATACTCTTTTATTTTGGCATTTTGAAATAGGGCATTGGAAATAAAACAGCTCCTCAGAAATCATCAGATAAGTAATTAACTCCGGAAGTCAGAGCAGATGAAGAAATACTATTTGTCTTTGTACTTGGTATCTTTCTCCTCACTGTTTGGCAAACCTGTTTGACCAGGGAAGGGGGCGATCTTCAGGAAGAAATAGGGGTTACTGTGAACCCGCAAGGCCACCAGGATGGGAGTGGCAGCGTAGAGCAAGTTAGCTGCCAGCACACACCAGAAAACGTCATTTGGGATACGAAATGGAGCTGTGGTACGAGGATGCAGAGATCCTCCGATGTGGGCCCACTGGCACTTGAAGGAGAAACAGAGCAAGAGGTTAGACTGCATTGTCGTATACTATACATGTACCTATTAGGATTCTTTGATCCACTGTTGTTTGTTTTGTTCTATATTCACATTGGTGGCAGATCATCTCATGCCTTAATGTGTTTTTACAAAAACCCACCGGAGGAGTAACTTGAGGGAAAGAGCTTTTTTTCCCAGCAGTTGTTAGTCTAGCTATTTGAAAAAATACAGAAAAATACCTCTAATGGATCTGATAAACCACTGCACAGATGACGTTCAGACTTAAAAAGCTGGAGATTTAGAAAACAGGGAGGGTAGAGTCTGCAGCCTTTATAAACAGCAAAACAACGCTTTAATCAAGGACTTTGTCTCTTCATGGTTCCAATCTTTCTGTCAGATCAATATGGATAGAGAGCACCACCAGCTTGTTTATTACAGAAAATTAGCTTCAAAGTATAGATGCGGTCAAGGTAATTATTAACAGGACGAGAGCTCACGATAAAGAGTTTAATTGCAGTGACACAAGTCAGACCCCTTTGTTTTGAAGATTTTGATGAAAACATTAATCAATCTGAGGCCATTCATTGTCGCGGGGAGTTCATGCAATGCAACAAACTGTCAGCACAGCAGCCTTCAGTATGCAACACCTGTATCCTTGCTATGTATTCAGAACCAGATTCACTTATCGACTGTTTGTCTCCATGGCATTACTTGAATCATGGCTCCAGCGAAGAATACTGTCCAGTCTGACATCCATGTGCAGCCAGGCTTGAGGAGACCATAAACAAATGCGCCCAACAGAGGTAGTCCGTAGAAGAACATGTGCAGCATCTGTAAAGACAAACACAACACCCCATTCATTTATTCTCCCCATTATTTTTTGCAAAACTTAAAATTTCATCAGTTTTTTCTTCCACACTTTGTGTTGGATCTGTATTTTGCAAAATGCATAAATTCTGTCCTTCCATGGCGTTTATATTCCAGTGAATAGGGATTCTAGATACAGTGAGAAGTGCCAGACAGAGTGCGGCAACGCTTTACCCTCCATCAGTGTCAGTCTGTTTTGTTGCTGGGTCATGACCAACACTCCAGCAGACAATTAATACAGTACAACCTCATTCTCCTTTGACCTACACTCCACTTAACATACCAACACTGAATACAGAAGAGGGCTACTTAAAGTTTAAAATACTACCAAACACCCTAATTAACATTCTGCATGAAAGAAGCATTTTTAAAGTAGAAAAATACTTAAAATTTGCAATAAAATTACAATAAGTCTTCACTATCTTTAAATTGTTCTAAAGTGCAGTGCTTGAGTATTTTTCAACTTCCCAGCTCTGCACTCTCTCAAAAACAAATTTGCCCGCTCAGCAGAAATTAGTACTTCCACACAAGGGTCATTATAGACACTGGTTTTCATGCACCAAATATTTTAAGTTGAAGGTCAAGAGAGTTTCCCACTTTATAAGGCCCTCAAATTATTACCACTGAATGGTTTCTTTTCATTCTTAGTCTGAGGTCTAGATGAATTCTAATGAGTTCGCCTCAGGGATTGAAAGCCAATCATACTTGCCCTTCAGTCTGTTGATAAAATGTCTTTTTAGTGCTGCCACAGAAAACTGCCACATATTGTCCATCAACATGACTGAGTAAAGAGGTCAGTAGCTGCAGAGGCAGCGTAACCCTGTGCAACAAACCAACTTCATTTAATTTCTTCACCCCCCCCCCACGCACACACACATTTGCACACAGAGAGATTTAAAAAGGCAACCAAGACATACTTCCACATGCTGCACACACGTCCTCTACCCACTCCCACCCAGTGAGATGCTGACGGGGGGCTGTGGGCAGGGGATTAGCTTATCAAGTTCTCAGCATGTGGTTCGTTCGTCTGATCAATGACTAGCAGTTGTGCCCGGACTGTCACCCTGACAAGGTCTTTGGATAACCTATTGACAAAGCCGTGTATGCCGAACAAAACACAACAAAACCCATGGCAGCGTACGGTCAGCTTGACAAAATAAAAATGAGCAAAGACCCACTGCCAGTCATAGCATTAATCTGTTATTCATCTTAGGCAGATGAAAGAGAGAGACAAAGACATTCATTGTTATTGTAATGATAAAAACGGCTATGTAATCAGCTGCAAGCTCAAAGAGTGGAGGAGATAAGAGCAAGTTTCCCCTACAGCCAGAGTGATATCCATGAAAGCAGAGGTCCATTATGTGGCTGTTTATTTAAAACAGGCAGTAGAGGAGCTTTCAAGTGTTGCTGGTGGAGACAGAGAGGCTGAGTGGTGAGTCAGAAATAGAAAAAAAAGCACCCACCATGACTCTGGGGTAGCCCACGGGATCCTTCAGGTAGGGTTCATAGTGCTTCAAGTAGACAGAGCAGGTCTCTAGTGGAGAGTCCAGAACAACCTGCAGGGGGTGGACAAAATAACAGAATATACCTCACAATATAATGCAGTTCAATATGAAAACACCACAAACTACCGGTGCGAATTACAATAGAACTCAACCTTTCCCTGACATATTCTGAATATTAAAAATGAACATACAGATAGACACCGAGATGCACAAGGATTTTAAGTAGTGCTACTGGTAATTAGCATGAGACACTGTATGTGCTTTAAGGAATTGTTTGAAATTATTGATTGAAAATTAGACATGAAGATCGATACCACTAATATATCTTTCCAGTAATTATGAAGCTACAGCCAGCAGCCGGTTAGCTCAACACAACACCAGCTGCACTTACCACACAGACATAACAGAGTTATCAAGGCGAAAGATAATGTTTCCCAAAATGGCAAACTATTATTTAAAAAGACCTGTTTGACTAAGAAGTAGTAGATTAGTAATTATGTTAAAATACACTATTCATACATCATTGCCCAAGGCTTTGAAAACAGTTCCTTTTTAGAAAATAAACACATAACATTCCCATGTGGGTCAATTAGTTGAACATGTTACTTGTAAAGCAAAAGTAATACATTGTGTATGAGTCCTCGACACTCGCTGGACAAACTACTCTGCGTGAGCCACATTGCAGGCTACATGACTTTTAACCATGTTTTTCTACCATTCCAGCCCTGCCCTAAACTCTGTCCATAATACGAAAGTGATGTACACTCACCAAGCCTCTGAGGATGGTAAAGGCCATTGCAGCTAAAAGGAGCAACACCAGGATCAGGTCCAAGGGACGCCAAATCAGTTTCATGCTCTGAGCATGCTGGGCCTGTTGGGAGATGTCAACACAACATACAGTATAGTGCTGGTGAGTCAAGGTCATGGTGTCATAGGAGTGTCATAGGAACTGTGTTTCTATAGAGTGGAAAAAATGAATGTGTGAATGTGTCTTCTCTCTCCATGTTTCTATAATTAAACCTGCATGAGTTGATCTTTAGCCACAAAGGATAACCAGAAACAAGCTATAAACACAACCACGATATATAGCATTCACCATTTAGTTTTATATGGCGAGCTCGGACGTAACATCTGATGTTTGGTGCTAGGAACATCATACGGTCGGTCAATCAGAGCCTTTTTGTTGAAAAAAAATACCTGCTGCATATGAAAGCAACAACGATGACAGCTGTAAGACTGAACCACCTCAATGAAGCTGCCGGCCAAAAAAAAACAAAAAACATTGAGCTGAAAGCCTGAAAGATACTAAAAAGCTCTGTAGAGCTGAGGTTGAACCGCAGAGCTGGATGGTAATTCTCTTTGAGATCCTCGCTACTCTCAACCTCTTACGCATAAAAGTAGACATGTGATCCCTGTTTTATACCAAAAAAATACTGATTATAGCTGCTTTATGTCCAGGACTTATTTAAGACCAAGATAACTCTAGTTTCAATCCAGACCACAATTACCTGAGGCTAAAGTTAGACCACTCTCCTAAGGCTAAGCATGAATTAGGATGAGAATCAACTGCTGTATGTTATACCATTAGACTGACTCAAGGCAATCATTGGATAATATGGTGGGAAAAGGAAGTAGCAAACATGTCATATTGAAATTTGGCAAAATATTGTCGCTCCACTTGCTGACAAACTCTAAAGATCTTCTTTCAGATTCAATTGATTACACTACAAATTCCTTCTTTATTAACACTGACTCCACCGCTAGAAATTAAAGTGACTTATAAATATAAATAACTTAAATGACCACGAATTGTCACCTTTCATGATCTGAATCACCGGAATGTATATTGCAAAGATTAAAAACACTGAGCAAACACTGTTTTTTTAAGCCTTTCCGCATTCATATAAAGGTCTAACCATCCGTGCTTTGGACTTACATTGTATCCACCGATTAGTGGTCTGTCCTTGGGTCTTGTGAATAGTGTGACAGCTCCCCACACAGGCATCAAAAGGAAAAGAAAGTTGATCCAGAATGCAGGACGGATCTCTGACCCATATTTACCTGCCAGAATAAAAAAGAAAGATATGTTTATCAGTTTGTTTTCAACCACACAAGGATACATTTTAAATATCTCGATGTAATTCGGTGATTAAACTCCCTATTAAAACCTTGCAAAGCTTTCAAAGACATACATTACAGTATATCTATGATAACACAACAGAGAGAACAACATGTTGCCTGCAGACAAGTTTGTTCTTGTGACACTTTAGTATGCAGTTTGAAAAGCCAACAACAGATGCTTTAAGTCTGTCCTCTGCTTTGTTGTGCGGGTTGTGATGGCAGGCCAAACTGTGACACTGATGTTACACGGCAGTGCAGATGTTGCCTTGATTAAAGCCTGTCATCACAGGCCTGGTAGACGGGGAATAGGAGATGAGGCTCACCTGCCACTATACCGGCGATGAACACACTCATGTTGGCACACAAAGAGCCAGCCCAGAACAAGCCGATGGTACGATAGGCTTTCCTGGTAAAGCAACAAATAAAAAAAAAAAACAAGGGTGATTATTGCTACAGTAGAGACTGCAGGTAAGATAGAAGGTAATAGGATGAATTATAAGGTGTTGGTCAGTTCAAGCTGAATGGTATATGAGAACTTCTTATACATCTTTCAGACACTTTTTGTGTAATACAAGGCTGTTTCACTACAAGTCTATCCCAGTAGTGAAAAGGCTTACTTTGTTAAATGGAAGATTTGATTTCCGTGATAACCGTTGCCTCACGGTAGCGCTCGCACTGAACTCTTGAACTCACTGACTGCACTTTATGACTCATCCACTCTAGAGGACCCTCTCTTATTTAAAAGTAATTTTTTATTCAGGCCGTTGTGATTCATGGGGTGTGAGGTGCTTCATCTTATTTATAATTTCTTTAAGCAAAATATAGGAAAATAATGGGCCTGAACCTTCTCATGCACTGTAGAACTTTTTGATCCCTGAAATGAATTCCTGCTACATTCAGGCATACTCACACACACCTTCTACAGGCTCCTAAATGGTTGTTTATTCAGGTAGATAGGGCATTGCTTGCTCTCTGTCTAGTCATTTGAGGCAGGCATTTTGTAATGTAGAGTAAGATAAATGAGCTTGACACGACCTAGATTGACTTTAACTTCACTCACCTATCTGCTATCCTGCTGATCATCACCAGGTACATGATAAAGTGCGCTATTCCATCCCAGTAGCACATCATGATGGCATAGGCTGATCCCAGATACGGCTCTCCCTAAAACGCATCACATGAATACATACTGTTCAATACACAGTGCTAATGATAGACATTTGGTTAACATTTCTGTGCTTTGATTGCTGTGTGCTGCGTGTGTTCAGCTGCTTAGCTAGATGAAACCTCCTCTGTTGTCGCTTGAGTTATTTATCAAAGATCTTTTTAAGACAAGTCACACAAATTTTTTCTTGGTGTCTCTTTAGTGTCATAACAGTGTCATTTAGATGTGACAATGAGAAACCTACCGTCTTCTGGTAGAACTCCATAAAGCCAGAAATAATGCCGTCATATTCCAAGGCACTCGTCAGGTCAATGACACAAGTAAAAGAAAATTCAGCAAAAACTGCAAAGGAAAGAAAATTAATTCAGGGAAATAAAACAGTATATACCTGACACTTGACACAAAAAAAATTCTCATATTTCATATAAGTCAGTATTGTAAAATATCAGCTTCCGATTTCACAAAACGACCTGGAGTTAGGAAAACTTGATGCATTAAGCAGCTTAATCAAATCTGAACAAACGTCATTCAGAATCCATTGTGATTTTGAAAGTTTCATGTAAATACTCAATCTGCTTTGAAAAATACACACATACGGTGCATTAGTAAAGAATGCCAAAGCTCTAAGAACCACAAGTCTCTTGAACGTCTGTTCAACTCATAATCTTTCAATCTCTTCTTCCAGTTTCATTGATTTGCCATTTTTTAGTTCCAAAAATTTTTCTTCAACTAGCTGGTTACTGATTTATGGGACTTCATCTCCGATGACTCCTCCAACCTGAACGACTGTATAAGTTGTGTGTCTTAACAACTTGGAGAGAAAATGAAGTCTCCAGCAGTGAGGTAGGCTGGTGGGATATTTAAATTGAGTCCATGGTTAACAACCTTTTCCTATCCTCAAGGTAAGGCCATGTCCACAAGATAGAATTTTAAGTGTGGACCTACACAAACACAAGTGGCATGTGGGCCTCACTAATATTCTAAACTAAACCCCCCTGATCAGGCTGGTTTTGGTTTTTAGACTCTTTTATCATAGGTTCTACTCAATGTGGGCTTTTGTAAGAAACTGGAGATCCAAGATTTTTAACTTTTAGACTTAAGCTAAACAACATGAGGCATTTGAACCCACGTGCATGTTAAAATTGTAAACATTGGTTAGGGAAGTGTAACTGTTTGGGGACAGTCAGTTTTCTGTAGAAGGTTGCCTTGATTATCAGTCTACTTAAACAAGATTAAGAAGAACAGAGACGGAGCATGTGATAAAGGAGCACCAACTCATATATGTTAGAAAGTCGGACAAAGCAAATCTGCATCAGTGATTTACTACTGGAATCGCTTCAAAGGGAGCAGCTGTAAGACCCATTACAATGATTTTCTGCCTGAACACTGCAGAATGTCATTTTAAAGGGAAACTCAGTGTGTTGTGACATGGGGGTTGCTCTGCAGATACAACAGCTTAAACCACTCTATCACATCCTTCTTTTCTGTCCTTCACACATATTACACACCCATACACACACACATGCACACACACACACACACACACACTCGTTTTGTCTCCCCTGTGTGTCGGTGTCTCTGTAATCCTCAGGACAACCAAGTTTATCTCTGACATCTAGCAGGTGAGATAGCAGTGGGATTATGTCTCTCTATCATTGAGAAGAGCCTACCACAGCTTTGCCCTCATTGTTATGGTTCCCCTACACTACACTAATATTGCCTTGGGCACCGAGTACCAATATAGAACCTAATTTATGTCTCACTAGTGTTACCTCTGGCATCGGCTGCAGGAATGTGTTTGTGGGGAAACCTTTAGCTAGAAAAGGAGAACATAGTTTGACAAATCCCGTAGAGACATTCGATTATAGGTGTGTGAAAGGTGCATAAGCTGCTGCTGACACATGAGTGAACTGAATACAGACCTCCTTACGGTCCTCGAGTAAGCCAGTCCGAATAGTATTATACAGGAGCAGTGACTGTAGAGTCTAGTCCTGTATCAAATAGTTGTGCCTTTAGTCTCAGGGTCAAGCAAGGACTCGGTCTCAAAAGAATAGCTAAAAGGTTGAGCAAGTACAAGCACTTTGAAGGTTCTCAGCCTGCAGAGGGTCAGTCATGCCTCAGTAAAGTCTGGCTAAGCTTTGTGAGCCTGATCAGTTAAAGCCGCTTTCGACATATCAGGTAAAATCACATCGAATACAATTCATGTTTTCACTCTAAACCACTGAGTAGTGATTGAAAGTTCTGGAAATCCTTTTGTGGGAGTTGCAATCAGCTCCAGCACAATGTATAGTACTTATTAACCTCTGTATAGTCAGTGTTAAACTCCATCATTTGGAAATATGTTGCAAGTAAGTTGGGAAATGCAATTAGTTGTGTTGATTACCAAAGAATAAGGCGTCTTTAGGTGGGTTGCCACGAGTGATGAGGAAATAGAACACAAACACAATCACCAACACAGCAACACCGATCTCCAGGATCACATAAGGCCTGTGAAAGCAGGGAAATGTAACTGTTATCTGAGAAAAATAACAACACATTGTTCACATTTTCTAACACAATCTCACTCTGAATTTCTCCTTCATTCTTCTAATTAATTACTTTTCCAGTGGAAATTGTGCCAGTCTTCTCTGCAGTGCTAAATTAGTAAATTATGATGAATGTGAAGTCAGAGAGAATGATAATCAAACAACACCCAGAGTTAACACCGGGAGATATGATGCAGAAGTGTGAGGGGAAATCTGTGAGAGAGGAACTGGGTCCAGTGAGAGCAAAGGCACTGCTGGTGTGGGAGTTCAAGTGCCTGGAGATGGGAGTGTCAAATTGAATCTACCCTCCTGATTGCCTGTCACCTCAGGCTGCTTTTTAAAAACAACAGGGTGCGAGTATTACATTTTCCATTTAATCCCAGAACGTTTAGGAAAAGGTTTTGTTAAGATTGATGCATCATTTGTTCAAGAGATTCAACAAGAAAAAGCTGATTCTATGTTCCTGTATTGATATAATAAAAGTCTTGCAGTGGAAAATTTACTTTATTTTGTTCCATTGTTTGACTCAAAATATCAAATATTTCACCCATGATACCGCTGTGGTGTTATTCCTAACCAGTGGCTCAAAAGCACAGCTATACAAAGGCTTAATCAATCATAGGCGGAGGTGTTGGGAGCAGAAGGCTAAGGCCATGTTAGTTCAGCTCTGCCCTTCATGTTTACTGGTCAAAGGTACTGCTGCCTTGCACTGGGAAAGATTAATGTGCTCGAGGTATCTCCCAGTAAACAACGATACATCCCCGGAAAACTCGTGTGCTCACAGAAGGAAAACAAATGCTGTGAGAGCAAAGGGAAGCTCCCTCGCTGCCTCTCAAATTCAATGCTACAGGAAGATTTATGCACACAATACTGTTTGTTTGCAGAGTGGAAAAGCAGGAGGCATATTGTATGTTGAGCGCAATTTATCAAACTCTTCTGCGCAGTCTGTATTGATTGTTGGTGTCCACACATTCAAAAAAGAGCAGGCAGAGATATTCACACAGCAGGGGTATAAAAGTCTATTAGAAATGAGAAATAATTTGTGGTAAAAAAGAAGGAAAGAAATTGTGAGGGCGGGGTGGAATGTGTTTTTTACCACTGGCTCTGTTTTTCAGTCTTGTAGTATGCAGTCATCAACCATAGACAATACTATATATTCAGTATCCCGATAAACACACAAAAAAAATCTAACATTTGAATAAGAAATTGATCCCCTAGAGATTAGAAGAATAATTATCTTCAACATCATGTGAGATTATCTCTGCAAATTCTGTTCACATTGAGCTCTTTTTGCTCCCTGTTCATTATTTTGTCCCTCCCAGAAATGACAGGTTTAATCATTTAAAGACTATACAATGGGAAAATACATCCTGAAAATTGAACGCATAGAATAAGCAGTGCTCAACGTGATCAAGGATTTATGAGGTAGTTACAGTCAAATACCAAACAGAAATATATCTTTAAGTTTTAAGCTTGCAGTGTCTCCTAGTGGTGGTAAAGTATAATGTCTGTCATCCTATATTACAATAAGCATCACCTGCACTATTACACATTTATATTCTTGTAATTCTGTGATAATTGTAAGAGTTTCAGTTGTTTATCAATAAACGTTATTAAGTCATAATATTTTGTGGTTGCATCATATGAGGTATAAACATTATTACTATAACTTCATAACAATAATTTCCCAAAACAAAAAATTAAAGGACTAGACTTGTACAAACTGTTTGAAGACACTGCCCAATGAGAGATCAGTGAATGTTATGACTTACTCTTGAAACTCGGGGGTGGTGTTCATGGCGTAAAGTATGCCAAGGGCAGAAAATGAAAATAAAAAGACTAAAGTCTCCATGTCTTCAAAGCTGTTCAGCCCCCTCCCTGCAGCAATAGTGAAAATACAAAACGGTTACAATTACCTCTTAATAATAATAATTACCCCTAGATCAAATTGATATTAAAATTAAGCAAAATATATTCATCAATATATTCATGAAAACTGAAATAAATAAAAGGGATTTCTTTTTAAATAAAATTACATGCATATCATTAAATAAAATCCTAATTAAATCTGTGGTTTTTAATAAAATGGAAAAGAAGCGGAGCAGGCTCTTACCGTCTGGCTGTCCTTTTGCTGGATTAATCAAATTACAGCTGGCCTGAGGCAGACATGGTCTTTGCTGGGTAAAATAATGAAGTGGGGACAAAGAAGCTTTTGGGGGGAAGGTTATGCAATTTGGTTTTGTCAGAGATTTACATAAGTCGTATTAGAGAATAGGCCTACATTCCACTTTACACAGCAACACACTTTCAAGTTATATATTTCGGGTTATAATCATTCCTATTCTAAGGTGCAGTCAATGTTATGTTTTATGAAATGTGCAGTGTATATAGTGTTCACAAATACTAAGGTTTCAGAACACAGAAAGCAACACACTGACCATCGAACTTCAGTACGAGTCCATCAAAATGAAATGCATCATACAACTTTTCTCCAACATACCTTTGCCCTCCAAAAGTTTACAGCCTGCATACGTTTTCCAACATGAAGCAAGATAGCCCAAAAACACAAACAATTTTGTATATTGCTTTACACTGTATGGATGTGACAATTCTATAATATCTTTTGGTGAGTTAAATCTGAAGATGCACTGGCACTTGGTTGTTTTTGTAAGTTCTCTTTATTTCTTTCTCCCTCTAATTCTAAGAACCCTTGGCCTACGATATCTGAAATTATCATATCATATCAAAAGACATGTTTGTATTTCAGTAGGTTCAAAAAGGACAACAAATGCAGCTGGGTTAAATTCCTACAACTGAAATTGACGTTAAATTTGACTTTGGTGACGAGCACTTTTTTGCCTCTGGTAAAAGATTATTCAAGTAAATGAAGTGAGTGTCTTTGACATGCATTTTGACTAATAAAGCATGTAGTGTACTATTGACTAACTTACTCAAGAGACACAGCAACAGCATCCTAAATAGGCAAAAAAATGTGTACACAGTTAAGAATGGCAATTTTGGCGTTGACATTGCCCACAGTTGAGACAGTAACAGGAGGTGAGAAATATTTCTGTTGTTCTTTCTTGGATCATGATTAAAAAAAAAATGCTAAGTGAAACCAAATCCTCATTGTGTAATGGCTTTCAGTTATGTGCTTTCACTCGGACCTTGGAATTACTGCTAGCCACTTGTACTCAGCAATTATCTTTTGTTCAAATTGCTATTGCTCAAATTCAAGCTCAGTTAATACCAAAAGTTTACAGAACAATTCCAGTAGGGTGCGCCACACTCAAACTGAAAGAGCAGGTGCCTTCCAACATGAAAAAAAGAAGCTGTGTAACTACATTTAGTCTTGAGATACAACAAAAGATATGTTCATATTGTTAGTTTAAAATATTATCAGAATTTTTCAATTCACTGATTTAGCAACTGGTACACCATAAGAGTCTGCTGTTAGTTTGTTCTGCCAACTCTGATATAATGAAGCTGATGAGGATCAAGAGCAACATAAGTCTCTAATGAAAATTTCCTCAATGATAAGCTAACATGTATTACAATAGTGGAACTAAAATGTTCCATGGTGCATTTATCCTGCTTTCACATCCTGTATCATCAACCACCACCTTGCGTACAAAAGACGATAGATACAACGTCAGACAGGGAAGACAAAGCACAACCTTGCCAGTATTGCCCATGAATACTACCTTTAGTTTGAGCACAAACACACACATCCTACACACACACGCACGTCCCATGCTTCCCACCACCCTCCTTTGTTGGGAAAAGGGGGGATTGTTATACCAGGAAAGCAGTAGCAGTGTGTGTTTGCTGGAAACGACTGGAGCTCTTCCAGCTCAGTCGCTCAATAAGGTAGATAGGACAGATGGATGCCAAAACGAGACAGGGATCCGCAGGAGGAAGATGCACATGTACTCCATTTATCATCTAAAATTAAATACACTTTCATACAATAAATGTCTGCGGGGAAGTGGTCCGAGTGATTTGTTAAAATGGAGTGTATCATACAATAACATAAACATATTTGATTGCACAAAGTATCATGCACTCAGAAAATGATGGGGGAATATGCATATAACATGGCAAATTCTGTTTTTTTATGCAAAAGCTATTTATGATTTTTTTCCTTTAAACATTGATGCCATTAATGCTTGACATCAGCATTCTTTTTTGTATTATGCATTGGTATTACGTTTTCCATATGCTATTTCATGCAATTGCCCAATGCTTTTTTGACTAAGTTGTCTCCGATTTTACCCAGTCACCACCTTTCAACATTAGTAAGTCTTTGGCTTTATTATGATTAGAAGCAGTAGCGATAGTGGTGTCTTAGAAGGAGCAGTAGCATTTACTAGGTATTTTGGGCTATATTAAAGTGAGGGGGAAAACAACTGCAAATCCTGATGATACTTCATTCAAATTTTCTTAAGTGATTTCATTCTTATTCTTATTATGTCTTTTACCATGAGTAGTTGGTTTAATGGTAGGAATTAGAGGAGAAGTTGTCTGTGAATCCAAGGGTTATTTTGGAAATTCTTCTTCGCCACCACATTTTCAGACATTAATCTTAAGAAATCCATGGCTGAAATAAACCAGAGGCAAAAATAAATAAACCTTCACCTTGAATAGCCAATTTTTAGCGAGTGTTGACGCCTTAGGTGCTCTATAAAGCTGTAAAAAGGATATTAATAATAGTTCATGTCTCATGGAGAGACATGTATTTATAGATCTCTTTGCCGAAATGATTTAGTTGAAAATGCCAGATTCAGTTCTCAGCTATGACCCTTTTAATAGTTCACCCAACTTCAAAAGTCACCATCCGCGTCATATCATTCGAACTTACACTAGGCCGCGTGGCGTTGCGTTAATCGACTCCAAATTCAGTTTGCCCACAGTTTCCAGCGTGCAAGTAAGATTTTAGGTGAATATAAATAAGTGACACCGAGCAGCAAAAATGTGGTCGGGCTGTATTTTACTTGACCAATCATGAACACTGCATCCGGCTGAACACTGCATCCACCTGAACAGTGCATCCAGCTGGACAATGCATCCAGCTGAACACTGCATCCAGCTGGACAGTGCATCCAGCTGAGCACTGCATCCAGCTGAACACTGCATCCAGCTGAACATTGCATCCAGCTGGACACTGCATCCAGCTGGACACTGCATCCAGCTAGACACTGCATCCAGCTGGACACTGCATCCAGCTGGACACTGCATCCAGCTGGACACTGCATCCAGCTGGACACTGCATCCAGCTGAGCTTATTCTGATCTCGCTGGCTATTCGCATTATTTAACATGTGTGAAAAGGGGCCAGAGTGCGGGGGCCACGGGTCGGTGTCCCCCCCTCGCCCGGACCCGGAGCAGCGGCTCAGGTGAGCCGACCGCGGCCGCTCGGCTATTTATGGCCTGGCTGTTATTTGCGCTCGCTGCTGTGACGACAGCAGCGGAAACATTTTTTCGCTATTCAAAATGGCACCCGTCTCAATCAGGAAGTGAAGAAAAGAGCCAAGAACAAAACGTTGGAAAAATCCCTCGTCCCCGCTGCTTTGACGCGAGTCTTCGTTCAAAATCGGCCCGCGTCGTCGGAGTTTGGATTGCGAATAAGTAACGCGTCAACGGTGAGTGTAACTCGGGGATATCGCGAAAAGGCGAGCGACACATCGACAGACGCCTTAAAACTAGATGGGCTTTGGGCAGCCTCTCCTTAGGCGCGCACGTTTTCTACGACGGGCTACGCCGCTTCTTCTTCGGCGGCTGGCTTGAGCGTTGTCGATAAACTTGGACTGAGTTGAGACCGTGGGGAACTAAAGGTGGCTGTGAGGAATAAAGAGGATCGCGGCGTCGTGGCTGTTTGGGGAACGACTGTGCCAGCGTTAAGAAAGGTCGGCAACTAATTAAGCTAGCTAGTTACTCAGTAATAGGCTACTGCTTTATATTAGCTGCCTAGCAAGTGATGTCGCTCGTAAAAAAACAAATGCCCACGCATGACGTTACTTTTAAAAGGCAGAAACATGCTAGTTTGTGTGCTGGCTACACGGACTAGGATTCACACCACCCGATCAAACGATCGCCGTGCGGTCTGAACACACTTAAGGCAACCGGATCGTAACGTTATCCCATTAAATTTCGCAGACAATGTATAAAACGAACGCACCCAGTCGGAATCGCTAGGAGCTACGCTAACACGGCTAGCGCAATTAGCTAGCCGAAGTACGCCCGGTATCAGCAAACTAATTTTGGGGGGCGATTCTACGCTTTGCTGCCCGCGACGACCGCCCGAAATATCGAAGTGGACAAACGAGAAAGGCCCTGTGGCCAACATTAGCCCGCCTGCTAGCGCCCGTTAAGTGTTTCGTCTGTGTCGGCGGGGCTAACGGCGGTGGCAGCAGCACCAACGCAGAGCGGCGGCTGCTTTTCCTTTGTGCTGCCCGGAGCCCCAGTGTGCTTATGTCCCCCCCTTTTCCCGAGAAAAGTCGCATTTAGGAGCATTGGAGCGGTGGTTGTCTAAAACCGTAACGTAAAGCCCACGATGACATACATTCACGTCGATGCATAAACACGAACAGGACTAGGAAATATCAGCTAACGTTAGTTGAATCGCAGGAAAGGGAGCGTAGTGTTATAATCTCAGGGCACCTTGAGTTAGTTGAAAATTACTGTGGTTCTCGCAGATCTTTCGGAGACCCCCCCCCCCCAGTTTATGTTTATCTGGAAACGCTTATGTTTTCAGATAGGAAAAGAAAACTGTAATCAAAGTTGTGGATGTGGTTGTAACAAACTTTGGTGATCTGCGCAGTCACCGGCGTAATATTGATTGGGCATGTTTTCCTTGAATTATACAGAATTGGAGCTGCGTATGCATCACTTGTGCGTAAGGACAAAGTGCCTGCCAATAAAGAAGTGGCTGTACTGCTTATAATTAGGTCTTCACTGCGCTAACACTACCACCATGATCTGATTATAAGGGGGAACACGTCACTAGTGTTGTTTTTTTTTTATTTCATACCGTCTGTTTTGTTACACAATAATAATTATGTGGTCTATAAATGTTGGCATAATAGTCATCCGAAACCAAACTTACTGGGATATTTGGAGGTGGATCAGAGAACTAGAGGAGGGGACGAGGTGGAAACGAAAATAGCTCTCACAACTACAGCTATCCCCCCTAGTTCTTTTTCTTTCTTGCAGAATTTTCGCTCTTTAGTTCCGCGTGTGTGTGTTGCCCGCAGCCAAAGCTCGTCAAGCCCCTTGCAAGCCTTGACATAGCAGGTTGCCATGGTGGCAGGCTATTTTTCTAATTATGTCATTTCCCCCCTTTCTGATGGATAATATTTGGTGACAGTGACGTGAGGGACAAGCTAGGTTCCTGTCACAGTTTTAGTCGGGTGCCCTTAATCCTAGTGATATGGTCAATGGCCTTGGTGTCATTTGCTGTCAGATTTTTCTTGCAGCTATTATAGACTTTAATAGCTATAGAGAGGCTATTTAAATTGGGGTTGTTAAGCGGAGATACAGGTGAAAACTGCAAATCGCTTATTTTTTGTTTCACTGTGTCCACAATCAAAAGTACTTAACTTCTGCTCTCAGAGACAACCATATAGGCAGGAAAATTGCTCCCTTTTTTGTTTTGTCCTGTGAAATGGTGAAGCTAAAAAAAAACACAGAAAGTTGACATACCTCACACACATGGTACTAGATACCTTTGGCAAGACAGACAAGTATGCCATTTAATATTTTCGAAATATGTGTAAATGCCTGCCTCGTGTCCAGGGATGAAAGAGCAATAACAGCAAAAGTGATCTCTGAACAGGGCTTTTGTGTTCACACATGTCTGTGAGAGTTAAGTTACGTGTTTGTACTGCAAAGCTCATCTTTTTCTGATTTCTCAATGTCAGACAATTGATGGCTGTCTGCCCTGCAGGGACTCTGAGGGTCACGACACACCGGATCTGTCGTTACTGTGTTTAGGGCCTACAGGAACTGTAAGGATGATACACAGGGAACATGGGGGTATTTCACAAAGCAGGATAAGCAAGGAAGTTAGATAACTTTGTAATGTGCATAGACATTACTTCTGAAATTGTAATTTTCATAAATGTAATGTTCAGGATTCGTTTAATGCATTCAGATGATTATCTTAATCCTCAGGAAATAGCATATGTTTTTCTTTGTTTGCTTGTTTAGGATAATATTCTTTGAGACACTCCTCAGTGGAGTGAGCCCAAACAGCTGTGATCCAGGGCGCAACCGTCGCTCATGCCCCCTGCTCTCTGTTTTCTGGCCTTCCTTCTCCCTTCTCCCCCTTCCCTCGTCTTTGCTAGCCCTCTTTTCTCCCCTCTCCTATTGGTGCCAGTGATAAATCTCATTTATGGCCTGGAGTGGAGGAGGGGAATCGGGCCTAGGTAATACATTTGATTCAGTTCTTGCTTTCCCAGAATCTGGCCTTCATTTGATAATAGGTCATGTATTAAACATAACATGGATTATTGCCTGAGGTCAGAAGAGAGCAAAAGAACAAGTGACAATTGTTAGGAATATGTGTCCATAGTGTTCACCTCTACACTGTGACAAGAAACAAATTAGACCTTTACGAGTGCCCCTTGTCCCAGCTAGTATCCAGACCTGGAGGCAATGTGGATCTGTCCCAAGCCACAAAAGAGCTCTGTAAGAGATGACTGAAATGCAGGAGAGCATGCCACTCTTTGGCATTCCTCACCACTTTGCCTTGTGGATTTCTGTGGAAAAAGTGTGTCAACATTCTTTTGAGAAATGCAAACACAGATTCCAAAATGAGACTCATCCAAGAAGGAAGTATTAGAGAATCTCAGTGTCCACATTGAAGGGGTTACTAAGAACTATGTCATTGTTTCAGTTACCAGCTTGGATTTCTAACCAGCCCCACGTGATAAATAGAGAGGGAAAACACGGTTATTTGAAGGCTGACATACAGCCCGTGCTGCAAACTTTTGATGTGGCATGTGTAGTAGGGTGTTCACACATGTCATATTTTACACCCAGAGACCTGTGTGTGGAAAATAAAATTTCCCAACACAGGGCTGTCCTGCTGGCTCCAGACTATTATAGCAGACAGGAGGACCCATGATGTTCTTTTTTTCATGTCTTTTAAACAAGATAAGAACATAATATATGTGTTGTCCCTGCATGCTTTAACTAGGGTAAAGCATGCTTTAACTAGGGTAAAGCATGCAGGTTTGACCTTCATTTAACTGTGGGTTGTTGATGTAGGTTACTGGACATGGGACTCTTTTCCCCTTATGTTTGGCCTGCATTGAATTTAAAAGTGTTAATTGGTATTGGCATATATGATAGAGGCTACGTTTTGATGTAGACATTAGCAAGCTACCAGCGTTCATTTTCTCTCTCATCACTTCTGAGTGCAACCTTAATTGCAAAAGAGATTTCAGTAATCGCATTCCTTTAGGCCTTTACATGATTATTGCTGTAAGTGCAGTAGTTTCATTTTTATTTAAGGTGAAATCAGTTCTACTCTGGAATTCATAAACTTACCCTGGAACTTTTTTGCCAAACTTGTTTACGACATAGGTACTCTTAGCGGTCGTGATGAGAATGGGACAATACAAATAACCAAAGTGAATTCTCTGTAATGTGGGGATTTCAAAACAAGAGAGAGGTGAACATGGTGAGCCATTTTTAAAACTAGCTAACTGCTTGACCGCACATCTTGAGCAAATTGGTTTACTGTAACAACAGTTAAGTTGATGGTGGGAGTCACAGTAAAAACCATACCACAGCCATATTATCACTGGCCACTGAAGTCCCTGCCTGGTGTGAGTGCACGGTGTCAGCAGATATGATCTCTGCACATCACAGCGTGGAAAAAGCATGCTACTATTTTCCTAACCCTTATCTTCAATTATTTCGAATTTCTATGTGACTTAAAATGGCAGAACTCCCAATAAATTGTTGAATTTGAGTAGAATTTTTATATGTGATGTGTCCATTTTATAGTCAGTATTTTCATGTGTCCAGACTTAGAAGAAGTAGATGTATTTCTATATGTTGTTCTAAGTTATCTCTTTACAACTGTGTTACAGGATAACCTAAGGCCTATGAGTCATTTTTTTTCAAGTTTATTGGGTTGTCAAATATGAATAAGTATTTGCTATTTTTGAACTCTAAAGGACTGACACTAAATTGATCCCCAGGGTGTTTAAGTGTGTCCTATAGCAAGAGAGAGCACATCTTGTTTATCACATAAACAAACTCTTAGTACGGCCTGGTCAGCCCGTCCTGATGCACAGCTGCTCTGAGCTAGTGCAGTTTCATTTAAACCCTGTGCCAAATCTTGACTTCTTTCGTCCTGCCTTACATGTATTTGCACTTTGAGCAGCCACTGTATTTGTTTATCATAACCTAGGTTTGTCGTTAAATAATGGTTTAATTAATCCGACATGACATGGTCCAATTCGATTTAGATGTGTTTTTGAGGGTAAGGCAACAGTTAGGTTTTTTTTCCTTGTCTTCAACCCATCTTTCACAGTAATGTGGTCAGTGTTGGTGGTGAGACTTGTGAAAAGATGAAATGGATTTAAGAGAATGGGTTCTGGCTAGCATTACCGAACTTCAATGAGAATAGTGTGTATATATAGCAGAAACACACTAGTGTATATGTGCATTGCTAAGCTGATAATGGATTTTTTGGTAATATGGAGATTGATACTTGAGAGTTTACAAAAATAACAGCATGTCAGCTCATATTGATATATTTATGTTTTCACATCATTTTAAATAAATAACGTCAATTTTTTAAATAAAGATTACTTCTGTTTTTTAAAGAACGACCAGGATGTGGACCTTGGGACTTTACTGTTGAAAACTAAACTTGTCAGTACTAAAGGACAAATATTACTTTTTATGAACATATTTTTGCCTTTTGTCTGCTACAATTTCTTGTTACTTATCATCTATCTATCGATCATAAACACACACACACACACACCCCATATTGCCCCTGGTCCATTTACTGTAAATGTGGCACATACTCTAGTTCTTAAATTGAAGCTATATCTAGCCCCACGGAAAAGGCTTAGCTTCATAGAAACTCTAAATCAAGGAGGACTTCAACAGATACAGCAAACATGGAAAACAGCTTTTTTTCTCTCTCTTGTACACAGACACACACATGCCAACTCACAAATTCTCTGAATTTGTCAGGGAATTTGTGCATGTCTGACTAATTTTCTGCACAGTTTACTGGCTAGCAATGTTATTGTTCAAGAGTACGATGGTGGCCTCAGTCGATCCCATCCATCAGCCAGCTCCAAGCTGAAGCCCAAATATGAACTGAACTGAACTGAACTCAGCACAGCAAAGTGGCACAGACCAACACAGACAGGCTGCCTGACGCTGTGCATGTGGTGCAATATTCTCACGCCTGCCAGACAAGTGAGGTCAGTCTGAGTGGAGTGGAGCACTGTCTAGATTTGATCAACAGTAGGGCAAAGTTCAGAAAACTGAATCATTTATACTGCCCGCTTACCTTGCAGAAATTCACCGTCCTATTTATTTTTTTTCAGCAAGTGGACAATATTACTGTTTTCGGTGATTTTGATTTTGAAAATTTGTGTAAGGAGCACAAGCTATTTGATTCTGTGGTGCAGTTTTTTCCAGTTCCTCTTTCAGGATAAGCTTCAGTAGGTTCTCAAGAATGCCTCCTTTTTGTATATGTACCATACATTATAATAATTGGAAAGTTGGACTTTGTAAGGGTTCGATGGTCATGAACACTCTTGCAATGTATGTTTAAAACCTGTCTTGTATCATGCACTTCAGTTCAGTGGTCCAGATTTTGCTTCCCTGTGCTTTGTTGTTGGCTTGTGAAATGTGTGTCTGATAGTTTTTGGCTGGTGTTGTGACTTACACTCTGAATTACCACAACAGAGAGGGTGTGTAGGGGGTGGAGATTCAGAAGCAGGGAACCAGCTGCCTCCAATCAGCAGCAGAATCCATCTGGGGGTCAGACTGGGTGAGAGGCAACAGCCAACGCCACCGATGGGAGGGAGGAAAAGGAAGAATGTGAGGAAAATGGGGGCACGGAGACTTAGCGGGACCTGCACATGGCTAGAGAGGGAATGTGATGGAAATAGGAAAACAGCAGGCCATTACTAGAAGAAAACAAAGAGTGACGGAAATGGAGTAATAGGCAAAATCACTGAGAGAATATTAGGCCAGTAATGGAGATGGTGAGAATATATAGTTGGAGGGTGACAGAAATGCAGAAGATGATGGTCTGCATTTATAGAATTGAAAGGGCAGATATGAGTAAACTTCAGGTGAGAAGTATTTGATGCAGAGAGGTAAAGCAAACTGTCACAAGAGAAAGAAGAGCGATGTTGTCTCTGGCCTGATGTGTGCATGTTAAAAAGCAGCACTGCATTTTTTGAGAGGAAAGATGCATATTTTGTTATTTTGATGAGTAGCATGTGTCATCGACCTTCTATTCTGAGGAAATTAGATGACAGAGGAAAAAGAGGGCAAAGAGGCAGCTAAGTGGTTCATTCTGTCTTTGATCTAGTGAGCCTTTCATCTATTTCTGGTGGGTGCTGGTGGTGGCAGTAGAAGTAGAGGGATTTACACCCTAATTGAGTGTCATCAAGCCACTGTAAACCATTGTTTATGATCTTTTCCTACTTCTCTGCTCCATGCAGCACTCTGCTGTGGTTTTCATTGTCAAACTCCTCTGCTCTCACCCTTCTTTCCTCTGTGCTACTTGGCCTTTTCTCTCCCTCTGCCTGGTCTTGTATTTACCACAACAAAGGCAATCCTCTGAGCCATGAGAGCTCGATTAAGTTCCCCCTTTATGAATAAATCACCTTAATGTCTCATTCAGCTTGTGTTTGTGGGAACGGAGATATTCATCGGCGTGGCAAAATGGTGCTGAATAGCCACTTGGAGAGGGTTGATGAGAATCTAATTAAGATTAATCGTTATTCCTTTATAAGTTGCTAAATCTTTGAACCCTGCCTTTTAGTTAGGTCAAATCATTCAAATGACTGCCCGTGTGTTCTTTGTGTTCGTGTGTGCTGTCCCAGTCCGGAGAGCCTCTTTGATAAATATTTGAGTGGCCGAAATGCAATAACAACAGGTTCTTAAAACCCAATTTGTTTCCATTTCCCGTTTTTTGATAAGACGACAGATTCAGTTACACAGTCATTTGATCATTATTCTCTATTCAGTGTCCTACATGGTTACTGGGCTTATCACAGCCTCTTTTTTGCAATGTCTGTAATACTGAATGGAAATGCTGTTTGTGGGGATGAGAGCAGGAATTGATAGTTAGCTAATGTCTTTGCCTTTCCGTGTGTGTGCTTAAGGATATGCATCGTGTGTGTGTGTTTGTGTGTTTGTGGATGTGCACATAGAGGCAAGTACAGGCCTTTTGTGTAAAAAAAAAAAAAAAAAAAGAAGTGCTTATTAATAATAGAGAGGCTGTTTTGAATGACAGAGCCTTGTGTTTCCTTTCCTTCCTTGTGTTTCCTTTCCTTCCTTGTTCCTTTTATCAATATTTCATCGCAGTAACTAATGAATCCAGCCAGTCCAGACAATCATAAACGACTAAATAGCCCCTTGCTGCTCTGGTGTAAAGCAGCTGGGCCTGAATCATTTCTAACCTGATTACTGGTTATGCTGATGGACTCAGATTGGTGATGAGTGAGTGTCGTGCTTTGGATTGAATGATCGTTGTCAGCCGGCTTGTTTGTAGTGAAGATAAATGCACACTACAACTAGAGAGTGGCACATGCCAACAGATGTGTCAATGCCTTCACCATTATAGTACATGCAAGTTTATTGAAAGTGCAGCTGTGTTACTTTCATGGATGGATTAATGAATACTCCCTGACAGCAAAGATGACAGCCACAAGAGACTCAGAATGGCCCCAAAAAGATATGATACAACTGCAAAGGACTAACAAATTGCAATTAGCACAATTATAAATACTTACGCAAAAGTATATATGGTCCATTGTCTCATAATCCATGGTTATTGTGTACATTATACTTTATCTCCCACTCTTCTTTTGTCTGTTATTCCTCTTTCTTTGTATCTCCACTCAGACACCGCAGGGACAGCAGAGGTTCGGCAGCACAACAGCAAAAGTTGCGTCTGCACTGTATTCAGCCAGTACTGCTGTGCACATGGTTGACAGAGCATTTGATATCCACAAATATATACCTACACATTTAAGTGAAAAATACATTGACTGGACGAGGTTTTGATCAGCGTCATGCACAAAAGTGCAAACCGATGAGGGGCCACAGTTCTCAACAGGCTAGGGGATAAGGTTAAAAGAAAGAACCTTCATTTTTCTCCTATAAGACAGTCTCCCATGCAGGTATACTGTTATCCACAAGGAAATTAACTAATGCTGCAGACACAAAAGGAGGTGTGATAAAGACTATGCTCCTGTTTCAACCTTAGTAAAAATTCAGAATTTTCTCCCTGTCATACATTCCCTTTTAGCACCGCACCCGCCCCCTGCATTTGAACAAATGCATGAATACGTGCATGTGTTCATGTTTTCTATAGCCATTATATGCATCTGTTTTTGAACTTCATTACCTACATGCCTACCAGGTAAATTCATGCTTATGCAAGACAACAAAAACAGCCATATTTTGTTATATGCATAAATAATAATTAGCTCTATGTGGAAATATGATTGTATATCAACACTCCACATGTCCATTTGTGACTGACATGTGACAGGCAGGGTTGGTTGGTTGGTTGTTCTCCTTGTGAGCGTTAATCGTGACTTAGCAGCTTAAGGAAGTCACACTTCCCTGGATGATCCCCATGTGCTCTGGCAGCCACTGATAGTCAGTGCAGGCCACCAGCGTAAAACCATGGAGTCCATGCTACAACAGACTCAGTTTTAGCTCTTAACTGATGTACCCCTGAGTACATGTTGGGTGCTGTAACTAACAACATATGAAGTAAACACACATCTTGTATTTTTGAAGTGACAGAGCTGTGCTGCTTGTTAACCTCTGTCTGCAGGACAGGCACAGTGACTCACACAGCCCAGGGAAACCAATGGCCTAGAATGGAAGAACTCTTTCTAACTTAACAAAATCTTCATGTTTATGGTCCAGTCCTTCTCCTGAGGTTTAACACACAGTCTGTGCATTTTGGTATGTTCATTGGATAGTATATCAGCTTTTTTAGATTTTTAAATATTTTGTAATAACTGCACATAAAATTAGTCTGGGCAATGAGCTGTTGCTCAGGGAGAGACATACATGGGAGGGAGCTCCACAGAAACTAGCAACATCGTTTGAAGTGATCAACAGATGTAACAGAATACAACGCAAAGGAGTGTGTCTTTCTCCCCTTCCGTCTCTCTCTGTCTCTCAATTGCTCGATAACAAAGCAACAGGTTTTGTGTGTTACTTTAAAATGACCTTTTCCTCCTCAGCATAAGGGACATGCACATTTTGTCTTGAAACAGGCTATAAATTCAAATATCGACAAAGTAGACAAATTTTTGATTAACCATGCAGGGTTGTAAAAATGATTTATGTTTGTGCTGCTTCTTGTTGAATGAACTCTGTTTTTAGTGCTGAAGTGGGCATGTTTCGTCCTTTCTTTTGAGGTTTTTTTCTCCCATTACTCTATGCCTCTTGTCCCAACTGATAACTCTCTTCATCACCTCCCTTTTCCTCTCTGAGGAGGTTTGGAGTAGCAGAGGGTTTTGCTGTTTTCTGGTAATGAGCGGCTTTACAGGAAGGGTAAATCTGGGACCGCTCTTACAATGATCAGTATCGATTATATTCAGAGGC
>CM029123.1:9190118-9202618 GCA_016859345.1 Istiophorus platypterus | reverse complement strand
CCCTATGCAATCTGGAAACCAGTAAGTGTATACAAACTCTCACGTTACAATACCTTGTATTAGCATTAGCTAAGAATGATAGTATATCTTCTGAAAACATCACAAGTAAAGACACTTTGAAGTAACATACGTGGTGGGTGAGACACTTAAGAGAATGTTCCATAACAAATACTATGTTCAGTACTCACAAGTAACACATTTTAGCTTAAGGGCTTTAAACCGTTGGAACTGGGTGATGACTACCCAAGGGAGTTTCAATAATAAGCTAACAAAATGTCCCAAATGTAGTTATTCTTAGCATGGTGTTTATGTTGTGGGTGTCCTTTTGAAAGTTCTGCTGTTGGTGTATATATTTGACTTTCTATATGGCAAACAAATATACTTCTTCTTTATTTGTACACCTTGTTAATAGGATAGATAGTTCCAAAAATAAAATGCATTCAAATCCTTAAAAGAATTACATACCGTTATTGTCACTCAGTTACTAATTTACAATTGTGTATCTTGCAACAGAGACTATTATATCATAAGAAAAAAAAGAATAAAGTTGTTAGTTATACTTGATATTGACCATTTGAGGATAAATATATAATTGCGTTGGGAAAGCGTTCAAACTGTGTACAAAATGTGAGTGATGCTGACGCTGTGTGTGTGTCCAATGATATTGATGCTTTGTGATTTAAAAAAAAAAAAAAAAAAGGTTGGTGCCCTAGCCCACCGTAAAATAAAAGTCTTACCTGGGGATTGCATGATATTCATTGAATTTAAAACCATCTCAATGGGGCCTAAAATGTTCCAGACATGATCCTATTACTGCATTGCTTACACCTGGAGTGACCAAATACAATCAGACCAATACATCACATCTTAACCTGATATTATCACCAGCTCACGTCATTGGGAATGGTTTCCTTTGTCAAACCTCCTTCATTTCTATGGTAGGTGGCCCGGCATCAGCTTTACTAGGAGGGGTAACAACAACATCAACATCTTACAAATTAGCTTTAATTTGATGGCCTCACTGCTTAATGAGAGGATTTTCCTTTATTCCCCCTTGAGGTGTGTGTGTGTAAGTGTGTGTAGGTGTGTAAAAGTGTGTAAAAGTGTGTGTAAGTGTGTGTGTGTGTGTGTGTAAGTGTGAAAGCTGTGCAACACCTTGTCTGTAGAGGCCTTATGTAGGCAGCATGGCAACCACACTGAAGCATCTGCAGTCAGCAAGTTTTCAACACAATTTCCTACATGGCTTCATTGTAACAGGGCTTGGAATGCCATACTCATCTTTGCTTGGCCTTGGTGAATAGAAATTTCTTGTAGGGAGGAGAATTTGATTTAAATTTATTGTTTTAAAATCTTTATCATATAATATATAATATAATCTTTATTGTATAATTTTGATGCTGACACACATCTGTGAACCATGTATGACATTTGTTATGCAGGTTTCTTTTCTTATATCACCAAGCCCTAAAATTATGTGAGAATTAAATCAGAGATTTGTGCAAGTTTGATATCTACATACAGAGTCTGTTTTGTGATTCCTTAGTGTAGGATTTTTATTTTTTTCCAATAAGAAAAACCTTCTGTGTTTATAGAGGCAAAATTTCTAAAATGACTTAAATGCATCCATCCATGTTCATTTAAAATTCAGGCATCAGATGATGTGAGAGTGCAGTCTGTGGTTTTCAGGTTCATTCATAGTGGAATTTTATGACATAAAGCTGGTTTTACATGACCTTAATCTCAGTCTTCATCTTACAATCTGCAAAAATGACCAATAGTATGGTGTGTCTGTGGTTTCTAACACGATTTGCATGACTGAATATTATCTAATTCTTAATTACTGCCTCCTCTAGAAAGAACAATGTCCTGTGGTTTAAAAAGCTGTTAATTCATTATTATTTTCTGTCAGTAAGCGTTTAGTCCCAGACATGTTTTGAGTTGTTCCTAAAAAAAAAAGCCAGGACTTTGGTCATGAGGTTAGCGTTGGTAATTTTTTGCTGCAGCACTTAAAAAGTTTTTTGACTCTGGTCTGAATTTGACTGAGTACACAGGAGAGGTTTTAAAGCTTTAATCTTTGCATCTATACTAGTCATCTATCTACTTCTCTACTGGTTTTCTTCTTTCACTTTAGTTCTTCTGATATTCAGTCAGACCCTTTTTGACACTTCCTCACCCCTTCTGAAAGGTAGTATTTTCATAAACACCCAGTTCTGTTTTGACTTTGTCAAAGAGGTGTTCAATTCTGTGGGCATTGTTTAAGATTTAGTTTTGAATTGCATGATACAAGGCAGTTTCACAAACTTGGAGCTGGGCCCTCACATGTCAATTGATATTCGCCTAAGGTTTTGGGAGACTTTCAAGATGGATATATTTCTATATGTTTTAAACAAAGACGTTATGGAGTTAAAATTCAGAGCAAATGGCTGGAAAAGCTTGAGAAGTTCCCTTGTCCAGCATCCTTATGATTTTGTAAACTCCTTTAACTATGAATGGGTAAAATAGCCTACCAATAGACTGCATTAAAATCCAAACTAATGGTAATGTGCCTGACAGAAGGGGTCAATATATTGGTATTGGCCCACAACGCAGCTCCAAACCAGCGAATTGGTATTTTCCTGAGGTGCACCCAGGTTATTTCTTCACCTACCCCTGTTAGGTATCCAGGTGACTCAATGCACGTCCCACTGGGAGTAGACCCAGCAGAGGGTGTGCTGTTGCCAGTCAAACAGGACACTGCAACTTAGCGCCAAGAAAAACTGCATCTCGCGTGGGCTGCTGCCTGCCTGCTCAGAGCAGGTCAACAGGTCAGTGTACCTGTGCTTGCATCTGTGTAAGGTAGTGCATTGGAATTATGTTTTCCAGTTGGCGGTCCATCCATCCCATCCTTGTGAATAAGATACATCAGGAATGTCTGATATATCTACAACTTCACTTACTGGCGGAGGCATACAACCGCGAGGCAGTAATTATAGTTTTTTCATCAATGTAAGGGGCACACAGGACGTCATTGATAGAGTTTTCTTGCTGGCATCCCTCCAGCTGGTTTTGCCCATGTGGACCACTTAGATAGCCTATGCCAAAAGCAGGCCCCAGTGTGTCTGCTGTAAAATGAGAATTAAGCAGACTGCTGCTGCTTTCTAAATTGTCAGCAGTTAATTTGCATGTCAAATCATATGTCAAAAGCAATTGGATACAACATGTGAAATACTACCCCGAATTTCAAATTGTACTTTTATTTCTGGCAGTGTGGTGGTATTTGACTTCTGATGTGATGGGAAGCAGCAGATTGTGATGCCAATCTGTGTAGAATTTCGCATGGAAAACATAGAGCCATGGGATTTTCAATATGTTCAGAGTAATGAAACAGAAAACCACTTCTTGGCAGTATATTTGAGCTGCTTTATTCATGTTTGCAACTCTGCATGTCCCACACAATATATCTCCTGTGAGGAAAATTGTACAGGATCCTCAAACTGTCAGTGTGTCATGGTGAGAAGTGTTTAAGGAGCATGGCTAGTGAATTAAATTGGCCTCTAACATGCTAAAATATTGAATATAATACTGCATTCTCTCTGTTCCCACACTGTATTTTGTTTCACTATCACATATATACTGCCATCAGCATCTACTGAACAGAATTAACAATTGAAGTACTAAAACCCATAGCCAACACTAGATGCTGGGTATCTTCCCTAGTGATGCTCTGCCTGTCCTGTACTGCAGCCATGAACACTTCTTCCTGGTTTTGGTCTGGATGTTGATATCTTCACACCTGAGAATCTGCTACTTTCAAATCGCACTGTACCTGTTGGCAGATGCAAAAAAAAAACCCAAAAACAGTTTAAAAAACCTCACCAGTGATGATCATGTAGTTGGACTACCTAAAACCCTTTTTTTTACTTTTTATTCTTGTGTTGTTGTTTTGTCTTTTCTTTCTTTCTTTCTTTCTTTTTAAATAAGTTCGAGAGTGAAAATAAGGCCCACTGTTTTCAGTTTTTTCAGCAGACAGAAGTAACAGTCTGTTGTAGTTTATGGTTACGTTTGTCCCACACAGCTGAGTCTTGGTGTTTGCTCATGGCAGAAAAATATGAACCAGACCACCAATCTGCATATCTTTATGTGATATGGTCTTAAATGGCATTGTGATATGGTATCAATCTTGATACCTCAGATTGCTCACTTTGTGTGTAGTAGTTTAGGTTAGGATGGCTCTGTGAACTAGGGCAACACTACAGACCACATTTCAAAGAGGTTTTCTGTAGAAACATCAGAGCCTCTTTCACTATTTTCTTTTTGATGGAAGTGGGATGATATCCCCTCACTGAAGTTTTGTTTGACCTGCTGCCTGCCATCTCTGTGTTGTTCACTGTTTATACTGCCTGCAGCAAGAGTGAAGTGTTTCCTGGGGCTATGATTCAAAGTTCACTTATTGCTCTCTGCTGATAGCATGAGAGTTAAATTTCATGGTTGTGCTCACTGTAAGGAGCTCTTCCAGGGAATTTCAGCAGTTGGTTGTTGTCTGATGTCAATTTCCTTAGCAACCTGAAACTATATGATAAACTCTTGAAAATCCATGGAATGTAAGTAGCATCAGACGGTTGATAACCATTGTGAAGGCATTTGTTTTCTCAAAGTGAATCTTAATGAGCACTGTGGAATTCAGTTTAAATTACAATTAAGTCCCGCACCTTACTTAAATACAAGAACAAGGTGGGTATTACATATGAGTCTATATACTGCTTTTCTATTATCTAAAAATGGTGGTCAGTGGTTGAAACTTTTTCACAATTTTTTTGCTCCTTTCTAAACAGTAAGAAATCAATAACATTTTGAAAGTATTAAAACTCAATCCCGAACCGAAATTTCAATCTAAAACAATAATTCTGTTTAAATTGTTGCTGGTAAAATTTAAATTAAATTAAATTTTGATAAGGCAGAAATCCACCTGATCAGACTTAGATGCAATAAAAAATTAGGGCGGTGACTCTCACTTGTTCTTAAATGACAAACAAAACAAAAAAAATAACATAATGGTCTTTCTATTTCTATCCTTACAAATACAAAAAGAAGTGAATTTTGGTGGAATTTTGCATCAGTTGGCCTTGTCTGCGTTAAAGGGAAACTTACCAAGTAAATCTGCCCTGGCCAAAGTCCACCAAGTATCTATTATCCCTGCTACAAGAAGGTTTCTTTTTTTTTTTTTGTCTAATTATTTCAAGTTCTACTGCAGTATAGGTGTTAGTGTGTTCAAAGAATGTTGCCTAATTGCTAGTTATGTGTGTTTTTAAAAGAAGCACACCTACATTCTCCTACATTGTAATGTTTGAAATGTGCAATAGCTCTGACACTTCAAAAAGATCGCGGAACAATAACAAGGATCATTGATGATCTGCACACAACTACAGGTTGCGTAGTATGGGAAGGCTACATGTACACAAACAGTAAGTCAATCGGCTCCTTTGGCCACAAGCCCTCTAACCAGCTTTGTGTTGTTGGAAAGCAGCTGATGCCAGCCTGCCAAGACTTCTGCTGTAATAATATCACTGTCATATCACTGTTGACTAAAGGGCCGGGAGGGGATTTCCACTGTGGATGAATGTTACCATTCACTGTGCTATGATCTTTCAGAGAAATAAACGGAATCTTTAGCAGTATGATCTCATGACCCTTTTTGTAGTTGATATTTATTCATGGTTATTATAGTCAACTGGATATAGTAATATTTAACCGTTTTATTTGCATGATTGTGGAAGAAGAACCATAGCAACCAAAAGTCACCACCAATAGCTTCAGATTTTTTTTTTTAAATAAATATTTGTGCATCACTAATCAATATTAAAGAAAAAAACCCTTTTCTTTATCTTTCAGCTCAGTGACATGTATGGTTACCGAAAAGATGACTCGGGAATTCTTCAAAACACACACTCATTAAAAATAAAAAATGTGAACATGGAAATCATTAAATAGTGAAAATTTTCTGCATGTTGTTATTTTTGACGTTCAAAATTTTTTTTGTCATAGACTGCCTTCCATACACTGGCATAGGGCTGCCGTTTCATCCTCTCGGTGTGTTTTGAATTTAAATCAATCAGTCTCACTGATTTCTGGCCTGCGGATCAGGACACAGAGCCAAATCCTGTGAATAGCCTTGGCAAAGCTCATTCCCTCTGAGCTTGAGCCCTGGCACATGATTGGATGAGAGGAACATGGGACAGTGCGTTTACAGTTTCACCTTGATAAGGTTTAGTTTTGCTTTCATTGTGAGAGCGGATAAACAGTACTCAGCAAAGTGGTTTGTCTTGTTATGATGACTTATACTCAGCAAGAAACTGAAAATAACAAACTTTGTGGATATTACATCCGAAGATCTTTCCCTTGTTAACACAAGGCTAAAGGAAAATGGTTGAAATTAACTAAAGAGTGGACATAGGAACTACACAGCAGGTCAGGTCAGTTCCTTTCCCCCATGTCGTCTATCTTTTCCCCGTCTCCCTCTCTCTCTCTCACTCTTTCTCTCTCTGTCTGTTCTCTGCCTTCTTTCCCCAAACATCTACCTCTTTCTGCTATGTTGGACTTATGTATTACGTGTCACCGTTACCTCCTTTTATCTTGGACAGTGGAAGTTGCTGCTTTGCTAGAGTGTTTTCATCTGTTGAAGTTATGTGATGTGTCTGAATTGCTAAAAACAGGATGTAATTCTGTATAAATTTGTTAGACCATTTTAGGTTTGGTATAACAACACTAAATCACCATCTAGAACTGATTTGACTTTGACACTTGACCACTTGATCACATTAGATACTTTTCAGTGCTACTTTCATTTCTCTCCTTGAGGTAGTCATTACATAGTAGTAGAAGGCTTTGGTCATACTTGGCAGCCTAAGGTGAAAAGTTGGATCGGGGCATGTTCCAGTTTTATATGGCATATGTTCATAGGGACCCATAAAATACACTATACTTCTTCTTACCCCTCTAGGCAATACCACTTGAGCGGCAGCACTACCACCACCACTCCGGATGCGCGCATGGACTTGTACCCGGGATTCCCTGACGTGGACTTTTCCAGCCTAAACCTCCCTAGAAATGGAGATTTCACACAGGTCGGTTTTATATCTGGTGTACATGTTGGCATATTTTTATTTGCATTTAAGTCTCTCTCTCTCTCTCTCTCTCTCTCTCTCTCTGTCTCTCTTTTCTCTCTCTCTCTCTCTGTCTCTCTTTTCTCTCTCTCTCTCTCTGTCTCTCTCTCTCTCTCTCTGTCTCTCTCTCTCTCTCTCTCTCTCTCTCTCTCTCTCTCTCTCTCTCACATACACACACACACACGCACACACTCTAATGCCTTTAAGACCCAATATGAAAATGCTCACACCTTCTCAAACACAATTTACCATGCCTTCCATCCATGCCTTTCATCTTGTCCTCTGTGTGTATTCAGCTCAGCTTAATTTACCATACAACATCCTGATTGAAGCCTAGAGTTGTCTAGACAACTGCAGCAGTACCTGCCCCATTCCAGTCAAGGCATGCCATTAATATGTCACTGTAATTTAAAATTCTTCTCCACTTTCACACTGCATCTCCAGAAATCTGTGTAATTTTTCGATTGTGCTTGGAATGAGTCCACAAACTGAGATGTGCCTCTGGAACATTTTGAAGATGTAAGAAGGTTCTTAAGAAGGGTTTTAAGCTTTTGTGAATAATTCAGTGTCTTTAGGATTATCCCTTCCCTGGGGATACAACTGTAAGAATAGGACATCATTTCAGGAGGGGAAATGCTTAGACATGGATAGTGAAATAAAGGTGCAGCCTTCTACTCACTCACAAATTTACCCCACCATTTCGGATGGTAACTATCCATCATTTGCATTTTCTATTTCTGTGCACTTTTGTGTCCATCAAGCCAATTCCTCATAGTAAGCATTGCATGAATAGGAGCCAATTGTAATGACACAGACCAGTGAGTTTCTAATCTAAAGCCTATTTTGGCTGAGCTGATGAGTGCCATTATGGAACCATATTAAAACACAATATGCTATGATGATGAGTTTTAAAGAAAGGCAGTCATGGGTTACCAATGGACTGGCAGTATTCCCCTCATGATTAGCCTGTTTGACAATAGAAAAAGGATAGAAATCAGAGTTTTTCTCATTTTAACATAACGACATAACAGAAAATAATAAGGGATGGGTCGAGATGTGACAGCAATGGCTTATGTCTGAATAATGCAAATTTTTATTATTTTATCACTTTAAACTGCTGTTAGCCCAGCTTTTATGTCACAATATTAAAATAAACAACATTATTAGTAGTTCAAATTAAAGATGTTGATCATGAGATTTGTGAATTATCCAAAGTAACCTAAACATTGTTTCTGGGAAGTTGTGGTGGGTTGGGGTTTTTTTTGTTTGTTTTTTAGCTGTGATGAGGCAGTATGAGAGGAATTGCTGTTGGGCTGTGGTGAGTCTTCTTATTGCTTTAGATAGTCCAAAAAATTCAATGAAGGTTCTGCTTCTAGTCGAGTATTATAACTTTCTGAGATAAAGAAAAAGATATAACTTTGGGCCAAAATACGAAGCCATGAAAAAGAGTTGCCTCTGAGGAATGCTATTTATCACATGGAGTTGATAGTTCTGGATATATGCTTTGTATTTTTCCCTTGGAGTAATGAAGTCTGTGTTGGATTTTAAATTGTATACAACAGTCTGGCTTTGTTTAAACATTTATGTATGTGACCAAGACTGTGTAACCTCTGAATTTGAAAATATATATGAAAAAAGTCACTGTCTTGGAATTTAAATTTCCTTTTTTAGGTTATACCCTTGATACAGTATGTAGCTCTTTGGTACTATGGATTCCTGACTCACTCCATATGCAGAGGGTTTTATCTAAAAGGAATTTAAAATTTTTTTTGCAGTGACTATCTACGGCTAGAGCAAGAGATATGTCTAAGAACGAAATGGGATTTAAGTTATTTCTATATATGTGTTAGGTTAAGATTATGATGATGATAAGATTATGGTTGTAGATTGATTTATCAATTAGAGTAAGGGCTAGGAGTATAGCATGAGGTGTCAATCCTGCTGTGCTACTTTTACCTAGTTAGGGGAAGAGATTGAGGTATCTAGCTGAAAAACAAAGGACTTAATGGCAGAGGCCCATTGGTATTGAATGAAATTTAGAAGAGGTAGTC
This sequence comes from Istiophorus platypterus, assembly GCA_016859345.1. NCBI lineage: Eukaryota > Metazoa > Chordata > Actinopteri > Istiophoriformes > Istiophoridae > Istiophorus > Istiophorus platypterus. The sequence goes on along the minus strand of CM029123.1, from coordinate 9,193,428 downwards.
TTTCTTTAGATTTGTATTTATAGAGATGTTTTCTACTTATCCTAGGGGTTTTGTAATTCCATAGAAAAGGTTGCATTATATATTCTAACCTCTTAAAGAATGACTGTCAGAAAAATAGGAATGTTTTTAATTAGTTAGCATATTTGAGGTAAGAAGTTCATTTTCATGGAGTTTGTTCTGCTGAGTAGGGAAATAGTGAGGGTTCTCCAAGCATTGAATTTTACTTGTTAATTTATCTATTAAGGGTTGGAAGTTGGCCTGTAGAAGGAAAGAGTGGTGTAACAATGAGTTTTTCCAATGAGTTTTGATGCATTTGGCTGAAACTAAGCACACTTGATGCTCCTGTATACCTCTGCATTTGTCCTGTCGCTTCCGTCAACAGTGAAATCATCAGTAATGCCAATGTGTCAGTGTTTTTGTTTCATCAGTTCATAGAACTTTGTTCCAGAACTCTTAACAATTTCTTTTGTGTGTATGTGTATGTGTGTTTGTTTTTTTTTTGAACTGCAGCTGGGAATCTTCTGTTCTTTAGGTTTACTAGGAGTTTGGATCTAGTGGTGAATCTTCTGAGTTTATTGTCATGAAGTCTTCTCTTGAGCATTGATGAAGAAACGTGTCTCCCTACATCCTTGATAGCATTCTTCACTTGCTGTGCAGTCATAAAGGGGTTCCCTTCACCATTCAAATGATTTCTGCTCATCCACAAGACCTGTGCTCCTCCGGTGTGTTGTTTGCCATCTAGCTTTCCTGTACATGCCTGCTTTTTTGGATGGCTGAGTGTACCCAGCTGCTGATCTGGCAAACCAACTACGTTTGACATATCTCTGATAAATCTTCTTAACTCACAAGGTCAACTCTGAGCCACATGTGAGCTTTTTGTGTGTATGAACTAAAATTTAAATAACAAATAGCCGCCAAAGAAACATTTAGTGGCCAAGTGTCCCATTACCTCTAAACCCCTAAAATTTGGGCACCATGTGTTTAAAGGGCTATATCTCCCACACAATTCTTACTACATTGATGTAAACCTTCTCAAATTAAAGAAAATAACTCAATTTGCTTGAGTTATTCTTTGGAATCTTTTTGGTAGAGGATCTGTTGAAATATGGTTCTAAAGTAGTGTTAAAATCTGTCATCAATTCTGTTTGAAATATATCTGCTATTAATGCAAATACCTTCTTTTTTGTTATGAAGGTTTATCTGTATCTGGGCATATGATTTTACCAGGGTCAAAGAAGTATTTAGTATTTCCCCTACTTCAACAAGGTGTTGTTTCTCCTTTATAAGCAATTTCTTTATTGTGGGTGAAAGGTATTCCTTCTCTTATTAGAATTGCTATACTTATTGTCTTTGTAGAAAAAGTTAAGTGATATATATCCTTTATCCATCTTGTGCTAAGCAGGTTATAGGAGTCATTTTAGAAGTTGGTTTCTTGTGAAAACATTATATCTGTGTTTAATTATTTCAAATGGGCCAGTAGTTTCCCTCTTTTTACTGAATTATTAATACCAATAGTATTCCAACTCATGAATGTCCTTACAGGTGCACATTATTATAGCTGGCACAGGGACACCTATAAGAACAGTGATGTTATTCCTTTTCAAGCTGTTGATGTTGAAGCTGTATCAGACTTATTTGTATTTGCAGAGTTTTTTCCACACTCCCCTCAAATTTCTGTTAATATATACTGTAGTTAGCAGTCAGCAACAGTTTGAAGGGAAACACAGGTAGAAAAAAAAATACACATAAGAGTTTCACCTCATGTTTGTGTCAAAGTGCGTGGATAAGGGTTATGTTTCTGCGGGGGGGGGCTCAAAGTTATATGAGAGGTTTTGTGACAATATATTATGCAAAGTGATTTCAGAAACAAACACTACACATGATGGCTTTCATACATAAGAAAGCGATGTCATGATGTGTGTGGTAGCGCTGACATGGCTTTTGTGATTCATGTGGGGCTTCCCTATTTTTCCATCTCCCTGTGTTGGGCCATCTGGCAATGGCTGTCTTCATTATAGGTAATTACAGGGGTTCAAGATTATGTGATATGTGTTTGATCTAATAATCTGTGTACATATTGAGAAAAGTATGACACAACAGTTGTCAATTATCGGTGGTTTAGTTTAAATTGCCTGGTTCCCTGGCAATAGAGACATGGAATGTCCTGGTGACTGCATGAGTGAGTGAGACATTTTGTGCTTGTGTTGTGCTTTCTCAGCTGTTCTTTCTTGTTTTGGGCACTCCCTGCCATGTGAGGCATGCAGAGAAAATGTAAGTCACAGGGTCATCATGACTAATCCACTGCTGCACACTCAGCCCCCCTTTTCACCCCCCCCCAAATCACATGTTGACCCTGCCTGTTTTTTCATCAATGTGTCCACTATCAGAAAGCAGGGTGTCCTGTTTTCTTTGCGCTGTTGAACCATGGCCGTATAGAATACATTTAGACAACTGTGACTTTTATTGTGTTTTTTGTGATTGATTGTCAGGTGCCTGCCATGTTTACCTCAGGCAGTTCTCTGTTTCATATAGAGCTATACACTCTGATTTGCATGGCTTTCCACAGTGTTCGTTTGTTTATGTAGTTCAGCAGAGCTTTCTTGGAATATCCCGATAATGTAGGGAAACAGACTGTTGCACCATATGGACAGGATGTCTATCTCTAGATTGCTGGTAACTTGAAAATAAGAGCCAAATGTTTGTTTCTATTAGATCTAATAGACTTTCCTTCAAGACTCCTTTTCACTGATATTATCAGTCAGTTACAATACATCATTAGCTAACAACAGAAATAGAATATATGACCACTTTACAATGATGTGGATGAAATTGATTGGCAAGCATTTATTGCCTAGCATTTATTTGATGTGGACAATAGAACTTCTTACATCATAATAGAAATGTCCACCTAAACTTAACGAGGCATCAGATCTGTCATATTGGAGTAAATGACGTTGCAGGACATTTATGCATGCCCTAACTAGTTCATTCATATTTACTAACTAAATCGACATAAGTAAAATAAATACATCTGGGAAAAAAATTTAACTAGTAATTGATCATTTGATATGTCAGAACCAAATTGCATGGTCCTTTTCAGGAGACTTCCCCAAAATAACAGTTACACATTAAATGCTCTCTTGGGCAACACTGAAACTAAGGACCCCATAAAATGAAGCATTATCAAAACACTCAGCTTTGACTCAATAAAATGATGACAAACAATGGAAATTTTGACTAAATCAAACCGAGACTAGATCATATTTACTAATCTCTGTTAGACCTTTACAAGAATTAATGGCAAGTTGTG
>CM029123.1:8442618-8535118 GCA_016859345.1 Istiophorus platypterus | reverse complement strand
ACAATTCTTATGAAATTTTTGAAAAGTTATGCAGCATCAAGATGATAGCCCATTGTTGAGCATGTCTCTGGGGCTTTTGAAGAGGCCTCAAGGACCCCGGGATCCCAAACAGAAAATTAGGGTTAATGCCCTAGTGGATATTGGGCAGGAGATCACTGGAACAAGTTTTCCTTTCACAGCCTTCCCGCTAGAGTTGTGGGCTGTTGTGGGGATTCTCAGAGCAGGTAACACATCACTAAACAGATGGGTCACCTGCTCTGTTTAGCTCCGGAATGGTTTTCCAGCTTATTTCAGCAGTGTGTATGAATGGGTGTCATGCATGCGTGCGTTCATGCAGATGTGAACGCTGAATTTCTGGCAGAAAGAAAAAGAGAGAGCGAGAGAGAGAGAGTGAGTGAGCGCGAGAGAGGGGTTATTTGTGTGTGACAGTGGGGAGCCTGTATCTGTAGCGTGTGACACAGTGCTCTCTCTGCAGCAGCCAGGCTACAGTTTAGGGACTTACGCCAGGGGAGAGAATAGTCTGTCTGTTTCTCGCCTCCTACTGAACTCTGATTGACAGCAGGGCTTCTTTGTGTGTGCGTGAATATGTGTGGTTGTGTGTGTGTGTGTGTTTGTGTGTGTTTGTGTGTGTGTGTGTGTGTGTGTCTGTGCGTGTCAAACTGACAGACTGACAGAAACACAGCCGCACACATCGCGTGAAGGAGGATGTAAAGAAGTTGCCATCTCCACAGAGAAAAGAGATCCTGTCAAATTGTCACTCTTTTAACAGTGTGCTTATTTGGATTTTCTGTTCACAATATCACACCAACAAAAACACATAAACGTGACCAAATGCACACAGTTCACAAGCGTGTTCATAGACCAGTCAGCTTCCGTTTAAATAAACAGTTCCTCCACAGAACATATTGTGGTTTATTTATTCAGTGTGCCAAATAGCACAAATGAACACACATGCACATGTGTGCACAAACACACATCCTGGTCTCAGCTGTCATGTTTCTAGAGTGTCAGGTTGTGAAGAGCAGAAGTAGCCGCCTCACCTCTGAACTCTCGGTGGTCTCTCGAGGTCATGAGGACTGCAGACGTACAACATGTACTACATTCAGAAAGAGGAAGGCAGAGGTCAATGTAGGAGAGGTTATAGTGTGGTTGTGGTGGTCAGAGTATCTGCAGAATAAAAAAGAGGTGATAAAGATTAAGAAAACAGATGTTTGCATGCAGGAACAAAGCACAGGGTAAAGGATGTGGCAGAAGAATAGCAGAAGTTACAGTGGGTGTGATAGGGATCTCTTTACCACATCATTTGAAATGCAGAAGAGTCTGTGCACCTTTTTAGAGTGACTCAATTAGGGTGTGAAGAAGTCAGGTCACTGAAGATGATCTATTTTTGATGCACTAGTTGATTCATATCTGAGTATGTAAATATTATTTCTTTTTACGCATCGGAAAAATGGTACAAGACTAAGAGACTAAGCCACACAGACACAGAACGACAGATTCAAGTTGAATAATGCAAGATATTCAGAAACTGCTATGCCTGACCACTGTGCACGCGCTGCCAGAAAATCTTTAAATTGCATTAAATCTTTTTAAAAGTGCAGCAGTATCCTAAAATACGCTGGTGGCACACCAAACTTTGCTGGTAATATAAGAAGGTGACATGTGCAGTGACAGTAAAGTTAAAGAGAGGAGCAGTCAACACAAGAAAAGAGATGCTAATATTAGCATTTAATGCCAATTTAAAAGCATACTGGGCCTGAGTCCTCCTGACTGAAGGCAAAAACGGTCACTGAATGCAAGTGCAGTTTTATCAATATATAGGGACATGCACGCGTACAGCTTTTCTGATTCAGTATTCGAAATTCGAGTAGATAAAATTATGGTTTTATTCTGTTCCTGTGTTGAAGGATTATGCTACTACATTGTTAAAATACACAATGTGAGTAGGAGTGTTTTTTGAAATGGAAAATGAAGAGTTAGGAAAATGATTCAAGCATTGTATTTGGATGAGACACATCACTAAAGAAATGAATTACTTTCTTGTTGTTAAGGATCACACACAACTCACTGATATGGTTTACAGTTTTTATAGGACAAGACTTGGCCAACCAGACATGGGTGAAAGTGGTGCAACAATATCTAAACAGACTGTGAAGTGGGCACATATTTGGCAGAGCTGCCATCAAGGTGTGGTGTAAGGTTCTAAGGGTTTTCAGTAAGAAGGGAGGCTGAAGGAGAGATGGAGAGATGAGAGGAAAGCAGCAGACTGAGGAGACATGAACTATAAACAGCAGGAATTGGACATATCATCGAAGCCAGCTGATAGTCCCCACCCCCCACCCCTCACACCACCAACCCACTCAGCAGCCCCTCCCGTTCCCTGCACTGAGCCCCCAGACATTTACCGAAGGACTAAACAGAAATCCCCCATATACCCACGGCAGACTGACTGACTCTGCATGGTCTACATCACACACACACACACACACACACACACACACACACACACACACACACACACACACACACACACACACACACAAGCATGCACACACACTCAGGGACTGCAATACACACATGCATTTGCACACAGGCTCACAGACAGTACAGAAATAGTTCCAGTCTGGGGTATTACCGTACACTCTATGTGCCCAAAAACATCACCTCATCCACTTGTATCACATCGTGACACTGTATGGCTTTACCATATGCACTCAGTCATAAAGATACAACTGATACATTTACCAGTCAGTTGTGTTTACTTCACCTTTTTCACACTCCACTTTTGCTTTTGTCTAGTCTGCCGTCTGTTTCAATTTCTCTTTCACTCTCTCTCACACACGCCCAGTCTTTCACATTAACATACCCATCCATACGGTAATGCACACTACAGTTCTGGAAAGCTTTTTTTTGTTCATCATTTTGCACCCTGCCAGCGTCCCACCTCCCACATTTCACAATTACACCGGGTAATGCACAGATGTCTTAGTGACAGAAAGTGCAGCTGAAAGGAAAGGTCAGGAGTTCCTCAGCCTCTCGATCCTGACATTGCATCACCTCCCACCGCAGCGCCAGTGTGCTTTGGTTCCTCTCGGTGTTTAGTGAAGCGCCTTGCCAGCAAGGAGGGGCTTTCTTCCACCCTTTCCCCTCAACATTTACATGGCACTCACTGTTAGGGTTTTCCCTCAAACACCGGCTACCACATAAAGTGACACAGACTATATGTTCTCTTGATCTGGGCCAGGGGTTATTTGGAAAAATACCTGCAGGAATTTTCTTAGAGTATATTTTCTGGTTTAGGAAACAAAACTTCAACAGAATAACCATGAAGCCTCCGCTGTATCCAGGTGGCTGTGAAATCCCACCCAGAGCTCTCTTCAGAGTCCAGTAGAGTTTAAAATAAACTCTTAAAGCATTTTCCTACTGAATCTAGTTTTTGGTGTTAACCTAGGGTAATTTTATCAAATTCCTAATGATCTTGTTGAATCCGGATACCTACTGAATCTAATCTGAATATCTTTGTACATCGTAGTAAGTAATCTTGTGCCACATAAACAAGCTGAAACATCCTCACCCAGAGGATGATTCAGTGGTTTTGATCAGTGCATGTTTACTCAAGCATTAAAGAGTGATGTCAGGAGCAATGAAACCACTGCGTTCAGTCGATATCGAATAGTGCTTAGAGAAAGACCCGATGGTGACATGAGAGTTGTGCAGGTGACAACGACAAGCCTAGAATTTCAAGGAAATTCTGGGAACATTTGCGAAAGTAGGCTTACTTGCTTTTGGCAAGTAAAGCAAATTGGTAAATGGCAAATTGTTGATTTCATACTTTGGTTTTCATACAAATTAAGCAAATGAAATATAATGTGTTTATGAGTGAGCTTTGGAAGTGATGGTGGGCAGATCCTATTATTTTTGGGGCAGGCTAGCTATTTCCAGTCTTAATGCTTAGCTAAGACAAACCATCTCCTGGCTACAAGAGTGGTTGCAAACTCCTTGTCCAACTCTCGGTGAGAAAGTGAATAAGCCTGATTTCCCAAAATGTTGAACTAATCCTCAGACTGTTCCAGATAAGAGCGACTTGGAGGAAACGAGCGGTGTTTCACTGTTGTTGCCACTTCAGGCAGACATGCAGTTCAGCACGAGGCTGTGGGCAGATTTGCTTTGTCATGATGGCTGCTCTGGACACACGATCCGCAGCAAGCGTCCTGCTGGTTTCTGTATCAGGTCAAGCTTGCCGTCAAGAATGCCTTCTATTTCCAGTCGACCTGCTGTGGCAGATTTCATGCGATTAGGGCTGCCAGCGCGGAGGAAGAGGAGGACAAGGAAGACGAGTGTGGGGTTTCCTGGGAAGCTCCCAGCCAGACATCTGCTCCCATCACTCTATCGCCCTCCCACTCGGCCAACACGATGTCTATCTAGGATTTGCCCCGCTTCTTTCTCAGTGTATCAGAGATAGCTCTTTGTGGTGAGCAGCAGAGCCCCACTGAATAATTCAAAGTGCCGGCAGGGACAGACATGGGATTAAGTCCCTGTAGAGTAGAGGAGGAGGAAATAAAGGGACAAAGGTGGTGGTGGAGGTTGGGGGGAGGGGGGGTAAGTCCATTAGACATGAGGAGCTGAAGGGAAATTCACTGACAAGGCAGAGGAGTGGGCAGCAGTGTTAAATCAGTAAGGTGTCAGCGTGGAGAGAGGGCATAGTCTCAGAAGTGAAAGAGACAGGGAGGAGAAAGCGGGCGAGAGAGTGAGTAGGCGCAATGCCATGTGACCATCGGGAGATCCCTGAGCAGAGCCAGTCACCTGACTGACTGGAAATGCACCATGCTGCCTGAGTACGATTCCCAGAAGTTACGTCTGTGTACTAGAGTCCATCTGCCCCCTGTCCTTGTCCTTCAGAGGGATTACAGCAGCAGGGGATGTGTCTGATAATTACAGCATCACATCACGGGACAGTTGTGTGTTTTTTACATTCAAAAAACATATTTTGATGTACAGAACCAAAACAAAAACTATATAGTTATCCTACTTATAGCAGAGTCAGTGAGTGACGTTAAGCATTGGCAAAGTGGAGATTAAAAGAAGATTCTGGTCAAACAAAATTGTGTTCAAGAGGTGCAGTGAGTGTTGACTTAGTCTGACTGATCACAGTCTAAATTAGGGTAATTCTCCCTCTTCTTCTTCTTCCTCTGCTGCTGCTGTACTTTTGGCCCAGCTGTCCCACAACTACTCAGTGACACACACATGAGCAATTTCACACAGCAAGACTGCCAGAGCATCATTTACATTTCATTGTGTGCTCATAGTTCAGAAAGTCAGGGGGATTCGATCAGTCGTCCTTCTTAGAAAAAAGATTTCGAGTTATTCTAAAGTCTAATGAGATGAGCTACGAGCTGAAGCTCATTGATTTTATTTTACAACATATTTAGTTCCTTTTGAATGGTATAAGTTGTACTTTTGGCCGAGGCTACTGTGGTTAGTGACTAACCATCTAATATGTGTGTGTGGGTGTAGGACTAAGAGGATTTGATCCATCAAGTTTCCAATGTGTTTGTAGTGTTTTCCAATGTGTTTTGTAGTGGTCACTTTTTACTCTGCTGCTTCGGCTTAAAGCAGAAATTGTTGTTCTTATTCGCACATTTTAATAACCCCCCCCCCAAAAAAAAAAGGTCAGAAGATGCCAGATTCATAGTGATATTAGAAAATCATTGTTAAGCACAACATTGTGACATTGAGATTGTTAGTGTTCAGAAACCTATAATATAGTTCTACTGTGTGCACAGTGTGCCATTGGTTATGATATCAAGTATGAAATCAAGTTGTTCTATATGTATGTTTATATTGAAAAAATAATAAAATAATAAATATAAAAGTGTAAGAGAGACAAGCAAAACAGCAAGTTAATTTGCGACGAGATAAAGGACTCAAGGACTCCTCCACAACCTGTTCTGAGACCATCCCTCTTTTTCATTTGAATTTTAATGGTGACTAAGACATTAGTAATAGTTATTTGAAGGTTACTCAGACTTGACCTTTCCTTGAGCCTCATGGGAATTCACGTGCTCTGCCCTGAGTCGTGCTCCCACCAAGGCGACACAGTTCATGCTAAGGCTGGTCGAGCAGCATTCAAAGGCCTGTGCATTCTGCGAGTGTGACTAAATAAACACACTGCGACCATAACTGCACCGTTCACTGATGAACTTTATGGCCCTTCTCGGAGCGCAGCGCCTTCAGGCTTTGTAGAGCGGGAGGAAAAATGCACTCGGCATGAAAAGACGTTAAATACTTTCCATGCGCGCACGTTGGTTTGTGTTCCCTGGAGGATGTTTATACACCCCTGGTGGGAATCTGGTGTTTGCTTTAGTTCCGGGTGGGTTGCGCTCTGGGTTTCTGGGTCGGTGTTTCTGGGCCAGTAGCTCTAGAAACAGGACCAGGCAAAAGTCCTGTGTTTTTAAAAGGAAGCACTGTAGCTGCTGCGCTCATCTCCTAAATGTCCCAGTAGAAGAATGGTTCTAGGAAAGTGTAGGGGAGGTAAATATTCTCTGAGCTTTACTGAAAATCACGTAACTAGCATTTGTTTCTGAGCACCCACTCTTGTTTCAGATCATCGGTAATGAAGAGTAACTCCACTGAAGCAGACCTCTAAAAACACTGGCCTGCTATGAACAAATGTGGGGCAGCATTTCTGCAATGAGTATAATAAAAAACAGAACAGCTCTGTTGTAGCCATAATCAATCAGACAGACATCTGGCAGTGATTCATTTTATTAAACTGCTGTGTATTTCAGCTTAATACCTGCTTTCCTCTGTCTTTGTCTTCTCCTCCATCGTCCTCCATTTCTCTCCCTCTTCTTCTTCCTCTAACATAATTGAAGTGCTTCTCCTCTCCTATGTAACCCAATGCTTGTCCCACAGCACTAAAGTGTCATTTGGGCCACAGCTTAAGTACTCTGTGTGCTCTGTGCTGCGCTCTAACTCCTACAGATCAGCAGAAGCCCAGATTAGACAAATGAATAATTCAGTTTATTGCTTCAAATGCAGTTTGTGGTAAAGGACTGTTATAAATCCTTGTAGACTTCTGACCTTGCTCATTTCAGTGCAATGACCTGAGGATTGTGCTGTGACCAACATGATGGAGTGATTTAAAGTGTGTGCCAGGGCAAATCTTAAGATGATTATTGTTCATTTTTCTCTCTAATCTTTGTCTGTCCAATTCTTTCCCTTTTAAGGTGAAGTTTTAACAACCACTGAGGTGACGACTCTTAAATGTCTCTTGCAGGGTTCGAAGACACGTGAGCACATCAATAGCTGCACGGCGGGTTTTATATGTGTATGGTTGTGTGTACATGTGTATTTTATGTCCATGATAATGATGGCCTTGCATAAAAATGGTGGAAAATAGAATTAAGTTTGGCAGAGCTGATGGAGAGAATTCTCTCAAGCCAAATACGAATGTTTTCTGGCCTTCCCTCTAATCCATCTACTCTATATGATAGCGGTTGTCAGCATATTAAAGTGAATCAGGAGATGTTGTTAGCAATCATTCATCAGTTATTGATCTTTTGCGTAATGCTCAAGGGAACTGATGTATAGCAAGGAGGATATTATAGTAATTGGCCGAGGTTGCTCAAGTGAATAAGCACGATAAAAAGATCATTCTTTTCCCATGAGTGCTTATCAGTTGTTTTCACTACATCTCTCTGATGTATCTGTTAGAGGTTAGATTAACCTGATGATTTCATACTGTGAGTGATGCAGTCTTACGGCAGGTGAGTCATCACACGATGCTGTGGGCCTCTTCCTGGAACTAAGTCACACTCAGATCATATCCCCTGCAGCTTTTATCTATTGCTGTACTTTCTGCTGCATCATCTCCCCATCCTCGCTCTTTCTGCCTCCACCTTATCAAATGACCTTCTCTCATTTTCCTCCTCAACCTTCTCTCCCTCTTTCATCTCTTTTCAGTCCACCTGTGGAAGCTGTTGCTTTTTTCCTCCTCCTACTTTTCTTCGTCCTCATCACATTCCCTTTCATTTCACCCTTCCTAGACAGGGACTGTTTTTGTTTGATCGTTTATGTCTTATCATATGATAAAAATATATCTTATGAAAAGTGTGTTATGAAGCCAGTGATAAAAACTCAAAGGAATATTACAATGGCACTTTAAATATCGCTGTCACATGCAGAAGAGCTTCCATTTGCACTGATAATAAATCAATTTTAAACACATTGAAGGAATCATTAGACATTTTGAGAAACAAACTTATTTGTTGTCCTGCTGAGGGTTAGAGGAGAAGATTGTTACCATTGTTATGCTTGTACCTAAAATATAAAGCAGGTGCCAGCAGCTGGTTAGCTTAGCTTAGCATAAAGACTGGAAAAGGATGGAGAAAACATCTGTTCACCATTTTACAGTGAGTTACGTGCTGGACCATTTCTTGTTTGGGGCCAACAATTTAACCTCTGTATTTTAAAAAAAAAGGTTGAACTATTCCTTGAACCCCAAATAGAAAACGATACATAATTAAATGAATCTCTGACCGTCATCGACAACCGCCTCCTCCGTCATCACTCTATTTCTCCTTTCTTTGTCCTCTGCTGCCTTTCCTCCAGCTGCTTTATGTCCCTCTGACTTCTATTTGTATTTCTACTGCTGTTTGTATTTTATCCCCTCCATCAAATAGCAGTAAACAAGAGAGCCAAAGAGACCGCTGGTTTGTTTTTCTAATTAGGTAAATGGACTTGGGTCTGCTGGACCAGACAGAGAAATCACTCTCTGCACTCCAGCTCTGTCATAATGATTTCTTAAATTAATGAGGTTCAGCTAAATGTTATTAAAGTCTTGCCTTGCAGCGGATTATGCTGTGATACTTTTACCCACTGCTGTTTTTGTTCTTTGGATTTCTTAGGTCTGCTCTTGGCCTTTGACAATGTGAATGCTCCACAATTTCCAAACAGCAGAGTCGACAGATGCTCATGCCAAAGGGGGAATTCACCCACGCAGTGGGCGACCTCAAACCTCAGCCTTACCTGGTTCTGACAGGCTGCAATCTGACTCTCCCACACCCACAGAAGGTGAGGTCTGGCTGTGTTCATTGGGCGGAGAGGTGGCACTGCCAATCTTTCCAGGGAGGATCCCTTCAAACATAACAACAAACATTTGCTCAGACAGAGGGGTATTATCTGTTGTTATTATTGGAGATAATTGTGTAAGATAATTATATCTAAAAGCTAGTTTTGTCTTTTCAGGCGCTCCAAAGTCAATAATATTTCAACTCAGTCCTGAGAGTGCTGTAGCCCCATGGGAAAATACTGTGGATCAGGTAAAGACAGGCCGTGAAGGGACCGTGGAGTAAGTGAGGTGTATGGATTTAATTTTTCTCTGTAAAGCTCTAACAATTATAATAATTAGATTATTTTATTTGTATAGCAGTTTTATAGCAGGTATTTTCAAGGATCAAAGGTATTTTCTAAGAACACTAAGATAAAAAAAAAAAAAAACTCAAAACTTTAATCAGCGTCAATAAATTGTATGTGGTATGAAGATTCAAGTAAAGTCATCATATACGTGAATTGTAAACCAGTCTGTGGATTGTACTGTAATCCAGTGTTGTTTAATGAAAAATCAGATTTCAGTTTTTTCTTACTCCCACCGGCATTCTGTTGTCCAACATCCCCTGCATCCTTGTCGTACGGGAGCGTTTCTGACTTTTGAGTGACTGTTTCACTCACAGAGGGCTTTTGTGTGCTGCAGGTGTTGAGGTATACGAGGCTGCGCTAAGAAGAATTTTATTCCTACTGGCCCCCTGAGGCCTTGAGGCCTGGTCCAAGAGAAAGACCAGAAGCAGTTTCAACTTCCTCTGCTGTTGTTTTGAATGGAACACAACTTCAAACCCTGTACGTCAGAGCACGCAGCCTACCACATACACACACACACACACACACACACAACATGTACACTTTACACGTTTCTCTCTTTTTTTCTTATGCAAGTTTACCCACAAAACTGAGAACATTTTCTTTCTAAAATAAAGAAATGAATATGCATTATTTTAGCAGGTGATGGAGAGAAGAGAAGGTTTGGAATGAATTTACTAAAATGGCTGGAAATGAAGCTGTTGTCTATGATTGAAGTATAGTTCTGCAGTGAAGTGTTTGGTTTGTTAAAATTGGTTTGAGGCTAATGTGTTTGTCAGAGCTACTGTCCCTTGTTATACATTAGCGGTGTCTCATCTCCCAGTGGTGGAAAAAGCATCAAGACCCTATAGTACTTTTGGTACTAAATGTACTCATGGCACAATATGAATATACTCTATTACAAGTAAAAAAAAAAAAAACTTCAGTAAAACTGCAGAGGTATATACAAAGAAGTACCATAAAAGTAGAAAAAAGTAAAGTGAGAGTTTTATTATTATAATGTATAAATAGATCTTAATGTATAAGCAATGTTTTAATGTTGTATCTGGTCAGGGTGGAGCTATAACTACCTTTTATACTACTGGGTATTTCAACCTATAAATGTGCTTCATATTATATAAAATGATCATGTTTTACATGTAAAACTTTAAATGTGAAGTAGTAATTAGTAACTTCTGGTGTCATTTGAGTGCAGTGAAGTAAAACAAAAACAAATAAAGTATAAGCATCTCAAAATTGTACTCAAGTACAGCTCTTAAGTAAATAGTATACTCTATATCTATCTTTATTTATTTTGAAGATAAAGCCAGTTTAGAATGCAGTTCTTAGAAGGCAATATCCCTAATGAATAGTATGCACTATATATAATCTAGCATAAATTTAAGTCCAGCTTAGAGTGATGATATACAATACAGTATGTAATATTAGACTATCGCAGTAAGTGAGTGGAGTCAACAGGTAGAGCAACGGAGCAGAGAGCTCCCAGAATGGATTGTGTTAGTGTCTCTAAAGCCCCTAGAGCCACAACACTGACCTTTCCTGTTATGGAAATGTACTGCTGGCTGTTCTAGGCCCACAGCCACACACTGCTTGTTTGAATGGCCACACAGGCCCCCTTCTGCTGCCTGCCTCTTTCCTGAAGACTGCTTTTACTGTTTGTGCTGCTATGTGAATGCACATTTGTGGAGCATTGTTCAAAAGAATGGGCACAGTGTGTTCCCTTTTTATGTTATTCTCTGTCTTTATTTTGGCAACCTTCTACTCTACTGTGTGGTACAATTGCTCGGAAATTTACTCTGAACTCCTCATAATACTCTATAAATAATGTCTGCTTCTATCTCTGTGTGTGTTGGAAGTAAACCAGTTGATCTGCGACTCCAGACCAAGGAATACAAGCATGCAGAGCGTTCATTTGTCATCTTGCAGTTCATTTCAAGCTGCTCGCCGTCACAGAGCCTCCCTCTCTCCTGCCTGTCACTGTGATTAGGGGGCTAAACTGGGGCAAATGAAGTGACATGTTTTGCTTTGCAATGAAAACAGAGCCGTGTTAATACTTGCATACGGAGTTGTGTGTGCACCGGAGAAGGGGCTCACGCTGCACACAGGGTCAGCTGTGATGCAGTGCTGCGCTGTGTCCGCCATCATCTGGACTTTCCACGTGTGATGTGATTAGAATGCAATTTGCTCCTTGACAATTCGACCCAAGAAAAACACCTGCTTTATTAAAACAAAACAAATTACCCCATTTAGCCCCAAAGACACCGAACTGAACGGTTTAGTGGCCTGAATACATCACATGGATGGATTATTATAAACAAATAGAGGTTTTAGGAGTAAATCAGAGCGCGATGAACATGAGCCTTGTCAGGAAGTATGGCGGCACTCCACCAAAATCTCCAGTGTTTTTGTTTGGCCCATAATCTGGGCTGAAAGGCTTTCCTGAACAGAGCTGAAAATGGATTCTTATTATCAGAAGTATTGTACCTGCAGAGAAAGTTATCCACTTGAGATACATTTTGTGTGTCCCAGAGCACTAACACAGTATTTACATGTGGAACTCAACGGTGTGAGCTCTTCTCGTTTAGCCATCTCATATTGTAATACTTAGCACAGAACTCAAATTTCCTGGCTCATGTTCTGAGCCTGTCCTGTAGTAGGCAAAGCTTTCTGGATGGCATACTATTGTGGCTGTGTATTTCACAGTAGAAATGGAAAAATTTGTGCCCAAGGGAATTATACTGCATTGGGTTACATCAAAAGCAAGCTACCTTGTAAAATGAATACGTCTGCATTGATGTGGCTGTAGTTTTAGAGAATTTGGAAGATGTACAGCAGTTTTCCCAACATGTTTGTATAAATCTGAGATTTTAAAGACGACAATTTTGGCTACAGAGGTCTGGCCACAAGAAAAGAAAGCCCCCCTCTCCAAATGCAGGGGAAGACTAGTGTGACGTAAACAAAGATCAGCCTTCACTTCTGGTAAAAATAGACTGAACGTTTTGCCAGTGGGAAGTTGTATTAAATTTGACTTGAAATATCCTAGAAATTCCTTGCGACTTAGCTCTGCTTAGGCTTGTGACGTGTCCCATTGTTAGAGTGTTTGCCATCCCATAAAGCCTCGGAGAACAGTAATCGCCTTGCCAGTGTTTGTGAGACGATAGCATAGCATACCTTTAGACTAGTCAGCTTTAAGCACGGATTGTTATGAATTGTCAGAGAAACTAAGCCCAGTATCATAATCGTTAAGCTGTTGGGATGCCCTTTCAGTTTTTGGTATTTTTTACAGTTTCGGACACTGCTGATGTACAATGAAGCCTTTTCATACCATTGTTACGCCAGTAAAGCTCAGGTGAATCTGTGTTCTACTAAGAAATCTCTTTGAAGTTTCCCCCGTGGGCTTCAACAGAAATTTAGGCTTTTCTTTGGGTTGCAACTTCAAGACAACATCTTTTCCCAGGTGTTTACAGATGAGTTCGCATATGACCAGAGGTCCTTCACGCATGACTGTGGCTCTCTGTAGAAACCAAAGAACCAACAGCGTTATCTCCCCTTTCCACACGGTTTCTTTCTGGGTTACCCCCCTCTATCTATCTTTATCTCCTGTTAAAGCCAGTAAGCTCATTGAAAAGAAGCACCAACATGGTCTTCAGCTCTATGTAAGCTATTTTCTTGTTCCTCAGTGTTTGAGATTGACAATATCTCACTTCCATATGCAAAAGCAGAGACATTCACCTAATTTTGTTTATGCTTCAGTAGACATTTGCTTTCTGTCTTGCTCCTCTCAGTCTCAAAGTTTCTCCTTCATTCACTCTCTCTTCCTCAAAGCTACCATTCTGTTTTCAACTTCAGACATCCCCTTTGTCTATGTGTGTCTCTGTTTGAATGTGCTACGTTTTCTCTGTATTCTTTATCTGCGTGTGCAGACTGTGCACAAAGGTAGCAGCCCTGACACATGAAAACACAACGAAAATGTTTGGTTTGACTCCCAGCTAATATTGTTACAACACTCGTACGCTTTGTTTGCCTAACTGGACAAAAAAATCACTGTTGCCATGTGTGTATTTAATATTTTAAAACGACACATTATTTTTTAAATCTTTGTTTTTTACATCTTTACAACAATAAATCTACAGGGGAAATTACGTAAATTTAAAAAAAAAATATGATTATCATCAAAATTTCAGAATTCTAGCTTTTCATGTTTCTGAGGCTGATGCACACTGCAGCGCCGTTTATTTCCTTTTCTTCTATCATGAGCTCATGAAAGCCTTCTTTCTAGTAGCAGTCTGCACTTTTCAGACTGCTACCCCCTTTATCCTATCTTTTAGTAATTTGGCATTTTGTTTAAATCTGGATAGTATAGAAGTAGCTAAAAATTAAGAGATAAAACTGCCTTTATGAAATATTAACAATATGGGATCAATGACGACAATGATCTGATCCACTGTTTCAAGGAATAATACTTTGCGATTTGGTAAAACTATCACAAATAAGAGTGAAATGTGACATCTGTCTCCCCACTATTTAATCATGGAGTCAACCAAATACACTACACATCTGCTGCCAACGGTCACCTCTTCCTATCTGTTAAGAATATCAGCGTTTGACGCAGTTTGTTTATGGGTTGAGTTTAGAAACGGCTCGGGATTATTGAAAAAGGAGTTGTGGCATTCTGTGGAGACAAACTGGCCAAGTGAACTGGCTATACAAAGATTTCAAGCAGAGCCACTCCTTCCCCAGTTTGGTTTTCCAGTATTTATTACCTCCTCAGTGACAACACTGGGCCAAAGGTAATCAGGGATTTGTCTTTCGAAGAGTTGGCCTACTTATGCCAAGAGCACAAAGGTCTAAATCTGTTCTTTCATTGCTTCTCTTTACGCTTCTCACGATCACAGACAGGCAGACAGACAGACAGACAGACAGACAGACAGACAGATTCCAGCACTGGTGCCAGTCCCAGTAACGTGTTTGTGTTTAACGGCTGTGTGCACGTGCATGTGAGTCAGTGTGTCTGTGTCAGCATGTGTGCATTTTTGGACAGAGAGAAGAAGGGTGTTAGTGAGTTTGGAGGATTCAAGCGGTTGGGTGAAAGGAGAGAGATGAAGCAGACGCTATTTCTCAGTTAAAGCAATGTTAACTCTGGGCTGTGCCAAGAGGCAGCAGCCCATTGGCATGGGACTAACAAGTGTGTGTGTGTGTGTGTGTGTGTGTGTGTGTGTTTGTGTGTGTGTGTGTGTGTGTGTGTGTGTGTGAGAGAGAGAGAGAAGTGTGAGTGTAATTGCAAATAGGTAGGGTGTCTCAGTATTGCATTAGCTGTGCCCTTATAAAGATGGGATCAGGATATACTGTTCTCACGCTGAAATGCCATATTAAACAAACACCGAGCAGTGGGTGGTGAGACAGTGTGTGTATATGTGTGTGCGTGAGATGGTGTCTTTCTCTGTGTGAGGCCTTTATGGGCTTTAGGAGCTGGAACACCGCAGTCCTCTTGATGTAAAAATAGGCTGTATATACTTACTGTCTCTATACGCTCTGTACAGACAGTCAAGAGATTCAAGCCCAATTACCTTCTGCGTGCAGGAAGGAGGACAGTCTCATTTGTACTGAGCCTACGACCAGCTGTTAAAGTATAGTAAAGACAAGGTATTAGTTTTGCAGCATTAGATGTTAAAGTTATAATCCTGAAGATTTTCAGTCCTGATTGACTTTGCAACACCTGTGGTGCTAGGAGTCGAGCAGTTTCACTGAGGTAACTTAATGCAGCTCTGATATGACTATAGGAGCGTGAACCGTAAACATTCAGGCTGCTATCAATGAGATAAAATTACAAACAGTAACACTGGATTACAGCTCTGTACTGTACAGTACATCCATTGTTTCCTGTGAATCTAGTACTCGGGTGAAGGCAATTAGAATCCAGTACTTGAATGGAGGACTCTGAAAATGTATAAACATCTAAAACTAAATACAGAATGTAAAGGCACTGGTGGCAGTTGCTGGAAATATAATGCTGAACATAACGAGCGTCAAAAGGAAATGAAGATCTTAAGGATTAGAATTTTACCGTTTCCTCTAGTAATGTTACAAGGTGCCAGGAAGTTGAAATATGCAATATGTACAGCAGGGCTGCCTATTTTCAGGGTTTTTCTTGTTTTTTGTTTTCTGTAATATTCCATCACAAAATCCGATTCTTAAAAAAATCAACAATACAATCAGATTTTGAAAATACCAAACACTGATTAATTGGATTGATTACACACTGGCTTAAAAATCATTTGTGCTTTCATGGCATTTTTCCCACCTTTATGTTATTTCCTGAAGTCTTTCTCAGCGTTATCAGTGTCACAGGACAACATTGTTTGCAATAAACTGTGTGAAACGAACAACTTTTCAGTTATCTGCTATTTTTAAATTGTATTATATTGGTTGAAACTGGAATAAAATAAAAACAGTTGACCTTACATGTGATATAGTAAAGCTCAGTCTTAAAATATCAGACCAGTTTGATGTGTATCAGTGTCTGCAGGAGCTTAAGATCAAATTGACCTTTACCAGAGGAAAGCCAGTGTTGCTGCTGCTCCTTTTTCTTTTTCCTCTTCCCTCCTTCTTCACTCACTCCCTCCTCTTCTCCCCTCTCGTCTCTCATAAGGTCACAGTTCAGCATGTGTGTGGGTCTCTCCGTCAGCTCCAGGCAGCTGGCCCTGGTTGACCCCAGTGGTATGGTCCGCTCACACCAGCACACACACACACACACACACACACACACACACAAAGGTGCACGCTCAGCAGCAGCAGTTTTAGACAAACTAATAGTCACACACATTCAATGTTTATGTCTGTTTGACTTGTATTGTGTGAATCAGGCACCATGCAGAGTGTCTGATACACTTCCACTCAGTGTGTGAACCATGTGGCCGAGTGGTTCACTGCTTTTTTTTTTTTTTTTTTTTTTTAGACAAAGACGAACGCATGGACACTAAATTATTGGGTGGAATAGACTTTTAAAAGATGCAGGAGATATATGATTGAAGAGCAACAAGAAAGGATTACAAACCATGTTAGCATTAGACTCTCATTTGTAGTCCACAATACTCTTTTTGTTAACCAGCACTCACTTCAAGCCTGTTTTTAAAACCTAACATTGGTTTTGTTGCATGATTACAGCATTACTGATCACTATCATAAGCACTCTGGGCTTTTAGGGCGGCAGCTGAAACTGGCAGAGGCTGCTGATTTTTGGACGCTGTCCAAATTTCAAGCCCCTGGACTGGCAACAGTTAAGAAGTAGAGTGTTTGTGAGTCCTCGAACACTTGGGCATCACAATTCAAGTCTAACCACCTGGTAGAAAATCACGTAGATCTGACTTTCTGTGGTTACAATAGTGAGCCCCTTGTGCCAACACCCACCTTCGTATATAAAACACAGTCTTGTCCTGTGCTCAGGATACACCAGTGTAAAAAAGGGATACTACTGATATACAAAGGTAAATGCTTTTCATAGCTCAGAATAGGTCCAAATGAACACATTGTAAAGGTTTATTTCTATACCCTGAAAGGTTATATGGGAAGGTTGATATCACCCTAATGTTTGTATACTGAGTATGAAGCTAGAGTGAGCTGCCGGATACTTTATCATAGAATAAGCACTGGCAGCAGGGTGAAACAGGTAGTCTGGCCCTGTAGATAAAAAAATCCACCTACCACCAACTCAGAAGCTCACTAGTTAACATGTTATATCTTGTTTGCCTGTTTAATCTGTGCACGTTGTGGTTTTTACACGGCTCGATGCCGGAATTCTTGGTTGGAAGCATTGACTTCCAAGGGTCTCTGCCGCCTGCCTGGCAGCTTCACAAGACCCTTGTAAAACCACAAATTGTTTTTTTTCAAATTTAGTTTTCTGAAGGATTAAATAAACAAGATAAAGCGTGTTAATTAGTGAGCTTTAGACGTGCTGGTGGGCAGATTTTGTTTCCTTTGGGCAGAACCAGGGCTAGCTGTTTGCCCCTCTTTACACTCTTGCTATGCTAAGCTAAGAGATTGCTGGATCCAGCTTCATTTCAAGCATACAAACATGAGAGTGGTATCACTCATCTCATGTAGTCCTTGGCAAGAAAGCGAATAAACTTATTCCCTAAATGCAAAACTATTCTTTCAGTATGCTGTTTACACACTTAAACCTTTGCACATTTCCTTTTTTGATATATTCTGTTGTTGTCTCCTGTTCACCAAAGTCTAGACTGCACATGGAGGCAGAAAAAAGAAAAATGGTTGCTTTTCCATTTTAGGTTCCATAATTTAGTGAACTGTGTACTTTTAATGAGGCTGTGGCTAAGTCTATGTGAGAGTGCTGAGTGAGAGCTTCATAACACTTATAGTATTGGTAAGAAAATACATTCAAAAAAGGAAAAAGTGCACAAAGGTGACTAGAGTTTTAAAGAAAACTGGCAGAACGGCAAAAGTTCACTCTGTAGCTTCTCACCAGTGGTTGAGTTGACAGTTGTTTTCTGTGGCTAGAACCAGACGAACATATTCGCCTTAACATTGTGGTTTGTATGCATGTGTTTTTGTTTGTATATGTGTATGCGTGTGTGAGCGTGTATAGGGCTCTTTGCAGATGTGGGGCTGGCCATGTGCCAGCAGCAGGGATCTCTGGGAGCAGACCCGGGCATGATGTCATTACCAGCCAGAACGAGGAGCTGCAGTAATCTGTGACATTGTGTCTTCGAAGGAGGGAACCGAGCACAAAGCCTGTGTGTTAACATTATATTTGAACAGTTTGTGTGTGTGTGCGTGTGTGTGTGTGTGTGTGTGTGTGTGTGTGTGTGTGTGTGGTGTAAGACATGGTTATTGTCAGTTGTCTGTGCCTGGTGTGTGTCAGCCACACTCCTCCTTCATACTCTGGTCATCAAAAGATGACCCCCGGAGGATCTTTTTTTTTTTTTTTGTCCAGAGTTTTAAGTGTATGTGAGTTTATGTGTTTATGTGTCTCTCTCCTTTATGGAGTGAAATATGAGGCACTTTTCTCTTTTCTATTTCAGGTTTATGACTTTAGAGGGAGAGACAGAAGTCTGACAGCATGACATTTCTTGGTGGCCACAGCTGATGTGATTTGGATGTTGGGGGAGAGGCAGCGACAGTCTGATGTCTAATCCGATCATTTTTTTTTTTAATAGAATGGAAACGACAAAATTCACCACGATGGTTTTTCCCATCTTATTCACTTGAGACTGTCGTTTCTCTGACATGTATGGGGCCTGTCAGATGCTTTCCACGTTATATTTGTTTATGTTTGGCTAGTGAGGGGAGGGGTGAGGGGGTGAGGCTGTGAGCCAGAGAGAGGAATCATTGAAGTTCTAGCCAGTGTTTATGTTTGTGTCTGGCTTACCCTCTCTCTCACTCTCTCTCATTTTTCCCTCAAATCCACAACAGCAAACAGCTTCATTTCTTTCCACCTTTTTCCCTACCTGTCTCACCCCCCCACCCTGCCATGTCTCTATACACCTGCCAGTCTTTACTCTCCAGCCTTTGTTTGTGCTCCAGTCTGGCTCTTGGCGTGGTCCGTCTGGACACTGAGGAGGAGGAAAACCCATCAGGTGGAGCGCAGCTGGGAGGAGCTCTGCGGCTGGGAAGAAAGAGGGCCTGTGGTTCGGGCTTCAGGATTTTCCATCGGAAACCCAGACGTCTGTGCAAGCTTTATCAGGAAGGCTTTTGGTCCAAATGCAACAACACACATACAGAATACTAACTGCAGGGAGTGCGTGGAAATGTCGGAAATTTTAACAGCCTGGTTGCCTCAAGCTAACTCTCGTCTTTCTGTCTGTGCATATGTTCATGTGATTGTGACTAAATTGAATTGGCGCTTCAGGTTTCACATATCAGCTTGGAGCTCTGTTTTCAGGGGGCAGGTTTCAGATAATTACCCGGTCCCCTGCCTATTTCTCTTTCTACACAAACACATTAGCACGCACACTGCGGATCCGATGAGGACTCTCACCTCTGGAATACGAGGTCCACCCCACACCGCCTTTAACTCATTTCACCTCATTTTAGAGGTTCAGAGGTACCCCCAGGTCAACACACTGAGACATACTACACCACTAACCTGCCTGTCACCACTCACACTGGGAGACATGCAAAAACCTCCATCACCTCCACCCACTCTGTGGTAGCAAACAAAAAGATCCATGTGTTGAAAAAGATAATGCAATTTATTATACGTAAATCTTAATAAATGGTAAGAATCAATTTAGACTTTATGTTTGTTTTGCAATATGTGGAATATCAAGGTTATTCACATATTGTAAGAGCAGCATCTTTTTGAGGCTTTTCCAACTTATCTTAAGGTTACCGCTGGCAATTGCTGCAATGTGGCATTTCCAAATCAGGTCACCTACTGCTGCGCTTCTAAAGCAAATGTCACAAGTTAGGGCCCCTGCATTCAGAAAGGGAGGAGCCTTGTTTTCCCAGAAGTCACACAAACAGTCAAAACGGCTGGTCATATACCACAAGGCCACCGAGATTTTTAGTTGAGTTTTACTGGAAGTAAAGGGGCAAATTTGTATTCTCAGACTCCGCCTAGTCAAACTGTTAGTCCACCCTCAGTGGCTTTTTTTTTTTTTTTTTACCAAGTGTTTGTTTTTATCCTGTTTAAGGTGAACGTGATCATTAAGAAATAAGCTGATTTACAAGAAGCTTTATTTAGTCTCGCATAATTTCCCTGTTGCCTCTTTGAATATCAGGCATGTGTTTACCCCCAGCTACAAACGCTCATTAATTTAAAGCTTCTCAGGGTGGTAATGGTAACTACTTTACATGAAATTACAGGAACTGGTTTTAGCAATAAGAATTATTTAAAAAAAAATTCCACTAACCCTCTGGCTCTGTCTCACCTGGGATTTTTTCTGTAGTACACTACTGAGAAAGTGTAAACCCATGGAGAAACCTTTGGCCTTTAGGTTTACACTTTCTGTCCACCTCTGCACCAGCTGCAGAATCTCCGCTGCAGATGTTTCTGCAGCTACATCTGCTGAGAAGAACCTTGTGCACCCATCTGTATCCCCTCTAAGTCACCACACCTCTTCTGATCAGGCTGAGAGGGATTCCCAGCTAGCTGAAGATTAATTTACACCCCACTGTCTGCATCACTGTCACCTCCCACCTCCTGTGTGGTTTCTCTTGCCTACACTGTGGTGAGCCTGTCACTGCTCATGAGTCAGTTAAACGCTATGGTTGGGACGTGCTGTGGTTAGCTGATCTTTACAGTCTCCCTGATGAGAATCCATAAGAAAGAGACCTCCGTGATGTCTAACTTGTAACCACAAGGACACATTAACAAATTCAGAATGGATGCCTAATCTCTCATTTATGCAGAAGTGAAACTAAGTGAAAAGACAGGTTAGTATGTTTCCACAACTATAAGATATCTATAGTCACTTTTGCACTTTGCGAGTTTAAAATTTTGTTATTATCACTATCAACAATTATGGTAATTATACTAAGACAAAACAGACGGATGATTCATTACTACAATAACTTCATTATAAAAAGAAGTAATCATTCCAATGTACTCACCAAAGTAATATTTGACATCAGAGAATTAGGCAGCATCACTTTATAGGGCAAGATTATTAGCGTTCATATGGGTTGGACACAAGCTAACAGTTTAGCAAAAATGACCTAAACCAGTTTATTTAAAGGGAAAAATAAAAGGGAAAAGAAATATAGCTATGTTAAGAATGGCAGGACAAAGTTGAAGCTGTAAACTCCGATACATGTTTACAGTTCAGGTAGTGATTTGACCATTTATGTGTACTTTCCCCACCAAATACTTTTGTCCAATCTGTTTATGTGTTTAAAAAGAGCCATGCTAGCAGGTCTGTGAGACTGTACCTACAAAACAGCTATATGAGCCAAATGCTTACTTTAGCATGCTAGCGTTCTGATCATGACAATTCTAACTTGGTGATGTTTCAGTGGTCCAGCATGTTAGTGTGCTAATTTTTGCTAATTAGCACAAAATGCAAAGTACAATTAGAGACTGATGGGACTGGCATTACCTCTGCTGGTATTAGTAATGGACAGTTTTAGTTTTAATTTGATGATCATGCAAGATTGAGGTTTCAGGGTAAACTAGAGGTGTTTCAGTTCATGCTGAGGGGAACGTGGTGTGCGTCGTACCACATTTTAGAACATCAGTGACACAAATGCACAGTTTTATGATGTCAAAACCACATATATCATCATTATGGTAGCACAAAAAAAAAGCTGATCACCAAATTCATTAGAATTCATCCTCTTGATAACATGGATGTCAGTACAAATCTCTCTGGCAATGCTACAGTCCGGACTGGAAGGGCAGACTCCAACCAACCCACCAAGCCGGATTTTTCCATCCCCTCTGATCATCCGACAGCGCCTGTTTTTTTCCCTCCTCTTTCTAGAAATGTCCTGGCATTCAGAGATCTCAGCAGTTAAAGCTGTAATAAACTGCAAGTGCCATTTAATGGAGCTATAATTTGGTGTGAATATTGACAGAAACATTGAATAGGAGGCCTTATTTTATACTTAGGCTAATGCCCGCTATTCTTCGACAGTGCTCTGCATATGCCGAGTTTTATCGAAACCCTTCTTTACCTTTTATGAGACCACAACTCTCATTTGAATTTCATTGCATCGACATGTCTCTCAAGAGGCTGAGAGGTGTAGGAGAGGGGATCCCGCTGTTGACACACAACCCAGCAGGGCGTCATAGATGCACAGCAGAGCGTAAACATGGACCCCACGCAGTGTGTGGGCTGCCTGCTGCTCACCGGCTTCTCGGCGGTGGGTGGGTGAGTGGGTGGGGGGGGTCCTCGTTTCAAACTCTGCAGTGCATGAGCGAGCAATGGCTGTCGACAACAGAGTCGAGGCTCACGACACACGGCGCAATGTGGCGGGTTCGGCGGTTGCTTGTCTCACACCAACGCATCATCTTTTTCAGACCTGAGGCTGCCTCGCTTCTCTCCTTCATAGTTATCGCTCACTTTCTCTCAGTCACTCTGTAGGAACCATGAGCTCACACAGTTACGTTGCCTTTAGGAGATCAAACAGGATCTATCACCACTGATCATCAGGAGCGTGATGAACAAGGATGCTAAAATTACAGGGTTCGGGGGAACAATTTTGCTTGATTCATTTCTGACAGAGGGCTGCAAGAATGAGTCTGAAAATGGGAAATACGTTAGCGTTGTTGTACTTCCGCTTTCCTTGTGCTGATGTTGATGGGTGTTTGGTGAGATGCCTGACGTAAGGTCTGTGGTTAACACAAGCTCAAGACATTTTCACGTTTTATTCTTTGGCATAAATTTCATCAATAAGTACCCTGCTTGTGTTTTTTTAAGCTTTCGCAGGTCTTAAAAAAGATGGTTGCTAACAGATGGCTAGATTAGACTGTAGAGGGACATTAAATATCACCATGCTGAACATAAAAACCGAGCTACTCGCCAATCTCCCTTCACAGCCTCCATGTTTTTATACTTGTTCTATTGCAAATTATTACTGACTCTCTACGAGGAAAGGCTTGTGTAGAAGAGGTAAATGCAATAAATCAAACTACAAGTTGGAAGCTTAGTGGTCGTGATGCTAAAGTCATGGGAGTCACTGTAGTGTAGTTCACTTATAGCCTAGCATTAGCTTTTTTCTTCTTGTATTTATGTTTCAAAAATCACAAAAATTCTATTCATTTACGAAGATTATCTTGCTGAACACAAACCTCTAATTATCATAAACTTTTGTTTGTTACAGATATTAATTTTTGCAATGGCTTTTTGCTGAGGGAACTGGGGTGATGCTAACTTTCACGCTGGCCTACAGAAATATGTCATCGATTGCCAGTTCGCATTGTAACAATATAATTTACTGGTGCAGCCATATAAATATGACTCCTGAATGGCTTCACATCTGCTGAACCCAATTCTCTCTACAAGATATTCCAGTGAATCAAAAATTAAAGGGTGACTTCATTCTCATTACTGGAAGTCATATTTTCTTATGATTGAACATGAGTTCAGTCAGAGATCCAGGAAAGCACCAAAGGAAACAGGGTCACTTGGCAACATGGTGACATGATGCCGAACTTAAGCCAGCGGAGGATATGGGGCCTTAGCATGAAGCTGCGAAGGTGCTGTTGTTCTCAACAAGCGGGTGTCCTGGCTGATAATTAGGTCAGCATAGCTCTCCAGGGAGGAGAGGGCAGAGGGGACACTGTAGAAACCCATCAGCCCCATCAGAGCCAGATGAAAAGAAAACAGTCCCAATACAGGTTCCACATGTCAGGGCGAAGGGTGAAAATGTGGTTCTGATTTTCCTCCTTCCCTCTCTGCTCTGGTCCTGTTTGATTCTAAGCTGGGAGGGAATAACCTCCTATGAGCTCTTATAACACCTTTGTGTCCTGGCGTTTAGGTTTGTGTCTGCACTATGTGTGTGTACGCAGTGTGATGTGGTTCAGCATATCTTCCTTCCTTTGGGTTTTAGCTAATCCACTCCTCTAGGCTTCCTTCCCAGAACAGCGAGACCTTTCTAAAGAAAACAGGGCAGAGCAGCACCTTGGAAATCCCTCCGCCTCTCTCATTAAAGATGAGGATGGAGCCGGAGTTGATTTTCCTGATTCAATTTAAGCTCGTGAAACTGGACCTCGGCCATGGTGCTCCAAAAGTGGTATGAAAGAGAGGCAGCTGGAGGGGGGTGGGGGGGTTGATCTGTTATAGTATTTTTCCTCGGTTCTGACTGCAGAATCTGTTGTGGCCTACTATGTGGTGAGCAGTGTTGTATGTATTTATATGTATGCGACATACTGACTGGCTGGTTGCTCTGTTGAGTATGACATGGCAAATAGCATTTCAGTAAGATCTCTGTTTAAAGTTCTGAAAATATTTAAGGTCAACTCAAAAAACTGGTGTTTTACTTCTGTAATGATTTGGTCAAAACTTTAATCGCAAAAAAGAAATGAATTTTATAATTGTATATTTTCCGCGGTGTTGTTATTATATATTATAGATACTAGTAATTTGTTGGTACAATATCTGTGTGGGTGGGCGCTAAAAATACTTCATAACTGCTTCAGTTCCAGTGGCCACACAGTGAGTTAACCAGCTTGGCAATGATGTTGTTAGCCATTGCTTCTGAGGGTTATTCCGCTACGCTGAACATTAGTTATTTTGTGTTGTGATTCAGATTGTGGGTTAATGTACAGAGTGCTGAGAAAGACTGTTGATGCTAACTAGACCTCTTCTTTTTATAATTTCTGAAAACCACAAAAGTGAGCATGGAAGCTGATCAGCCTAACTTCCAGTTTCCAAGTGAAATACAAACTTGACAGCACCATGGATCCCCCCCAAATTTTTATTCTAAAAGGACAGTTGTCTTAAATTTGAAACACTATAAAGGTGTAAGCTTTAAAAAGCTTAGATTCTGTTTTCATAAATATGTCCAAAAAAGATTAATCCTGTTTTGGAAAATTGGGGAAAAACAGCATTAGTATCTTAATAGTTTATATAGATTACTTAGCCAAGATGTTATACAATGCTTGAATTTAGAGAAAAAACAGACAGTGCGTGTGCGTGTGTGGTTGCATCCTGCACATGAACGCGTCTGCCTGTGCACATGTGCATGTGGTTGTGTACAACTTAATGACCCACCAGCAGGACTGAACGTCAGGCAAATGACAGACCTGCAGAGATAAAGACTGTTCTTATGCTCATGTAATTCAAACAATAATCTGCTGTGGACTCGCTGATCCTGCCAAGCTGAGCATCTTCTCTGTAATCAGGCTCCTCACGTTTTGGCAGAAGAAAGAGCAACATTTCCTATCATCTACCAGGTCCTTCCTTTTTTTAAACATCCTTTATTAACAGCACTAAAAGCATTCACAGCGAGGACTCTTAGTCTTTGATATGTGACAAATCTGAATCAAATGCGCAAATTTATCACTTGTCCCGACATTCAGCCATATTTAAACATGTAATGCGAGGACAAAAAAGGTCCTAACAGAAGCCAGGCGCTATTTTTTAATTTTCCTTTTGTCGGCTTATAAACCGAAAGCATCATCTCTGCAAGTGCTAAGTGGGTAAGATTTCCTCTGACGCATGAGTGTGAGTGTCAGTGTCACCTCTGCTGACAGTGGTGTATTTGTCTCTGTCAACAGCCCTTCAGCACCAGCAGGAGTCAAAAACCATGGAATAACTATCCAGGAAACGAAACATGCTCAAACTGACCAAAGTCTGCAGTTTCAGCTGTCATAGGAAGTCAGGGAAGTTTTTTTTAGAGAGATATTTTTGTTCTTCACTGAGGCATTTAAATAAAAAAACAAAAAACAAAAACAGGATCATGGGGATTTGAGAGCTGCCAAAGTACCAATGCAGCAGACATCTTTCCTACTGTTTGTGATTCAGGTGCTGCAGTGAAATTCAGGAGAATCACTGATGGTATCTGCTCACTGGAAGAGTATGCGGGTCGGACTGTTTCACACTCCAAAAACAATGTAACCATCAAGTCATTTATTCTGTATGAAAGGTGCAGCTTAAATAAGTAAAGTAAAACCAACTTAAATTACCTACATTGAATGTAACTGTGCAACTGTACATGTAACTTTGCCCTACACAACATTTACTGTTACCTCAGATCAGAGTGAGAGTAAAAGTGCCAGTGTAAATGTACTGAAGTAATGTCTGACTGTAGTTTTCCCCAAAAGAGGGGACTGGAGTATTCAAAATAGACCGAGAGTCTGTTTTCACATCTCCAACCTGAGACTTTTCCCTCTCATCTCGCTCCACCAGCTGTGTTTTTGTTGTCTTTTGCCTCATTTTCTGTCTGTCTTTTCATTTCAGAGTAAATGCTGACAGGGTCTTTCAAACATGGTAAGAACGTGTCTTTCTCAGACTCTTTAAGTATTGTTCTATCTGTGTTGAACTGTCAAAGCCTCTAAGTCAGGACAATGCATATGTAGACCATATTCAAGATCTTTCACAATGTAAAGAGTCCAGCAACACTCCAGTTGTGTGCTCTCATTTGTACTGTGTGCGTCTGTATCATGTAAAAATAAACAATGTTTTATGACTAACTGAGTGAAATGTATTGTGCCACACTGGATCAAAACCTACCTATATGCAGTCAACTGCTGCATATCTGCTTGACAAATCACCCCCCCCCCCCTCACCCCTCACACCCTTACAGTCTCAAACTCTCTACCCCCTACCCTTAGCCTCCTGGGGGTGGGGGTGGGGTGGGGGGGTAACTACAGACCCCCTGGCTCCAGTGTTCTGCGCTGAAAGCCAAGGGGGTCTCTATGGACTTCAAGCCCAAACTGTGCTTCCCTCCTGGGGGAACAGATACACTCATTGCCCTGGAATCATGGCAAGGACGTGGTCATAAACGCAGTGCAAACTCAGTAAATGAGTCAGAGTGAATCCCTCATCCTGGCTGACATTCTGTGTTGTTTGTTAGACTTTTAGCCAGTGGTTGTGGAGAAGATGGAAATGTCCCCCCACCCCCTAATTATTATTGAGTGATATTTGTGCACTCTCTCTGACTCTTATAAATCTTTATATAAACATGACCTCTAATGATAAACGCCTAATCTGAACTTTCTAGCAACATTTTAGACTTATCACAAGCTAATCACTAACATACATTTCTCAAAACACATCTCCATTAAGGACTTTACAACATTAATATCCTCAATTCCCCTAAGTGGCCTCAAAATTAGATAAAGTATTTTCTTCCACACTATCTCGACTGTATCAGCACTTTGTAAAAGCTGCACTGTTACAAGAAATAGATCATTGTTTTTTTTATGAAACATTTTATACACATTTCCCTGTAATCTCAGCATCAGCAAAGCACCGTTTTAGCTCGCCATCATCAGGTCAACATTTTAATTTGTCTGATATTTTGGTGAATGATCAAATACCTTCGAAACTTATTCTAAGTGCTACTTTGTGCTAGTCCGTGTCTTATTTATTCATAAAGTGGCAGTTCAGTTGATAGTAACTTCAACTTGAATTGCATTTCCCATATCTCAGCATGTCATATGCAAAGAATTCTAATATGTTTTTAATTGTTTACAGTGACGACACCTTCAGCATAAGTGAGCATACATTTAATGCCAACAACTGAGCCTTTTCTGGTTCATTGTGACAAGTTTGGTGTGTTTAAAAAACAAAACTTATCTAAAAAACACACCTCCTTGTTGAAGAGGTTAGCATGTATAGATATATATTCATTTCAGGATAGCATTTCAAGATGGAGAGACTATCCAAAACTCTTGTTTCTGTGTTAGTTTTGTCTGCTATCTCAGCTATTTTTAGATTTAATCATAGTCTTAGTCATGTCCATGATACATTTTAATCATTTTAGTCTCGTGTTAGTTAAAGGAAAACACAAGTATTTGAGTCTAGTTTTAGTCCAAAAGACCAAAAATGAACATGTCAAACTTGTCAAACTTCATCAAACTGGCTTCATATAAGATTCTGTTATGCAGTCAGTCTTTATAATAGATTGTACACTCACTTGTAAATACACTGTTAAAGAAAATATTTACAACCTCTTTTTCACAAAGCAAGCTAACAGCTAACTGCCGCCCAACAGACAATTTAAACCCAAAACTATTCTCTATATTATAAATTGTGCATTTCTAATAACCAGTAGAGGTGTACATTACATTTAACTTACATTTAGCTTGGACCCAGTCAAATTTGACAAGACCTAAAATGTGTACAACAGTTATGTTGTGTATGCATCCGTAGCATGGATAGTATGTTTAGTACACCGAAACAAACAAACATGGCAAAAGACTGGTCAACTCGAATGTTGATATAGTCACAGTTTGTGATTAATGATTTTGATTCCATTGATTCCTAACCCATCCTGTCTTAGTCATGGAAAAAAAGGTTGATGACAAACACATTTATCTCTCAATGATGAACATATTTATCTCTCAATGAAACTAACACCTACACTAACAAGATTTCAATTTTAAGCTTTTGACTCTGTGTCACAGATCCATGGACAACAGAAATTAGTCACCTCCTGTTCTCAAAAAATTCAGCCACCTGACCACACAAACACAGGAACTTTAATTCAATGGCGAAAGCAGGCACTTTCTTTTACTAACTATGAATGCTAACAGTGGCACAACATGAGCCAGTATTTGCCAGTGCAGCTGTGTTCATTCACCTCTGTAGGCTTCTGTTTTCTTCACACTGTTACAGATTAATTTGTGAATTGCCCTGTTAGAGACCCACAGGCCACTTAGAGCCTGCTGCCCTCTGACCTCTGAAGAGGTTAAGTATGGGAATGAGAAGGTCACAGAAGAGCTGAGGGTTAATTGTAGTCCCTCTTAGAAGTAATCGCCAGCATCACCCACGCCTTGCACCCCCCCATGCCTCCTAGTTCACACACACACACACACACACACACACACACGCACACACACTCACACACTCACACACACACAGACACACACACACACACACACACACACACACACACACACACACACACACACACACACACGCACGCACGCACACACACACACATTTTACAGCTACAGCAGCAGTCCAGTTCTCTATCCTCTGCAGTGTCCCTTCATATCCTGGCCTGCAGGCAACAGTTCAACAGTTCCCCTTTTTATGTAGACAGATAGATGTTCAGCTTGTTTCCTGCTACATAGTTAGCATACCACAGCATGCTAGAAGGTCAGGCCTTGCCTCCTGAGTCTCTCCCCTCAGGACTTGAGCTACACTGTACCCCTGGGTCACCCAAACACACAACCACACCATAGTCTCAGACATTCATACATTTTCCTGGGACTGAATACAGCGGGGAGCCAGTGTCGTCTACTAGTCTGCTATGGTCCAGAACACTCAGGAATGATGCCGGCTAATGGGAAAAAGAGGAATGTTAATTGGACTGGAATTTTCTATTTTTTATATGGCTTGACTCTCATTTTATTGAACAATTGCATTTTGTCATCGTAATTCAGATGATCTTTTGAAGGACAGTGTGGGTCTGTTTGTGTACGTGTGTGAGGAGCGACTTTTGTGTGTGCCTTCATGTGAGCCAGAATGGATGCGATTAGAGGACTGGGTGGAGCACAGCAGGGTGAGAGGGCTAGATGGAGAGACAGAGGAAAGCCAGATTGGAATGGGAGGGTAATTGGCTGAGATGAAAAATGAGAGTCCTTGACCTCTGGTTACCTCCAGGGATGGCTGATAGCAAGAGAGCCCATCCAATCACCCCCTCCATGTGCCACTCCCTCACCCATAAAAATCTTTAACTACAGGGATGGAGGACAGGAGGGATGAAGGTAGAGACAGGCGGTTGAGCTCAGGGGGAGTCACTTGGTTGTTCTTGAGTGTGGTGGTCTTTTATTGTGTGTGTGTGTGTGTGTGTGTGTGTGTGTGTCAGGGTCTCAGCTGTCTCAGCCTCCATTAGTCTCTAATGGGGCTGTCACTCTGGGCTTTTAAGTCTGCTTGTTAGCATGGCAGACGACCAACAAACCCACTGCCCCTCTCTTTCTGCTCACCCAGTCCAAATCCAATAGATGTCCCCATTAGCATTGCTCTCCACCAACCCACTCATCCAGGTCTCTACATTTCATGTCCAAACAAAAACAAGCAAGCAGGTGACTTGCCTCCGACCTCACCTGCAACACCTGTGGGCGAAAACTCAGAGCGGATCAACAACTACCTGTGGGCTCCATAACCTGATGTGCAGCACAGTTTTAGCTGGGAATTCCCCGGCGTCCCCAGTATGACCTGCTGCATCTGTGTGCAGCATGGTGACAGGTGTGTCCATTAATTAAAGCTCGGAGCTAATGACAGAGCAGCAGACCTGAAGCCTGGCTGAAAAGAAAAGGGGCCCAGGGGATGGAGAATTGCTGGCACAAGTTCACCTGTAGACTGAAATCTTCATTGTTGACAAATGACTGATCTGGCCAAAAGAAGATGAGCACCTACTGGTTTTCTTCGTCGCAATTGTGTTTTCAGTTCACTACAGCAAAAAAAAAAGTTAAATTTACTGTATGGCTGTTGCCACTGAAATCGCTGCTGGAATGCTTCATGTTATAACACATAGTCAGTTTTACACTTGGAAACAAAGGCAACAAAATTACAGAACACTGGTTGAGTGGATGAACTGAAGCTGTCCAGCTTTCTAGTTAGAAAAGGTTACAACAAACTCTGGTACTACATGGGAAGGGGAATAAAGAGGAAAAAAAATCAGAGACAGGGAAGGATTGAACCCGAGAGAGCAGGCAGCTGTGAGGAGGTGCAGTTTGTCCTTGTTAAACTCATGGCCATATGGCCGGCATCTGAGCTGGTTCTGGAGGTGATTTTTATAGCTTCTTTTATAGCTTGGCAAGCTTGCAGTGCTCCAGTGAGAGAGTGCCTGCCTACCTGCCAGAACATGGCCATTCAGCTGATGGAGAGGAATAAACATGAATAATGCCCTGGACTTTATTCTACATGTGGAATATTAAAAAGCACAAAGATCGTACGCCTTGAAAAGAGATTAGTTTGGATACAGGGGTGAGGCTACTCCCATGTCCTTCCCCCTTTTGTCTTTTCTTTGCTAAATTTCTTTGTCCTCTGCTCTATCTATCATCCATCCCTCCAGGCCATCTTTAGGCTATTAAATGTTCATGGTGAAATGTGTCCATTTCAAATAAAAACAAACACAGTTGATTTCAGGCGTGCCTCTCTTGAACCTAATGGATAAGCTGCAATAGCTGTGGTCGCATGTCTCTCTGTCGAATGGGAATGAATCATAGTATTGCTTTCAAAAACAAACAAGGTAAATGTTTCAGGATTCAGTATTACTTGGCCATTATAATCAATGATACAAGCTTAACAAATCATTATACCTGATTCTAACAACAAAGATTACTGCATTTTTAAGATAAGCACATGCATGTCTGTGGCCACGCAAACAATCTCAATACCTTGAGAATGATGTGCACACTTTTTCTTCCTTAGTCAAAGACGCACAGCTCCTTCTAAGTAAAACCACACTCTGGGAACATGTCTTAATTCAGACTCACACACATACATTAAATCTGCCAAGCAGCTAATTTCTTTTTATCTTTTCCCACAAAGTTCATTAGGTTTTGCTGCCGCTGTTGTTTGAGTTGCCAAGCTTCTCCACCAAACTGCATTTCTCAGGCATTTCTCTCAGTGTTTGAACTGGAAATATGAAGAGGATCAGGTTTCCACTGAGGGAATTGGTGTGTGTGTGTGTGTGTGTGTGTGTGTGTGTGTGTGTGTGTGTGTGTTTGTGTGTGTGGCTAAGGGGAGGTTTCTCATCCTTTTTGAGACTCCTTTGTGGACAGAGAGATTCTCCACACACATGGAGAGAACAGGCAAAAGCAAAGATTTTGCACTCAAAAATCTGCCAGAGTAAAATAAGTTTTTGCTGTTGTCAGCCTGGTAAACCTTACCAGTAAAGGTTTAATAAGTAAATAATACAGTGCAAAGTGGAAAAAAAACTGTTGTGAAATGTCTGGCATTAAAAGTAAAACAAAAAAGTAAGATACGTGTTTAGGAAAGAAAAAAATAACCAAACTCAAAAATAAAAAATCCTAAACAAGAAATTATCATCAACAAGTCCTCCAACTTCAAGGGCCATATACAGTAGGTTGCTTCTCCTACCCTCAGATACGATCCATAGGAGTGAACCAGAAGAAGGTGTACTTGACCTTCACTGTCATGCATGTCATAATAAACATGCAGTTAAGGGTGTGGAATGGTCACACTTAGGTTTAAGCACAAAAAGAACCAGGTTAGGTTTAGGAAAAGATCATGGTTTGGGCACAAATAAGGTTAGAGTTATGGTTGTAGGGGTTATAGGGTTGATAATAATAAAAACACATGGTTAAGGTTATGGATAAAAGAAACAGCACTGACTATTGATTTCACAAAAACAAACAGCAGGCTTTCCTGTTTAAGTCCTGCGTTTTGTCCATCCAACGCTCCACTTAACATCGATTTTGTCGCTCTTTGTACTCCGTCACCTGACATCCTCCTTTGCTCCTGTCGTAACAACTACAGCCACTAGAGGTTGTCTGACAATAAACATAACCATGCTTGCGCAGATGACCTACAAGCTCATTTTCATAGGACAGTTGACATTTAATGAAGTCAACCAGTGCTGACCAGGGGTCAAAAGACTGATTGCCTTAAAAGTCTACCACTGATTTAAGGTTTGTTCAGGCAGCAAGCAAAGCTAATTTTCCCCCTCGTTTTAAATAAATTTGACCGCTGGACCGTTTTTGCATTTTGCTCCAAACTGCTGATGTGGCAACTGTACAAATATAAGCTGTAAGCTAGCTAGAAAAATTTACATCAAACTGACTGAATCAGAGGTCGCCGGAAATTCCAAAACCTTCCATAATTTTCCTCTAGTCTATCTCCTCTTCCTCTTGTCTCCGTGGGTTTATGATGTAGATTCATAAAGCCCAAGGACAAGCTTGAGTAGTTGAGCTTGAGGAGAAAAAAAAAAAACCTCCCTCTAATGCAGCCTCTCCTCAGTTCATGAGACCCCAAGCAAATTTATTGCAAAAACGTTTTTACAATGGTTGAGGTGAGAAATTTAGTGTATTGAAAAAAGCAAAATGCCATAAAGGCTTGGTGAATAAATCATGACGTACATGAAGCATGCAACTTAAACATCCACTCTCTCTTATCTCTGTGTCAGGTAACCACATCTGCGGGGCCTGTGCTCATGTTTACATCATGATAATAGAGTCTCAACTCACCATGCTGCCTCGTTCCAACTCTCTCTCTCTCTCTCTTTCATCACAACCTTGTGTTGTGGAAGGCTCGTGGATCATGGCCAGCTTAAACATTTCCCCCTCTCTTCCCACCCTCCCCCCTCCCACTTGCTGTCACATCAAACCTGACCTTCAGAAACTGACTTTCAGGCCAGCTTTAAATGTGTGCTGTGGTTTTGGCAAATGGCGAAGGGGGGATATGTAGGAGGGAGCAAGGAAAGAAAAGTACGAATTTAACTGGAGGAGGAAAAGACGGTTAAAAAATACCCGATTTGACAGCAGTCACACAGAAATAGGCAGGCAGAGAAATGCACAACCGAGAGGAAGGAGAGAAACTAAAAAGAAGGGTAGTAAAAAGCTGAAATTTGAACTCCTGCCAAACTATTGTAAGAGTAGCTGCTCTGCCTGCAGCTGTCTTGGTAATCTTTCCCACTGCTCCTTCCCCCTCCACATCTGTCCTCATTCCTCCTCTGTTCTCCTCTCCTCTGCTCTCCTCTGATGATGATCTGATCAGCAAGACAGAGAAGCTTTCTTAGACTTAGAAAATCTGGCCACACACTAACATAAGGGTACCACTATGCACAAACCCACTTTTCTGTGATGGATTGATGTGTTGTAATTTGTAAGTGTGCATACCAACGAAAGACACAACCAAGGTGGAAATAACGCCAAGTTGGTGCATGCAGGGTGAAATGGAGGAGAAAGGAGGGGATGTTAAATGGAAAATGGCAATGTGCCAAGTGGCAAAGTGCCCTTTCAGCTGTCTGCTTGTTTTATACACAATCCTCCATCACAAACATCTCCTCGCTTAGGAAAAGCTTCAGTGTATTTGTGTTTGCATGCACATGTACATGCAATAACTTGTTCCTTTGACCATAAAATGCAAACGGCTTTGTTTCGAAAAAGTGACTGTTTTGTTCAGGAGACAGGATTCGGGACACAAAGCATGTAATTTAAAGTAGCTTATTTCCTGTTAGAGACTCATAAAGTGATATGATAACATGCTCATGGAGATGTGCCTGTCACAAAACTCTTGACAAGGCTGCTAATGTATATGTGTGTGTGTGCGTGTGTGTGTGTGTGTGTGTGTGTGTGTGTGTGTGTGAGTGAGTGTGAGTGTGTGGGTGTGTGTGTGTGTGTGTGTGTGTGTGTGCGTGTGAGTCAGTGAGTGTGAGTGTGTGTGTGCGTGTGCATGTGTTTGCCTGTAAGCCTTCTCATAAGTCAAACTCCTCTCCTCCCTGTCTGTGTTGTAAGAAGTGGATTGTCTGCTCTTATCTGTGCATCTGTGCAGGAGGAGTGGAAGGAGGAGAAGAGGAGGAGCTGCAAGGTTGTAGTTGAACCCCTTGCCTTTCTGCTTTTGAGCTCTGATTTATATTCGCCTCTTAATGCTGACAAAACAGACAGAGGCTGAATGTTACCGAATGATGAAAGTTGTTATTGATGGGGATGTTGGGGTCAAGTCAGACTAGAGAACTCCAATTTTTTTGTTTAATTCTAGTCAGTCCATGAGCTGCAGATGGTTGATAAATAAAGGGAAAACGCTGAATAAATGAGTGGGGAAACATGACAAGTGCAGATGTGTCCATAGGGCGCCAGATTTTAGCATTTCAGCAATATCAGCAATAACAAATAACCTTATCATTCAGCACATGTACAATGCTTTTTTTCCAAGTAGGAGTGAGATAAGCTGCACTGAGAGGCCCAAGGTGGCATCCAGAATGGAGCAGTATGTACTGTCCTTCCATCCATTATCTATACAGACGGTTGGATCCAATCCAAGTCATGTTGGAAGAGATGTCAGACCTGGACCGGTTGTCAGTTTTTAACAGGGCTGAAACATATGGACGGAAAACCATTCAATTTCAAATTCACACCTATGTCACACCTAGTCAGTTGACACCTTCTTTATGAAACAATATTTTTGCAACAAAAAATTGCCAGTTTAAACAATTGCCTATGTAGACATCTAGCAAATGCAGAGCAACATTACCAATAATTTGGAGTTGTGGTTTTGTCCACCCGATGACTGTTACTCCAATATTAGCTCTTTTTTTTAGCTCTGCTTTTGGACTCCATTAACTCCTGATGTAAATATCTTTAACTGCTAAATCCTCCATTAGGTTACTAACTTTATCTGTCTGCTGGTTTTTAGAACTTTTTCACTGAAAACAAATGGTTTGGTTTAATCCTTCCTTGCTGATAAAATGAGTGGGATTAAACCAAAACAGTAGGTAGGTAGCTCATAAAACAATGAGCTGAAAGATGCTAAAATGGAAATTACAGAAACGGATAATAATCATGTATGGGTTCATCAATATGAGTTGCCCTTTTCACATACAAGCAGTCATATGATCCACTCTTAATATACAAATATTGAGTATAGCTGCTTTGAGAAGTACTGAGATAGTACTTGCTAAAGTATAAAGTGCAATAGTTAAACAAAAAAAGGCCCTTGATTGTACATAGAATAACAGATATTTCAAAAAACAAGGGATTTGTTACTTTCCATAAATGTTAAAATATTAATTACTATGAGCTGCCAAATATGAGGCTTTCGACGCAATGTTCAATTGGGTACAGTATGAGTTTTGTTTCAGCTGTATTTAAAGCTCCCAGCAGAGAAGCAACCACAATGAATGCAATAAAACAAAGACCTCTATTTAAAAAGGGCTCTGCTTGCTGTTAAAATGCCGGAGCAGTGATCTGTAGCTTTTGCCCAGTGTGTTCTGCAAATGGTATCAAGTAGATTTTTGTAGCTATTTGGAGAGTTAGAATAAGAAACACGCTCAAAATTCCCCAGCATCCACTATACCCCACCATGGCCTACTGTCAGTGCCCCGACATGAGAAACCCTAGCAGGGCACGGGCCAGCTGGATCGGCCCTCGGCTCCACTGAGAACCAGAGTTACAAAGGCTCACTGTGCTGGAGTGGCACCGAGAACTGCATCCTGGCAGCAGCTCTGAGACCTGACCAACGCTGGGCAACACTTGAAAAGACCTGTGATTTTTCTGTCTGCCTTTCACCTCCATCCACCTCATTCTGTTCCTACTGGCGTCGCTCTGTCTTAGCTTCACCGTCTGTCTGTCTGTCCCTCAGTGTCCCTTTTTGTCTGTGAAATACATTTTTTCCTGGATCTCTTTGATAAGCTGGATGACACGAGCTGTTTTTCTCTGTTTGTCCCCCCCGAGTTTCTTTTTCTTTTAATTTCTCTCTCCCTCTTTCACTATTCGTGGGATCAATATCATTATTACTCATGGCAGGTGGCACAGTGGACTACTACTAGTTGTCAAGAGGATTGTCACTTCCAAAATAGCTTGACCTTTTGCACACTAATCCATTGGCAGCCTTGTTTTTCAAAAGAGAGAAAGAGAAAGAGAGTCTTAGATTTTCCTTCCATGTCTGCACAAGTTTTCATGTCAAATACCACAGCAACATGCTTGTGATGTCATCACCACGAGACAGCTGGACTGAGATCAGGTGCATTGAGGTGGAAGGACAGTGATAATCCTGCTATAAGAGGCCTAAATGACACCCACTAACTAGCAGGAGGAGGAGGGATAAATTATTTGGTTCATGTGATGACAGAGCAGATAAAGAGTCAAAGCAGAGGGGAAATCCCTTCTGAGGTCACACTCCTATTCCGAGGCCTGCCCCCCCTCCTCCGGCTCTTCTGTGAACTGGGCCCGATTTAAAGGTTTTTGCAAAAATTCCCCACCATTGCTACCTGATACAATCAATTTCACTTAACCTTCTCTATGTAACTGTAATCTCTGTGTCTAAAGTGTCCAAATTAGTAAAGGAAGGCCAGGTCATGGGAGCAGAAAAAACCTGAATGTCAAATCACATTTCGCTTTAAAATAAACAACAACAACAACAAAAAAAAACATATAACAGTTAAGCCTGTGGGACATCCGTGACATTTATTGGGATTTATTTTATTCTATTTCAATTCAGTAAATCAAAAATAACACAGACAGCCAAAGAATGTCTTGGACTGCGCTACTGGTCTAAGCACTTTATCTATGCTTGTGACCACAACAATACTGTCCTAAACACCCTAATACAAATACTATACCGCAACTAGAATTAATACCACTGAGGCCTTTGAGAGTGCTATAAATACCTAGGGTTACTCAAACAAGTCACATTTAATCACATTCTTGCATTGACACCCTCCAGATCAGGTCGGACTGTCCATAATCCAAGAACAAACAGCAAATATTTGACTTTCAGTTTGCCATTCAGAGTCACAGATAAGCTCAGATGCCACAAAGTGATGCGAGATTCACCATTGCTACCCTGAAGAAAAGGTGTTAAAAGGGTTCTGTTCCAGTCCCACCTCTGTGGATGAAGGAACTGTGGATGGATGGAAAATGGGAAAAATCAATAGTTCATATTTTTTTATATATTAAAGGTATTTTGGATTTTGTGACATTTTTGGGACTTCATTTATTCACTCTTTCCATATTTATCTGTATGATAAATATGGAGCTGAAGAAGTCAGCAGCCATTTAGCTAAACTTAGCAAAAATAACTTGAAGCAGGGGAAAACAGCTAGCCTGGCTCTGGTTAAAGGCAGCAATATCCATCATCCATCATCTACCACCACCTCTCATGCTCACTAATAACATGGTATATGTTGTTTCTTTAATTCATACAAAAAACTAATAACTGTTCTTTAAAAAGTGATTTAAAAAAAAAAAGAAATATCACCATTTTAGGGGGGGTTATATCCAGGACTGTTTCCAATCTTTATGCTAAGCTAAACTTGCCAGCTGCTGGCTCCATCTTCCTATTTACTGAACTGATTTAAGAGTGAACTTGATCTTCTCATCTAACTCTCAGCAAGAGAGCGAATACGTGTTTTTCTAAAAATGTTAAACTCCTCCCTACATTAAAGTTATCAATGTGGCTTAAACTCTTACTCAGATCTGATAAAGAGGCCTTAGTTGCTGCTCTCCTTTCAGAATCATGTCATGTGAATACTAATGAGAGAATAAGAATGATGAACTTTTTGAGGTAACAGGCTAGAGTCTGCAGTGAATTTTCTGACAACTGCTTTTGTAAAGTTACAAAGTTTGCGTTCAGCTGCACCCTCAGGTGGATTACACCCACACCCATATGGACATCCATAAAGGGCAGCTCATGACCCATGACTGCAGAAAGTTTTGGGGCAGGCTAGAGGAGATAGGCAGCCACCTTCAACATCCTAATGTTCAGTGTGACTTCTGAATGTGAACAGGGAAGTCAACCTCAGCATTGTGGCCACTGGGTCAGTCCAAGGTGTGAAGCCACTGACCCGACATCTAAGCTTTCACTTTCTTTTTGTTCTCAGCGGACGAACGTTGCTGTTTGTTAGCAGGCAAACATGAATCGGCCCCACAAACTCATTCTCACCCCCCCCCACCTCCCATTTCCTCCTCCTCCAATTTGCAGACCTTTCTATGTATAAATAAACATGTGTACAGGCGGTCAACTCACCTTTCCTCCCCACCATCCCTTACTAAAATAAACATGAGTGGGGGGAGTGAGGGGTTAATAGGGCCAAGTTTAGGGGAAAGGAGGAGAAGGGAGGGAGCAAGGGAGGCATGGAAGGAGGGTGGAAGGTGACAGAGGCCCAGGGGAGCTCATTATACTCAGACAGAGGAGACATAAACATACATACACACACTCTGACACACACCTCCAAACTTCTTTAATACACACACAGAGACTTATTACTCTCCATGCGTAGCATATGCTGGCTTAAAGCCCCATTAACACACAAAGTTTTATAAGCGTACTTATTGAAAGCAGTAACCCAGAAAACTCACTGGTTCCTGGTGAGGTGAAGCCTGATAGCTATATTATAACATGAGAAAGGAATAGATGTCTGTTTTCCAGGATGATAAACTGTGTGTAGCAAAGATACGGTGTCTTATATCTGTTTTTTTTTAGGTGAGATTTTGTCTAGAGTTTAAGAGAACTGCAATATCTTAAAGCACTCAA
Source organism: Istiophorus platypterus (assembly GCA_016859345.1). NCBI lineage: Eukaryota > Metazoa > Chordata > Actinopteri > Istiophoriformes > Istiophoridae > Istiophorus > Istiophorus platypterus. Next base: position 8,495,909 of record CM029123.1, on the reverse strand, counting down.
ACGTTCCTCTTTATCAAAGCAACATTTTGGCTGGACTGACACTGAGGCCAGCCTTACAAACACAAATATGCATGACTGACTGACTGACTGATTAAGTTACACCATTGGTCATCCAGACAAGTGTTGAAGTTTCTCTATTGGCCATTGCTCTTTAAAAAGGAATTGCTGCAAACTTTTTCTATTGCGTCATCTTGGGGGGGGGGGGGGCATTTACAGGCAGTGTTGCAAACTTAGTACCTTTGCAATGAGATTTACCGACTTTTCCAACCCTTTTAGAAACTTTTTTCAGAAAAGCACCTAGCAACAAGCTAGCTACTTTTTGGAAAACCTTAGCTACCCTCAATAGAAGAGAGTCACCAGTTTTGCCCGAGGAGTGCAAAGTTTCCCTTTGCAGGCACGCCTCTCTATGCATTCAATTGACTGCATGGCTGCTGGGTATTAGTTTAAAAATAAAACTGTATACGTGAGCACAGAGAGTAGGAGAGGAGCAAACGGATAAAGAACTGAAACCGTCTGACACTAGGCAGAATAAAAATATAACGCAGCGACGTCATGAATTTGCCAATTAGTATTTTAAGTCATCAGGAGGCGTATGCCTACTTTTAATCAAAGGTAGATGTTTACAGTGGTTCCACAACAGTTTTCAACTACAGCTGCAGTTTTGAACATTGACCATATGTAGTCCCACCATATACTAGGTTTTAGCCCAGTGTTGTGTCAAGAACAGGCAGGTATATTTTTGTTATCAAAGATATATTAAATTGTTCTCTTTGTCTTTTCCTGCCTCTCCCTGTGTTAGCTTGGCAGTGTTTATTTACAAGAGCTTGTTTTATGATCATCGCTTTAATTGATAGTTAACCATGGCTCTGCTCTCCCACTGTTAGATGAACATAAACAAGTACTAAAGCAAAACATGTGTTACTCTGTCAGCTCCGTGTGAGTGTGTGAGTGTGTGTGTGTGTGTGTGTGCACATGACCTGTGGTGAGAGAGCCAGGAAAGCCAGGCTGGTTTCATTATGCTCCAAACTAGCCCATTATGGTTTGGGAAAATCATCCAAACCCTAAATAGTTGCTGTAGCAACGCCATGTCACCTCGCTCTTTTTTTTTTTCATCGTCCCTCACTCTCTCTCTCTCTCTCTCTCTCTCTCTTCTTCGATGTCTTCCAGGGGCCTCACCTCCACAGCCTCCACCCATTCACCCATTCTCTGCCCCCTCCTCCTCTATTCTCTCCACCACATCACACTGAACATCCACAAACTGCCAAGCGCTCAGGACCATGCACAAGCACACAAACGTGGCAGCCCCCCCCCCCCCCCCCCCACGATAGAGTTTCACAACTACCTTCCCTCTGCCCTCTTGCACCGACTGCCCTCTGCTTAAAGAAAAATAAACCAGTGGAAAATAACACAGAGGATAAAAAAAAAACAACCCAGCAACAGGGTTTCGGAATTACGGGGTCTCTATCTTTTTCCTTTCTGCTTTATATTGTTCAGCTTTTGGACCTTCCACTTCCTCTCCTGTAATGTTTAACTCCAGTTTCTGTGTGGGGATAACAACATTAGGATTGATTGAATCAGATCCTGTTGATGGTCATTTTGGTTTTTTTTTTACCAGGTCAAGACGGTTTTTATTTCTGCGACTGGTTCTTGAATTTGTAATCACTGAAAAAACATTTTTCCAAGATTAGGACAGACCAGAAAGGGGACTTTGAGCCAATCATCTTTGTGGACTTTCCATATTTCAATACTTCAATATTAACCTCGTAAATATGACAACTGGTGCCGAGCCTTGTAGAAACAAACAAAACTGTATTCTAAATTCTACATAGTGGACATCCTTAAGTTTCCAGAGGTATTTATATGGCTGAAATTTGGGAAAATGGGTATAAGATCATATGTGATTTTCCAACATTACCAAAATAGTTCAACATTTTGGGAAATATCCTTATTTGTTTTCTTGCTGTGAGTCAGATGAGGGGATTTATATCACAATACCGTGTGTGCTTCCTAAAAATACAGTACAGACGGTAGCCAGTTAGCTTAGCTTAACACAAAGACTGGAAACAGGCTAAAACAGCTAGCCTGGCTCTGTCCGGAGGTAACAAAATCTGCCTGCGTGAAGCCCTGGAGTTTACTAATTAATCGTTTGTGTAATCCATACTAATGAAACAAGCATTTATTTAACTTTTTTTTTTTTTTAACATTACTTAGTGAGCCAAGAACCAGTTGTTCTCCGGTTGCCAGGCTAAGCTAAGCTAACTGGCTGCTGACTTTAGCTTCATATTTAAAAAGAGATAAAAGTAGCATGAATCTGAAAGTAACTTTCAGGAAGAAAATAAACAAAATAAACTACTCTTTTAAAGCTACAGTATCTTAGGGGGAAAAACTGTATTTTTAAGGGTTAAAATGTAGATTTCCCTTGAGTACTTTGGGAGTATGTTGTAGGGAAACCTGAACACACATGCACACATGCTGAAAACATTATCAATGACTGAAATGGGTCTAGTTGTGCTTCATTTCGTGGCCTGGCTGGTGGTCTGTGATTCTTATTGGGTTGTGTTTGATCTCTCTTCTTAATGGCAAAGCCCCCTGCATTATGATCGCACACGTACACACACATGCATGCGCGCGCGTGCACGTGTGCACAACACACACACACAACACACACACACACACACACACAGGCATAGGCGTAGGCACACTTTATTATGTGAGCAGCCATTTGCCTTGTTGCTGTGATGAAGATCTTGGCACTGTACTGGGGTTGTTTTAAAGCCCAGACACCCTTAGCCATTACTCAGGTGATATGCCATTGGCTGTTGATCAATGTGTCTCTAATAGAGAGAACGAGGGGAGCAAAAAGCAAGAGAAAGACAGCAATATTGATAGAGAGAGATAAAGATAAGCACAGAGAGTGATTGCACTTTTACCTTCTCATTCATCACCCCGCTGGTACAGAGCACTAACTGGCTCTAACCTGCTCTGCATTAATAGCCTGTCTGGATGCTATATTTACGAGGAGCCATCAAAACAATGGCATTTATCTAGGCGCCCGGATCATACACTTTCATCACTTTTATCATTATCCCTTCACCTCCATGTGTGCATTCGTGAATCTGTTGAAAGGCTTTAGCGGGAGTGAGGAAAGCTGAAGGGTTAGTGTCGACTGTGAGGCAGTTAATGCACCTTAAAGTTCAGCCAAATCCTCAGGTCCACAAGCATGATTCTGTTTGTCTGTCTGACCTTCAGTCTGTTCATCTGTCTTATTGTCTATCAGTACATCTCTCTGATTCATACTCTGTAAGTCGGTACACAGAAATTCCTGCAGGTTTCAGAATTATATGGAACAAAGAGACAAAGACTCGACTGCACTGTGTTTTGTCTCTGCATAGCAAAGTGGAGCTGAGGAAGTACAAATTTTGATAAGCGGGGATAGGTGAGTTGTGTGTGTGTGTGTGTGTGGGGGGGGGGCTGTTAGTGTGTATCTTTGTGTTCAAGTGTGTGGGAGATGTGGAGAGTGGGGCAAGCAAGAGTGCCTGGCGATGTAGGAGGGAGAGAGACTGAGGACGCGTCTGGAAAGCATCAAGTCATGGCTCGGCATACGTGAGAGTACTTGCTCATGTGGGTGTTGTGTAGCTCCTCTGGTCTCTGGCTTGTTAACCTGCAGGTCACGGGCAGCTTCAGGTGAGGAAGTCAAAGTCTGGCAAACAGCATGGGAATAATGAACTCTTCCATGGCAAGCTCATGCTCATGCATAAACACACGTTCATAGAAACATATATGATGGGCATGTGTTCGTGGTGTTTTTATTCTTTTACCTCCATACGTCAAAGGTCTGCTAAACCTTTGAAGGGATGGTTTGGCATTTTGGACAATATCTTTATTTGCTTTCTTGCTGAGAGTCAGATGAGCAGGTTGATACCACTCAGTCATTTAGCTTAGCTTATAGCATAATGACCGGAAAAGAGGGGGAAACAGCTAACCTGGCTCTTACTGAAGTTAACAACATCAACTTTAAACCTTAAAGCTCAATCATTAACACATTATATCTCGTTGTGTAATCCATTTTGTGTTCAAGCTAACCCTAAGCCTAACCCTAACCAACCCACAAGCTGTCATTTTTCCAGTTTGATATATATTAAACAAAAGACATTCAAAATCTTAAATGGTACTGAATTGCTGTTAAGATTTTATCTTCTGACAGAGACAGGCTACGCTGTTTCCTCCTATTTACACTCTTTATGCTAAACTAAACTAACCAGCTGCGGGTTGTAGCTTCATATTTAATGGAGATTTATGAGAATGGCCTCAATCTGCACATCTCACTCTTCACAAGAAGGCAAATAAGTGCATTTCCCCATATATCAACCTATTCTTTAAGTCTCTGAATCTTGACAGTAAGATGAATGTGAGCTTGTTTTGCTGTCTGTCTTCTCCCAATGCTCGTTTCTTAGGAAAATTTGAGTCTGCCCCTGGAAGAAAAAGATCTTCTTCTCTGAGATAAAGACAAGTTTGATGGGAGGCCACTCCTCTCACAGCAGTGTTTATGTCTTTGATCAGCAATCTGATGAGTGTGTGCAGCATAGAGGGAGAGAGACCAGCAGCTGGGATTGTGTTTGTGTTTTGCCCTATGAGACCTAGTCTTGGCTGGTGTTGTATTACATGCACTAGTGTTGCTGAGGCGAGGTGGGGTGAGTTGGCTCGATAGCCAAGAAGAGAGGGGTGACAGATGAACAGGAGGGAGGCTGGGGGAGGGGGGGGGGTATACTGGGCAATTATTAAGCCAGTGTCTGACACCCAAAGCGCTTCGCATGCTCTGGCACAGGCTATTGTCATCTGGAATTTGAGAAATGCATTTGATCAGTACGGTGTGTCTCTGGGGGTGTTAGTTTGGAGGACTCCTGGGGACAAAAACAGCCACCAGAGAAGAGAAAGGGAGAACAGATAGAGGAGGCAGAGGGCAAGGGTTACCTGATGAATACATGTACTTTCATCACACATTTGAGAAAATGTAGGTACTGTTTTTTACCTGCTTGACCAAATCTCTGCAAATCCCTGGGAGACTGCTATCAAGTGAAGACAAAGGGAAGAAAATTTTTATGACTTTTATGGGGTAATTTCTTGGAACTGAGCAACTGAATAACAAAAAATAATAAGAAGAAAACTCCAGTTTACATTGTCTGTATGACTGGAGTGAAAAGAGGAAGGGCCTTGGGATATTTTATCTGGCCCTGCACAAACTATTCCTCCATCCCTATTCAAAGGGAATCCCATCTTTTCTCTTTGACCTCAGCATTCCTCAGACTCTGAGTGAAAGCAAAGGACAGAATACGTGTGAATGTGTCTGTGAGATCAGTGCTCACCATCAGACGACATAAAGTAATCCATACGCTCCTCAGCCATTTAGTTTTGAGGCTTGAATAACTCAAAGGGGAAATCTACACCTCACTCCTGGCTTCAGTCTCTCATCCACAGTTGAGCTTGACCTCCTGAAATGAGTTCATCATCTCATCTTGCTCTCAAAACCAACTTTTGTTCAAGCTTTCACCGGTCTCTGAAATACAGAGGTGTTGTGATATTTTATAGATTCATATAAAGATAATTCTGTGCAATTCATTATTCCCAAAAACACATGTTGACATTATTAAATCTCTTATAGCCTGTGCTGTTTGTGCAATTAAACCCTAACACCTTGTTCACGCAAGCTAACACCTTAATAAAAGGAGTTCAGTGGAGAGAAAAGTACTCAGGTCCTTTACTTTGAATGAACCAATTCAAAAAATGTAAAAATACTCAATAACAAATGAAAGTTCTGCATTCAAATTTCTACCTAAGTAAAAAGTACATTAACTGTATCGGCAAAATGCACTTGAAGTATCAAAAGTGAAAGTACTGACTTCACGGTACAATGCTCCCAGTGACTGATATATTATACAGTGTGTGACACTTTTAGATCATAAATTATCATACATCATTGTGTAGCTGCTGGAGGTTGAGCTGGTTTTAACTACTTTTTGTTGGGTAGTTTAGTCCTGTGGCTCCCAAAATGGGGACTGGGCCCTTTCAAAAAAGGTACACAAGAGAAATCTAAGAGGTCAGGAGATGATTAATGGGAGAGGAAAAAAGGGGAAAAAATAGTTCTACAACACAAATATATATCATTCTCTCTAATCTTTGCGTTTTAGCAGAATAATGGATAAAAACTTATTGAAGTGAAATGAGTTAAGAGGGGAAACACTTCTTTGGAAGAACTGCTAAAACACATCTGTAGTGACAAGGGGCCAGAACTAGACACTGAGTTGTTGTAATAAGTTTACTTTCTAAACAGCTGGAAAACCAAGTTTTAATCTTTAACAACTGCTCTAATTTATAGCCTCATCATGTGTATTTTATGCAAAAAAGCTTAAAGTAACCGGTAACTATATGTTTGACACATGTAGTGGAATAAAAAGTAACATGAAGCGGCTGTACTCAAGTAAAATACAAGTACCTCAAAATGCTGCTGAAGTAATACTTGAGTACTTAGTTACTTCCTACCACTTATCTTTGCAGCTTCCCTTTCATCTTCATAATGGCATTGAAAAAGTCTCCACACTGTGCACTGAAGAAACCGAATGACTGGTTTTAAAAACTAATCTGTGGTAAACATGTAGACAGCCAGGGCATTATCCTGTAATGCTGAGTTGGCAATATGATGGAAAAAGACTAAAGTTTAAGAGATTACAGTCTACACTGGGAAATCTAACAGTATGAAAGAAAGTAGATATCAGCTCAGTGTGGGAAGCCTGCTATTTAAATTGTGGAAAAGGTAAATAAACTAGTCATTTGGGTTCATGTGGTACCACTCCCTGACACAGCAACTGCAGAGAGCAAGTTGGTGGATTTAGCCTTTCAGCCAGATGACACCATAGCTGCACCGATCATTGTGCATATTCTGCCACTTATTGATACAGGATGGCACTGCAGCAAGAGCAGCACAGACACATATTTTGTTGTCGGTCTTAGAGGGACACCTAGTGGTACAGCGAGTCATGGCAGAGGCAGTTGTTATTAATATCTTCTTCCTCTGTTGTCCCAAAACTGGAAATGGAGAGAAAAAGCTCAAAGATTTAAAGAGAATGTGTGAAAAAGGGTTTATTGAGGGTGATTAAACAAGGCACTGTGCAATGATACTATAAATTTCCCCAGTTCACTGCTAGGCATGTTGCAGGACTGAAGACACTAGTCACCGCAGTGCATCTACGCTTTTGGTCAGTTCTACTTTTTGAATCATCATCCAAAGGTGTCTGGGTCAAAGAGCGGTGAAGTAGAAGTGAAGTCTTTTAGTACGTCTTTAGAGCTGAGTGTAGCGCAGGTATTTCTTCCCGGAAGGTAGCTCTTTTGTTGTCACGCCATTGGGGAAGAGAGAAGCAGCTTCAGCCTCAGAGAGCGAGGGAATGACCATGACTCGGTCACCAGGCTGAAAGAGATGGAAGAACACGGAAATTTGTTTCAGAAGCAGAGTCTTGTTTTCAATCACAGTTTTGGACTTTTTTTTTTTTCCAGTGGTCCGACTCAAAATGAGGCCACCTAGATACGTCAAATTGTTTGTTTGTAGGTAGTGCACTTTTTTTAATTTAGCTCTTGTTCCTATAGGGACTGAATTGGAAGTTCCTTTGCACTAAAATGGCTGTGCTAGGTAAAAGTTTTTTTGTCGTTTCATATTCATTACTCAGCTCTGGAGGGAAATGGGAGTCTGTTGCTACCATGGTGAGATTTTGGACTGACTGTGGGGTCTGTACTGTATCTGAACACAATTAAATTTTTGGAGATGGCCAGTGTTTACTTGTCATTTTCACTTTATCCAATGCAAAAATGTTTGAAGGGGAGAGAACTGAGAGGCTAGAGGGACCGTTTACATTTTTGACCTCAGCAGTACCCATTTACGTTCAAAGGAATAGTTTTACATGCTCATGTTTGCTTTCTCTAATATCTGCCTGGTTAGTAAGACAATTAGCTTAACTAAGAACTGATCACTACTCCAGGCCAAGAATTAGTCAGCCACCATAAAACACATGAAACAAACAAAATAGAAAATGAAAACTAAAACAAAACAAACCAAAACAAAACAAAACAATGAAATTGAAAGAGTTACAAAGCGGGCTCCATCAAAGTTTATGTTGCTGAGTTCTTTTCAAGAGATGATAAAGGTGAGTTCTTATTTACCTATAATAATATGATATCTGACATGGCAGCGTAACATAGCATTAATTTGGTACCTGCAGTCTAACTAAACCCCCCTCCCTGGTCTTGTTCTTGATAAGAGTTCAAATGTTGTTTTTTTTTGATGTGAACACAGTTAATGTAGACGTCATAACATCCTGTCAGTAAAGAGGACTGTGCATCCATTCTGATTTCCTATAACCCAGGCTGCTGAATGATGTGAAAACAAAGTTCAACTGTGCACCTTCCAGTCGACCGGTGTCGCAACCTTCTTCTGTGCAGTGAGCTGCAGAGAGTCGATAACTCTGAGCAGCTCGTCGAAGTTCCTTCCTGTGGTGGCGGGGTAGAGGATGGACAGTTTCAGTTTCTTGTCGGGGCCAATCACAAAGACCTGAAGTGGAGTTGAGATCACAAAGATTTAACATAACATCCAGGTCATCGTTCATTACCAGAGTAAAAAAATTGTATGTCCACAAAGAAAGAGAAAAAAATCAGTTTATACAGTATGTCACCAAATCGATTTCATTTAAAAAAAAAAAACAAAAACAAAACCAAACCAAACAAACAAAAAAAAACAAGCCATAATTTTGTTCTTACTTGATTAACTTTTCTGGGCAAAGGGAGAGTAAATTGGGCAGCTACAAAGAGTCTGTGAGTATAGCCCAAAGACTTTCACCGGAATTTATTCAAAGATTTCAAAGTTTTCATCTGTTTATTTTGGATCTTGCTGTCTTTTGGCCTTCGGTATTGTAATAATGCGACACAAAATAGGCCTGGCGCTGATGAAGAGGTCCTTTCTTCACACACATAAAAAGGAGGATGAGTTTCTTACGCAGCGAGCAGTGAGGGGCATTCCGTCCTTGTCCTTCTCATCGGGGTCCAGCATGCCCAGCTGGACCGCCAGCTCTCTCTTGTCATCAGCGATGATGGGGAAGGGCAGAGCGCTTTCAGTCTCACTGTTAAATGCCATCACATCCTACACAATGAGAGGGATACATGAGTTCAGCCTTTACATCCTCATTAGTGGGTATGCCGTCATCCTCAGTTAATTTTTGTCTCCCTGCTGGCAACACAGGTTGGATGAGACCCTCACTCTCTGATAGACCATAGCAGTACGGTGTTACAAGTCACCGTGAGGGCTATGAACTAAATGCTCAGGTACTGGGACCGTGCTGCCAAACCTACTACTTCACAGATGTAAAACATAATGTGAGAGGAAAAGCGAGAAAACACGTGGTTCAAAAAGCTTGTCATTTTCTATGTTTTCGGCGAGACTGGTTCACCTCACTGACCGAGGTCCAGTGAAGTCCGACCAATCGTTGGCCTTTCTGAGCAAGTGTTGTTGTAATGTAGCAACCCAGTTAAAAGACAATCACGATGAAGTCCCTCTGTGTTGAGGTTATGGATGAACCCATGAATGTTTCGTCCCTCAGTGTCCACAAAATAAAACACAGGCACATTCACTGGTGTATTCAGAGTTAGAGACAAGCAAGAGCCGGGTATTAGAATTAATCTGACTGAAGGATAGAGTTTAATTCCATAAATATAAACTCAAGAGGGCACATTCGCTAAGTGAACCCATCAGTCCACCTATTAGGAGTCCTCCGCTTAAAGTTTCTCAAAAGGAGTTTCCTCTTAAGACCTACTAACTTTTATTGATGAACTGAGAGAACTTGCAGGCTAAAGAAAGAGAGATGGTTCACCCAGTAGCTATGGATCATTTCTGAGTGAATGTAGCCACTGTCTACTGTGATTGGCTGTGCGTTGTGTAAGTAAATATGAAATAAATTATTGATCAATACACAGGAGTCTGGAAATAAACAAAATCAGATTAGATTAAATCAAATAGATTTAATTATTAAAAAATTAAATTAATAAACTTAACACGAAATTAAATGAATTGAAAAAATGAAATTATTATCTCTACAAAAATTATATTAAATAGGATATATTTATTTAAAATTAAACCAAGTTAAATAAAAGATCAATTTCATTTTTTAAAAATTACAAGAAAATAAATTTAACAAAGGAAATTAGACTAAAAACAATTTGACAATCTAAAAATGAAATACAATTAGTTATATATAAAACAGATTTTAAAAAAATATTCAGTCAGGGCAATTTTTGAATTATATCAAATCATATAAAATTCAAATTGAGAGACAGAATGGTGATAAATAAATGCACAGTTACTGAACAGTCAAACATTTTTCCTTCTCTCAGACTAAGGACCTTCTTTTAGCACTAAAACATTCTTTGAATTACTTTTAGACCACAAATTTACGAGTCCTTAAGGTAGGACTGATATTGCCCCTTCTGCAAACTTGGCCACCTATAAGCTAACGCAGTCAAACAGAGGTAGAGGTACAGAGTTTGTAAATGTGTGTGTATTCCCTACCTTGCTCCAGTTGCGGTGATCCTCGACACTGTCAATGGACAAGGCAATCATCTTCACGGATCGTTTCTTGAACTCATCACTGATCTTAGCCGCGCAGGCCAGCTCAGTTGTGCAAACAGGGGTGAAGTCCCTGGGGTGGGAGAACAGGATACCCCATCTGCAGAGGAGAAGACACACAAACCAATGAGGTCTTTGCTCTTCTCATCACCATATGCATATATCTTTGATTTTCATGGATTGGCCATGTTATGTCTGTCTAGGTAACCACATGCAATATGAAGCAGACTAAGGATCAAAGCTGCACGGATGTGGAAAAATATTTTCCAAACTTTCATTTCTCTGCATATTTGATAAGCTTTATTTGCTCCCTTGAGGTGTTGAATGTTCACATTTGTTTTACATTTTGTGTTTCTGTATTTATGACTCTATGCACAAATATTTCTCATTAGGGAAGATTTAAAGAGTCATAATAGATTAATAGGAGTGGGAGCACAAGATGTAGGAGTGGAGACAACAGAGGAGTAAGAAAAGAACAGAACAGAACATTCAGTCTCAGCAGAGAACAACGCCAGCCACAGATTGCAGCAACAGGTGTCTAAGAATTTGGCGGAATCAAACTTCAAAACAATAAATCCAGCAGGGTTGTATATACAACACTTGAAATTTTTGGTGAACTCTGTAAAGGATAAGTCAGCTCAAAAATCATGTGAGTTTTCTTCCTCCTTTGACTTGTTTCATTGTGTTGTAATGTATTGTCAAATGGGGGAGAGGCAAAAGAAAAGCTGCTCCTCACACCATAATCACCTGATTACGGAGTGACCAGAAGAACCGATTAGACTGGGGCTCATCCAATTTGACCTAGCATTTGTTCGAGTGAAACAAAGAGGAATGCTGGAAACTGGTGTTGCTATAAACACGGAGTTTGAAAAACTCAAAACTCAAAAACAAGAAGTTTGAAAAACTACTTTTTTTTTTGGCAAAACAGTCTGCTATAAATTTGTATCAAACAACATAGACCACACCGGTACCCTAAGACCACTGATTCTAAGTAACACTTCACCAAAAATCTGTTTTGCAAGTCAAATGAGCACCACTTGTAGGCTTCAATGGTGCCCGTGAAAGTGTGTTGTTTGCTGGGATGCTGGGATAAGGTTTCTACATTTCCATTTGACTGCCCCTGGCAAAAGCAAACCCAACCAGCCATTGCTGAAAAACAATGGAGAGCTAGAAAACTAGGGCACAGTTACAACGGACAGTTGCCTCTTACCCAAAAAAAAAGTCCAAAATCCCCTCCTACTGAGGAATTATTACACAATGACCTTAACTAGGCAGTTTCCTTTTGTTCCAAGTAATTCTGCTTTGAAACTGCCAGTAAAAAGTTGCAAAACCATAACAGCCCCTTCACCATTGGTCCAACCTCCAGGATTAGGAAATAAGGGGAAAAATACTCAAATTTTTTTAAATACCAATGTTTTAAGAGCATCATACAACAAAGTGCACGTTTACACTCTGCCCTTCTCCAAACCAGGATTCATGTATGTGTAACGTTATACAAACAATACTACCCTTTTATCTCTGCGGTTATTAGTTAAAAAACAGGCAGCTGAGGCAAACAGGGTTGGACATCCGAGAGTCTGCCAACAGGGAACAGAAAGCAGCGAGGCACAGCTCCAAGTTCATACAATAGAGGCCTTGTGCTGACTGAGGTTTCACCTCTCTAATAAACTGGACACAGAAAATAAAAACCCTGCATTAGTTGTTGTGCACTGAAATGCACTTGCACAACGTGACACCTACAATAAATAATACGTTTGCTGCCATAACTCTATGTTTAGTCTGCAGCTAAAAAAGGACTTTGTTAGTTTTCATTGTTTAAAAAAATATAAATACGGGTTTTCTACAGGCTGGGCAGGTGCAATCGCTGAAGAGCGTGTTATTTAACATAAAGCATCATATAATGCAAATATAGTATTTCATCCTTATCTAATCCAGTAGACTCATGCTTGTGTAACCCTATCGTTGGTCAGCCAGCAGGTGTTCAGTCTAACGTCGATCACACGCCCTGGTTTCTGAATTCAGCACCAATCCTTACTCGACGACCTTCACACTCGGTCGCACCGTTTCCCAGCGTTTTCCAGGAGTCGGGACCAAACAGAACGGCGACAAACGCAATGTCTGAGAGGAGCCTGCGCACTTACGAGCTGCCCAGGAAGTCGTGGAACTTGATCCTGCCGATGGTGGTGTCGGCCTCGAAGTTGGGGAACTCGTCTCCCAGCAGAAGTCCGGGCATGGCGGTCTGATCTCCGCAGCTCAAACACGAGGAGAGCGAAGACGGAGAGTCGAGCGCGAATCAGCGATCAGCGCCTCCTGAACGGAGCCGGATACGGAGGAGGTGCGTCAGATCCGGAGCTGGGCAGCGGCCGAGCGGAGGGGAACGCGAGGCGAATTCAAAACGTCTTCTACAGACCGACGCCAAATGTTATAAATCTATTTAAAACAGTACAAATGGACGAATTTGCATACATTGATATTAATTTGCATACATTACTATTAATGTATGCAAATGTATGTATTTGCCTACCTTAATATTAATATATGCAAATATATGTATTTGAATACATTTATATTAATGTGTGCAAATGTATGTATTTGCATACATTTATAGACTCTTTAAGACTTAAAGATTAAGAGGTCAATTTACAGCATTTGAGGCAAGGACAAGTCATCGACAACTTTGTTCACAATGTCTCCTTTTTTTGTTGTTAATTTTACAGGTTTTACAGACGGAATTATAAGAAGTCCAAACCTCATAAAGCTGGGGTATATTTAATAGATATTCTAGATGCTGAAGAAGTCTGATTTTATGAATATGGCGCTTAACCAAGTAAGAGAATAATTTGATAAATATTCTATATTTTTCATATATTACAACAAATTACCCCCCAAAAGAGCAAAACTATCAATGAATTGATCCCAAAGCCTGATGTATCTTATTCCTCTCTACTGATGAGCTTTATCAAACACATTAGTGGGCCACACTGTTGCACAGGGTCGCATCTTCTTCTGTTATTTTCAGCATAGTTTATTGTGAGTCATTCACACACACTGATAGAAAACAGGTAACAAAGGTAGATTACTGAATGGGCCCCTAGACTGTAGTGTCTCTTTGAAGGGGCTGTTAATATTTCTTCTTGGAAAGTCAAAGAACAACAAAGAGACGCCAATTGTCAACAAATAAACACATTGACTACATATACAAATATATATATATATATATATATATATATATATATATATATATATATATATATATACATATATGTAAAAAATATTTGTTGTTCTTGTTGTTATGTAATTGTTATTTTATGTAGGTGCAACGCACCTTCATTCACGTTTAGATTGCGATTAAGAAGAAAATATTTACATTTCCAATAAAACACCAATTCCCAGGTTGCTTTGCGACGAGAACAACAAAGATGGCGATTCCTTCTGGCGTTAGCGGACGTGATATGAATTGTGAAACCTAAACAGATGAGCTAAAGGAGCGACAACCGACAAAGCACTGCAGATAATCTACCGCCGCGGCGCGACCGCCTCCCAGTGAATCTGCCCCGGTGGATGAACGGACAAGATGCCGTCTCCTAAAGCTAAAAACTGCGGCCGCAGCGGAGGAAGCCCGGTGCTCGGCGGCTCCAACGGCCGCTACGAGTTCATGTCACTGACGAAGCCGCTGAGCCGCTCGTCCCCGCCGCACCTCCTCCAGCGGCAGGGCTCCGACCCGACGGCCGCCCGGCTCCGAGCCTCGGAGAGCCCGACCCGGCGACGAGGCTCCAGCTCCTCCACGGGCTCCGCCAGCGGCCAGGGGCCGCCGGAGGAGGACGGCATCCGGCTCAACCCGTCCTTCGTCCGAGTGGCGCTCAGCTCGCTGCTCGCCATCGACCTGTGGCTGTCCAAGCGGCTCGGGGTGTGCGCCTGCGAGGACTCGTCGTGGGGCAGCGTGCGGCCGCTGATGAAGCTGATCGAGGTGTCGGGCCACGGCGTCCCCTGGCTCGCCGGGTCCGCCTACTGCTTGTACAAGAGCGACAGCGCTGCGGGACAGGAAGTCATGCTGAACCTCCTCATCGGTAAAAAGACATGTCTCTTAACTGTGTTCCTCGATGAACCGTGTCTCTGTGTGTCCTTCATGCGGCGGATATAAACACGCGGTACAGGAAGCTTCCCCAGGCCCATTGCGGTGGGGGTGGGTGGATGTGAGTGTGTGTGTGAGTGTGTATGTGTATGTGTGTATGTGTGTGTGTGTGAATGTGTGTATGAATATGTGTGAGTGTGTGAGTGTGAATGTGTGTGTGTGTGTGAGTGTGTGTGAGTGTGTGTGTGTGTGAGAGTGTTTGTGTGTGAGTGTGTATGTATGTATGTGTGAGTGTGTGTATGTATGTATGCGTGAGTGTGTGAGTGTGTGTGTGTGTGTGTGTGTGTGTGTGTGTGTGGGGGGGGGGGTGATGCAGTATCTCTGTCGCAGCCTCTCTACCCACCTTCTCCTCATTAGTCGTGCGCAGCTCTTCCGTCAGAGTTCACCTCGACCGATCCCACCTCCCATAACCAGTCTCCCTTCGTTTTTTCGACCCCTTTTTCCTTCCCTCCATCAGTGCAAGCACCCTCTCACCTCTAGATTTTAGTTGTTGTCCATTCTGACCTCACTCCATCTCTGTTTTGCAGTTTCCACTCCCCATCGTTTAGCTAGAACCTACATGTTTTCTTCAGGTTATCTGTGATAAGTCACTAATCCGTTGTGTCGGTCTGCTCACATGTCAGCCTTGCAAACAGTTGAATGCTTCTGACTAAGTTATATGGTGCCCAGATGTGCAGAATGTGTTGCGTGTAATGTAGAACACCGCAGCATTGATGGACTCACACTGGTCTTAATTTGTCGTGATCGCAAACACAGCAAAAGCATTTCTTGTGACTGTGGACTGTTTTTTTTGCAGCTATTACTTGGATTGTGTCAGATAACAGGCAGCAAAAATTCTATGAAGGATTAAAACAAATGATGCATTCATATACGCCCCCTCAGCATTTTAACTCTCTCCATTGAAATTCACATAGGAAAAGTGCATTAATTCATACAGCTTGTAAATCAGGGTGATCTTATTCATAGGAAGAATATTTGTGTGTCAGCATCCTCTGTGTGATCGACATGTTTGCAAGTCTGTCTCTCATGGTGTTTGTTGTTCAGGTTAGACAAGTTGTTAAGAATACCTCCTGCATCTTTATTATTTGGTTTTTCACAGATTTGTTTTCAGTTGCATTGCATGGCTGTATTAACTAGTACTGAAACTATTAGTCAAGTGAATAATTAGTCATTAGACAGAAAGTTAATTGAAAACAGTTTAGAGAATGGATTAATGTTTGAACTCATTTATTAAACATAGATGTTGAACAGTCAATGGTTTCAGCTTGTCAAATGTCAGGATTTGACTAAACACTTATAAGATGTGGCCTTGGACCTAGCAACCTCTGAGGAATAATTTACACTTTTTTTTTACCTTTTATAATTTTTTTAGTGGTTTGAATGTGCAAATGTACATATTGTAAGAAATGTGCGGGCATGAACTTAAACGGCGACAAAGCAATTTGTTGTTTGCGTTATCAAATCCTGGTTTTATTGTATGATTAACCTTACAGCCCACCTCAGTTACTTTTTTATGACTGCCAATAGGATTCACTAATAAGTGCTTTGCTGTGGTAGGAAGGCTTGCTTTAAGAGTACATTGAAGGTTTAGGGTCAGCTAATACAGTGCAGTAAGTATAGCCTCTGGCCCACTGCATCATGATAGATTTGTTTTAACCCCCAGAAGGTAGGTATAAAATTTTTCAAACCAGGTAAGCATCAATACAGTCCTAAAATGGAAGTCAGATGAAAAAGACAATGCATAAATCAAAGATCAGGCTTCACTTTGGTCATTTCAGAGATATAATTTTGAGCCAGTTGCTCATTCTGGTTATAAACCACAGTTTTAACAACGGCAGTTGCATTCGAGTTTTTTAAATCCCTGCAGATCACGTTGCATGTAGTCTTCAGTATAATAGCAGCACATCCTGTTCAGGAGCCACTGTTTTCTGGCTATTTCCATGGAGCTTAAGTAGGCAAAAACAGCCATCTCCTTTAACCTTGTTTATTACAACATCGCTGCATCAGTTTTATCAGAATGGCTCTGCTTCTCCCAAATAACTTCAGATAACTCCCAAATGTCTCAAGGAGAGAAGACAGTGTGCCTTTCAGAAAGATTTACCATTGTTACTGCTGTCTGAGACCTCAAGGCCCATGCTCTACCTGTGTAACCAAACAGAAAATTCCTTAACAATACTCTATCATTTTCAGAAGCTCAGAAGTAATTGACAATTTACCAGTTCCATGTCCAGTTGTGTTATTTCATGACAAATGAAACAGATAAAAGGTCTAGAGTTGACTCCAAGTGTTGACTTTGCATTTGGTAGTTGTTCATAGAAACTTGTAGTATTTGTACCAAAGAGGTATTGATGCAAGTGAAGGAAGCTGTCATTAGACTTAAAAGACAAAACAAACTGATCCGACAGATGCAGAAACTTTAGGAGTGGCCAAATCATCAGTTTCGTTCATTCTTAAAAAGAAGGAATACACTGGCGAGCTCAGGAAAACCAAAAGGCCCGGAAAACCAGGTATTTTCTTGGTGAAAAACCCAATTGAATATGCTTTTCATTTACTGTAGACAAACCTGAGGGCAGAAAAACCCACAAAACAAGCAGAGACTGAAGGTGGTCATTGACTGGGATTTTCATCCAAGTGTTGAGAATAATTCTTATATTTATAATTATGGTGAATTTTCCCATTATTTTGGAGCCTGTTAAAATAAGAGACTGTATAAAAATGACTTACTTCTAAAAAGTTAATGTAATATTTTTGTTAAACCCTTGAATTAAGGCTGAAACTTCAATCACATCTTAATGGCTTTGTTTCAAATCCACAGACGTGGTGTATAGAGGCAAAATTAAAAAAAAAAAAAAGTGTCACTGTCTAAATACTTACATACCTAAATGTATACATTATTCTGTGTTTCTCACATGTATCTTTTGTAATATCTTGTTGTTAATGACAAAATGACAAACTTTTTGTCAGTTTTGTCTGCATGTTTGCATTTACACTTTACCACGTGATATCTTGAAAGAGAAAAAAAGTTAAGTGTTGGCCTTTTTGCAGCATTTTATAATAATAAGTGCAGTTATAAGAAAATTTCTTCAAGTTTCATCATACTGACCCAAACTTCAACAGTATGTGATAAATTGATGTTCATAGTTTCACATACATACATTTTTAAATTTACTAAAATGAAAAACAAAAAAATTATCACAAACTCTAGTTGCCTCTGAACTCATGCTGTCCACTGTCCACTCTAGTTCCCTTGAGCTAATGTTTCTAAACAGAGTAAAGCCATTACTAGTTCTGTTAATTACACCTGTATTTGACAATAGTGTGAAAGGGCTTCGTAGGATGATCAATGTTAAGTTCTGTGAGTCTTGACTCTAGACTATAGTGAACTATCTGTGAAAATGGCACATCACCAAACATACTTAGTCCAAAAGACTAATTAATATTTGCCATTGGCAATACATGAGCAATGGCAAGAGGCTACAGGGTTAGCCTTGATTCTATCACTAGACGGTGCCAAAACAAGCGCTCTGTTAAATCCCTTACAAATCCACTTTAACCAGATGAGTAAAATGGATACATGTCGTCCTCTCTGGCCAATTCTGTTCAGAGTAATGTGCTCTGGATTTATAGACAGTCTAATTGTGCCTATAAAGAGGCTGTGCTGACCGTAACAAGCCTAAGACAGGCAGCCACATTCACCAGTCTTTGGGGTTGTCAAGTGGACACAGTACTTTAACAAAAATTACTTGTATAGGCTCATTCTAACTTCTTCTTTATTTCTCTTAATATTTGAATCAGGTGCCTCATATCTGTTTTGTAGTGTCCTTTGCATTAATGCGATTGCATTGCTGTTTGTTCATACATTACACTGTGACACATCTCCCTCTTCACCCCCCCCCCCTTCTTCCAGGCCTGCTGTTGGATCTGGTCCTGGTTGCCATTGTTAAGGCAGTGGTACGTCGGCGTCGGCCAGCACACAACCGTATGGACATGTTCGCCACCTTCTCTGTGGACCGCTACTCCTTCCCTTCCGGCCATGCCACCCGTGCCGCCATGTGTGGGCGATTCCTGTTGGCTCACCTGGTCCTCGCTGCCCCGCTAAGGGTCCTTGTCCTGCTGTGGGCTGGCCTGGTGGGACTCAGCCGTGTGCTTCTGGGAAGGCACAATGTGACTGATGTGATATTTGGGTTCTGGATGGGCTATTGGCAATACAACCTAGTGGAGATGCTTTGGCTCTCACCTCAAACTGTGCAAGGGTTTCTGGGGCAGTTGGCTTAATATTAAGGACTGAAGAGGGAGGAAATATGGGAGTTTAAAAAAATGTTGATTGTAAGAAGGCCTGCACACATTTTGTCCTTTAGACATCAGATGGCTGATGGTTGTTCTACGCGAGAAGAGAGCTCTATCTCTCACACAGTTTTTTTGTCTTCTGTTATCTGACAATTAAGTTGAGCTTCCACTCTTCATTCTATGGCATCACATTGTTTCTCTGTAATAAATAGTACAGGATTTTAATCAGAACAGACCAGAGGGGAACAGATTCGATCAGCTTACCTCCTGGAGCCAGGTCATTTGCACCTTCAGTGACCCAATTCAAGGATGATGTGAAAACAGCTCCCTCTGAACTGTGACAGTTCTTTGAACCCAGTAAATTAGCTTAAATGCAAGTATACTTTTGCTGCTAAGGGGATGTTAATTTCTGAGTCTATCATTTTTCAACTTGTGAATCTGAATAGACACCTGTAATTTTACACTACTGATAATAGGTCAGACAAGTAATGATAATTAATATCAATTTTTCACTTGGAAAACTAATGCTAATTAGCTGTTCACACTTTAATTACAGAGTATATATTTTATTAATTTAGATAAGCAATGACATGAATAGTTAAAAATACAGAAATATGAAAGTAAATGATATATCACAGTAACTTACAAACCCGGATTAAATTCCTTGTTCAGTGTCACAGTATCCAGTAGCAACTGTTAGTGACTAACTGCTCACAAACTGGGATTTATAAGCCTCGGTGGTCCACAGGTATATCCCAGACTGAATGCACACTGTTGTTCGGCCCCTTCTGTTATTTCTATTGTTTTTCTTATCGCTAAGTTTTAGTTGAGGTCGGTTTCCTGTACTGACACAGGGTTCATGGGAAGTACCTTGCCCACTTGTCTTAACCTGTCCTCTTTCTTAAGCGGGATTTCTAGGAACTGATCTTGATATTAGCCGTATGACTCCCCCACTCTGCAGATCATTCTGCTGTTCACTAACAGCTGTCAAAACTCCCTCTTCTGTCACAGAGCAAACAGAATAAATGACAACATCTGATAGTATTGGGCACTATATTGTTTCAAGTAAGCACACGCAAATGCTCTTAAACATTAATTTCATCCATTTGAATCACTACGTTACTCTTATTTCTTTGACATTAACCCTCTTACATTAAAGATCCTATATCTAACATTCAGAAAACACTTGCTGTTAACAATCCCTGTGGCTGTTATGTGAACTGTAGTCATCATCATGGTACTCGCGCTCGCGTGTATGTTCACACTGTGTAGGTAGGAGCAAGTGAGCATCCTGGGCATCAGCCAAAACGGTGACATGACATACAAAAGACGGACCATGATTGAAAGGCATCATGTTCATAGATGAGGTAACTAAAGTTGTGCTGTGTTTAGTTTCACCATGAACTATATTTGAGACTATAGACTATATTTGACTCTAAAACAAAGTTGTTCAACAGTTGGCTGACTCTGAGCAGATAGCAAAGCTCTATACACTTCAGAATCCACCCTGCTGCTTCTTTTAGAAGTGTATGGATCCACTTATGTGATATAGCCTGAAAAATTGTTCATAAAATGACTTTGCTAAGCGCTCAGCACTGTGAAACCATTATTAAAGACACTGGCATTTAACATTAATCCTTTTTTTTTTTTTTTAAACCTCTTTTTGCAAGCATTGACATTATTCTAATCTCATGGACCAGGACGCACTATGTTTATTCATTGGTGACCATTTTCAAAAATTGCATGGGAATGTGTAACCACACATGTCATCTGACATCAGTGATGGGATAGTTCTATGCTGGGTTCCAGTTTTGGTAAGTGGGGACATCTCCACTGTTTGATTTGTTATGACATGACCTGCTTTGCTGCCAGGGTACGTTGATCAGTGATCAGACTCTGAAGATAGAGGAAAGTTTTGTGACCTACCGAATGGAAAGAATAGCTACAGATAAAACCAAATATTCAGAACTTCTATTCACCTTATATATTCACTCTGAATTTTATGCAAGATACAACAGTTTTGCAGAAACAATCTCTCATCTACTAACTATAACTGATGTAATATTACATGGCACTGTCTGTGTTGAGCAATGGTTGTAGAGATTTTAATCCTTTGTCATGGGCTTCCATAATGTTCTCAATTAACCGCTAATTCTAAATTGATGCTTCAAAAAGGCCAATAATCTGTAAAGGGGTTATCGGTGTTCACAAGTGCTGGCCTGTTGTAAATCTTCCAACAGTTAATATTTGATGATGAAGTGGTACTTTGACCTACTGAACTGGTCTTGAATCTTAATGTTTAGACAGGAACGTCACTCTGTGGATCAGCATCTACTGCACTTTGTATATTTTGGTGTAAATACTGTACAATATTTATATGTGGGGGCTGATCCTTCCCAGCATCAGAGTCAGTGGGTCTGGTCGTGAGGGTGTGTTGAGTACTCCCTAGAAGCAGCATGTTTGATGATCAAACTGTGTCTGTCCACTGACCCACTTACGCGGGGTTGAATGCCAGGCTTACATTATACATTAACATTAAAACTGGACCAGTGACGCCAGTGATCAAAATGTTGCATAAGAGCTTGTTCACCTCCAACACACATACACATCTTAGTTTTTCCAGAAACCAGAACTTGTTGAATGGCAGGTGCATCCTAATTTCCATGTGTGCTGGTCTGTTTTAATTTGTCTGTTAGGTAGGATTTTGATCAGATATGTGAATATTTGGTTTTCTGTTAAAATGTACTTCAGCTATTTACAATTTCTTTAACAGAGGAACTTTGTAACTTTTGCGTCTATAGTTTTTACAAATATTGTTCCTTGCTTGGTGAAAGATTTTCAGCTGTGCGTCACTTCATGAGACTTGTGCCAGTTGGTCCAAACCAGATCGAGATATCTGGTATGAGCCAGCGTAATACAACAGAGTGTTCCCTGAGACACTGGTGTCCCGACGTGGACTGTTTCATTGACCTCTTATATGCTCTGCCCTCTTTATGCAATAATCGACCAATGATCTTCCCAGTGTGAGCAAAAGGTTGACCAGCGGGTGAGATGGCAGCTTCGAGCCTTTTTATTTCATTAAAGTTCTGTGGCAAATCTAAATATGCTGGATAGTGAATATTGTGACCAAATAATTTTTATGATTGATTTTTTTGGCATTTACATGTTAGTTTTGAGAAGAATCCTAAACATAAGACAAAATGTTTATCACAATGTTTACAGGTTCAATATACTGTATTTGTTTGGTGGTAGTAGATTTTGCACATTCCACATGTCGCCTGTTAACGGCACAATTAAGAAGATGCATTTATTTATTCATTTACTTCTCGGTTGCCTCTTCTACTCTTGCACATCATCAAACATAAAGCCAGCGCCGATATATCAGTATTGCCTGCTATACAATATCAAATGTTAATGTATATACTTATGCCTGTATGGACATGTGAGTACACTGTGTTATGATAAATGCATTTGAATGTACAGTTCAATATTAATTTGATTGTTGGTATGTTTTTAAATTAAATTGGGAACAAGTCTGAACAAGTCTTGTGTCTTACGTAAAAGACAGATACGTTTACTCATTAGCCCTGTTCCAAGTTCTACTCACTTGATTTAATTCAGATACCAAAGACTGAACTTTAGTCAAAGTCAGACCTCTTGGATTAAAGTAAACACAGCCTAATTTGGTACTCGCCATTTTTGGGCAAAGGTAGGAAAAAAAAAAGAATGTGTGTCTTCATCACTGTTCCAGTATAAAAGGCTGTGATCTGTGGATGCACATCCCACCTGACAGGCACACAAAACTAACACAAAAGGATCAAGGTAAGAAAAAAAAAAGGAATTGTAGTTCGGGTGTAAGTAACCTCAGAGGGGCTCGTATGTTTAGCGTTATTGCCTTGTTAATGGCCAACTCTTCATTTAGATGTACATGCTCATCATTAAACTGTTTTATGTCTACAAATTAAAAGAGCAAATTCAAATCTGGTTGTCAAAATTGTGCAAACTAGTGTAAATAGTTAAGTGTAGATAAACTGATTATGGCAGAATGGCTGATTTTCACAGAATTTAATGATGATAATTAAAGAATTTTTCAGCAGTCTGAAAAAATGTAAAACTTTGGAGAAAATTTCAGCCAGTTGGTCATTCCCAAATTTCAGTGCTCATAGAATATTACCCCTTCTCTTCATCTTATTTTTAGGAGCCATAATGTTTAATGTTTAGAGCCTGATATCAGGGGTCGATAAGTCAAATGGCAAAACCATTAGTTGCTTTATACTCTTTGCAACAAGAAAAATCTTCAAAGTAATTCTCTACTTACCTTCCTTGTTCTAGTTTAAAGTCTCACTGGGGCATTTTGAGTGAGCTGAAAATGAAAAAAACTTTATGACCTCCATGTGAAAGGATTGTTTTTTACTGTTTTTAATTTTGGGCTAAAGATTTTAATATATAGGGCAATTTTCACCACACATTAAGAAGTCTAATCTGGAACTATGCACTTAAATCGGATTGTTCAAATTAAAATTTTCCCTTTTCCTGTTGCAGGTCCATTATGGTGCAGAGAGTAGCAGTGATCGGGGCCGGCCCCTGTGGGCTGACCAGCGTCAAGGCTTGTCTGGACGAGGGCATGGTACCAACCTGCTTCGAAAGCAGTGATGACATGGGCGGACTGTGGAAGTTCAAGGCAGGTCACCGATTTAGAGAAAATCTTGACAGCCATTTTTGTCAAAATCATTTCATGTGTAACTGGATGAAAATGATTAAACTGCTGTCAATCTTACCACCATTATTCTTTTTTCCATTTTTTTTAAATTTGAAACCTCTGCAGGAAGTGTCGGAGCCAAACAGAGCCAGTATCTATCGTTCCCTGACCATCAACATTTCCAAAGAGATGATGTGCTACAGTGACTTCCCCATCCCTGCTGATTACCCCAACTACATGCACCACTCTAAAATCCTGAAATACTTCAGGATGTATGCAGAACACTTTAAACTGCTGCAACATATTCAGTTCCAGGTAACAAGATTCACAAGAGTGGAGAGAAGTATGCGGTTCTTCAGATAGCTATATTGATAAATAGTTTGCTAACCTAATTTACGTGTATTTTTTCACATTTTAGACCACAGTGAAGCACGTCAGACAGAGGCCGGACTATTCTCGCACTGGTCAGTGGGAAGTGGTGACTGAGAACAGAGACGGACAGGAGGAGCAGCATGTCTTTGATGCAGTTATCTGCTGCTCCGGTCACTACACCTATCCTAACCTACCACTCAAAGACTTCCCAGGTAAGGAAATGTTTGGCAAAAATCCTGCCCAGGCTAACAATAAAATGAGGCTGTTTTCCACTGAAATAGTAACGGCAACGTAACTCCTTGATATCAGCACGAGATCCCAACATCTGTTCTGACATGCAGCAAGGTGAGACAGAACAACACAAACATCAATCTGTCATGTTGCAGGTTATGAGACATTTGAAGGGAAATACTTCCACAGCTGGGAGTACAAGGGGCCTGAGGACATGTATGGGAAGAAAGTGGTGGTCATCGGCATTGGCAACTCAGGAGGGGACATTGCAACGGAGGGCAGCAGAGTGGCAGAGCAGGTGAGGAAGGCATTCTGACTGCTCTTGTCTTCTTTTAGTACGACAAGCTGATTCATGATTATTCATGCAAGTTGTGTCCTGTCTCTGACTTCTCATTATGTAGGTGTATCTGAGCACTCGTCGTGGTGCCTGGGTCATCCGTCAGGTTTCTGACAATGGCCTACCAGTGGACATGAAGTACAACACACGTTTTGTCCACATCTTGTTCCAACTGCTGCCGGTCAACTTCCTCAACTGGTTTGGCGAAAAGAAACTCAATGCCATGTATGACCACACCATGTATGCCCTCAAACCCACACACAGGTAGGTGCTGTCAGGACCAAATAGGTTATTGCTCTAAAAATTTTGACTTTTTCACATTGTTATTAATGCGTGCAGGCGATAAAATCAGCTGCATTTAAGCAGTACTCCTGTTATAATAATTTTTAAAAAGTGTATCTCTCACTTGTTTTCTTCTCTGTTCTGCATCATCAGGCTCTTCAGTCAGATCCCCGTGATCAACGATGACCTGCCATTAAAGATTCTTTCTGGGGCGGTTGTCATCAAACCAAATGTCAAAGAGATCTGTGGCTCCACCGTTGTGTTTGAAGATGGCAGCATTGTAAAAAAGGTCAGAGAAACGAGTCTTCTAGGATGCCCCCCATGAATCTTTGTTCACTTCAAGCACAATTCAAGCTTGTCACTAAATTTTCTCTTCGTTGTTACAGGTGGATACAATTGTGTTCGCCACAGGATACAACTATGATTTTCCCTTCTTGCCAAACAATGCTATGTACAAGTCTGGGCATCGTGTAGGTCTGTACAAGCACGTTTTTCCCCCCAACATGGAGCACCCAACTTTGGCTGTTGTGGGTTTCATCCATGCCCTTGGGGCCATCATGCCTCAGGCTGAAATGCAGGCCCGCTGGGTCACACGTGTCTTCAAAGGTGAGGCTGCATGGCCTGTTGATCACCCATTTGTCTAGAAACCTACCAGCCATGTGTCAAGCTATTTACCTCTTTGGTCTGGTGTCTTTTGCTCATAAGGACACAATAAGCTGCCCTCAAACCAGGCTATGATCAAAGCTGTTGAGAACGACACCAAGGACATCGCGAAAAAGTAAGAGTCCCAATAATTATTTGCCTCGTTAATGTTGCGAGCAATATTGTCCCTGTTTCTGCCATATAACTGTGGAGCAAATGGATGATCACACTTTTATTTTCAAAGCTGCATAGACTAGATTTTTAAAAGGGTTTCGGGCCAATTTGGGGCAGCAGAAAAAGCACAGTGTGCCCTGATATATTATCACCATATAAACATGTTATTAGTAATGTATTAGCAAATGGTTGCCTATTACACATCCAGCAGATACTGCACCACATTAGAATTTATTTGGAGACATATTTGCCAGTTCAGTATTCACTCTCCTTAAGATTGATTTCAACCAACTCATGAGGGAAATATCTGTCTATTTAGCTGCTAAATGCTGCACTCTGTTTACCCGCTCTTATCCAATTTTGTATGTCTGCCGTTAAATGCTAAGCTAGTGGAATATGTTCAGCTTATAAGAACTTTTTTTTGCTGAAAACAGTTCCTGATGTGACAAGTAAAGAAGTTAATGAGAGTTGAGCTGCAGGTATAAAGAAACCCAAAACAAAAGAATGAGCTAATAGACACTAAAATGCTTGTTAAAGTTGAGAAAAACTACAGAATGGGGTGATAAGTCTCTGTCAGTTTGTTAACATCAATTTAACTTGTCAAATTGAATTTCTTTTTTCATGGATAGCAAACAAATCTGTCTGTATAGTATTAGTTCATAATGAATTTATACTAAACAGACTCATCTGGTTTATACTCTTCACAGCTACATAGTATCAAAGTTGACACCCCTGCAGGTGGACTTTGTTTCCTACATGGACAACATTGCTGGAGAGGTCGGAGTGCGACCAAGTCTCCCCTGGCTCTTCTTCACAGACTACCCACTTTTTAAGAAGGTTTTGTGGGGACCTGTCACAGCCTACCAGTACCGCTTGATGGGACCAGGGAAATGGGAAGGAGCCCGCAGAGCAATCTTTACCCAATTTGACCGCATGTACCAGCCCATGAAAACCCGACAGGTCTGAATGAATGTTCTTTTTTATGCATTCTATAAGTTTGTTTTAATTGCAAAATACATGTACATCCTATACTGACTCCACATAAGGTATTTTTTGCAAATGCTAACACATTATTCCATCTCTTCCAGGTGGTGGAGCAAGAGCCCTCCACTGCTGGTCGCCTGATTAAGCTGAGTTTCATGCTCATGGCTGGAGGTGCTACTGCCTACTACATCCATGTGCACAACCCGACTACCTTCCCCTCCCTGCTGTCCAAGCTCCATCTCCAATAGTCTTAATATATTGCATGTGAAAAAAATAAACAAACAAACAGAAACTCCTAAACACACAACCAAATACCAAAAACTAATACTTCTAGATGCCCTGAGAAATCTGATCAGTATACCCCTCTTTGGGTTATGACTATGAGAATGAATATAGAGGTTATTACTGTATCTTCATATTTAGTTTATTTAAATGCTATTTCTTCTTCTAAAAAAAAAGTTTTATGCTGCTATTCTCATCAGCAAAATATATTTTAGAGGAAACATAACAAATCCCGTTTTACATTTTATATCAACAAGACAAACTGTTAACATTGACTATAGCTGCATTGTTCAATTTTCAATGTTAAAGGTCAACAGTGTACATTGTACAAATACTCTGTCCTCTCTGCGTTCTCACTCATAAGTGATGGAAAGGATGAGACTACGGGCAAAGCTCGTTTGCACTGAAAGAAGCCAGTAGAATTGTTTTGGGCTCGGTACTTATCTTTAGTGGTTCTCAAGACATAGGGCAGACCATGCAAGGAGGGATAACATATCCTATGTGGCCTGGGAACACCTATCCCCAATTTGTTCCTGGTATATTTACTGCAGATAACTAGTATTCATGTTCATATCAAAGTGATATGCTTTGTATATGTATTTGCATATGATTAACTGATGATATGACTGTGACCTAACAAACTCAAGATATTTTAAATTAAGATGTATTTATCAGACATCTAAAAAGAAATTAAAGAATGGTTAATGTATAGTATGTGAAGATTGATTTTGAAAATCTCAGCATATTAATAACCATTCAAAAGTGATAAATAGACACAATAGAATGAGCAACAGAAGAACTGAAATAACCCACAAAAATAACATACAAGCACTGCATATGCACAGTTGCAATAGAGAGACATTAACCTATTCAATGCATAGTTGAAATGATGTAAGTGCAAAAATATAACATTGTAAGTCTAGACATTCAAAAAGTAAAGGAAAAAAAGTGTGTAAAAATTAGGTTTCAACAGAAGATAAAATTATTGCACTGATTTGGCTGAGCTAATTTCATCTAGAAGATCAATCCAAAGATTCAGTTTTCATACAGCAAAAACACCGTTGGTCTTCGTTCTGGTTCTAGGAACTCTCAAAGATTTATGATAGAAGCTTTGATTAAGGTATACATAGAGCATACATAAGAGTTCAGTAATATGAACTGAAGTGTGCAGTCCATAACTTGCAACATCTTAAAATTACTTCTAGAAATTGATGCAAGCCAGTGCAATGATGCTACAATGGGGGATATTTGATCTACAGTACCCTGCTTGCTCTGGTTAAAAGTGGCTGCATGAGCCCATGGATTTTAGAGAAGAGCTACCCTCTGTTACACATGTTCGCAACCACCATCCCCACCTTCCTGTCCAAGCTTCATTCACAAACATTCTGAACATGCTGATGAACAAATCCAGTGTCTGATCTGATCTGCCTCTGTCTACATTTTCTGTTTCTAGATCATTTGTTCAATGTCACTAAAGCAGAAGTTTTTTGGATGGTATGAGGTTGTTTTTTTTTTAACCAAATTACAGAATTTTATCATCCTTTCAGGTAATGTAAAGGTTAACATGTTCATATTTTCAAGAGCTTCATTAAAGTAATAGTCACATACTCACACAATATGAGCATTGAAAGAGATATTTGTCACTGTAATAATTTCTCTTTTTCTTACGGGCTGTGCAGTGATCCTTTCTTAATGCGACTCCAAGATAAGTTTGGGAACAAAATCCAAAATCCCTGTTCTTTGCAAAACTTTGCTTAAATCCCTCACAAAAGGGCCCTCACAAAACCTTGAATTAAAGTCTTGTTTTTATCTGAAATTGTGGAATTTGAAATAGTGACTATTTCCTATATCTAAAAAAATAAATAAATATCAGAACCCTCAACCCCTTCGAACGGTGTAAATGGTTAAGTCCACACCTCTACTCAGGTAACAAAACTGATCCTGGTGATGACTCCAGGTGAACTTTGAAGTAATCAATCAAGCAATGTCATTAAAAAGATATCATTTAACATGACTATCTGTATTAAGATCAGTCAGCATGAGAGTGATAGCTGGGTTCAGTGTTGATACTTATGCTAACTTCAGTGTCACATGATCTGTACAATACAGCATTTTAAATATGTGAGGATATTTCCACACTACAATACAGGGTTAAAGTCCCTCTCAAACAGCACTGATTAACTGAGTATGTGATAAGCAACAGCTCGGTTCATGTGAACATACAGTCAGTTTGACAGCTGACTGAAGCTACACAGGACCTGCAGTCTGTTTGCTGGAGAAGGTGAGAGCAGCAAACAAGTCCTTCAGACTTCAACATTTAGACTATTGTTATTCAACAATTTAGAGATCAGTTTTGTGTCAGTGGTGTCTGTTGATTGTTCCACTGCCAAAAATGGCTACCTTAACATGGCGCGCAGATTCTCTACCTGATTTGAGCAACAATCCTGAGTTGTAAAAATAGTTAATGCTATGATATACCTGACACTGCTTAAAGAGTTAAAAATGCCTGAAACTCAGCTTTGGTTAAACTTGTTCCGTCTTACTTGGTGCTGAAGAGTAGAAGTAAAGAGACATTCTCTCATTTAACTTGCCTCATCTTACTTTAAGGAGGTCTACCACTTAAATACCGCCACATGCTTCAAATTTTACCCTGAACGTCAAACCATATTATAAAGCTCATAACAAGCTTATTTGTAAAGGAGTCACTGACTTACATAGTTTTATTTTGCAGGTCTACAAAAAAAAAGGTCATGCAGTATGGAGGCCCGCCTGAAAGTACTGTCATATAGAAATAATGTTTACAATGTATATGTGCAGATGCTATTTCATATATATATATATATATATATATATATATACCTTTATTTTGTAGACCTGAAAAATAAAAAAATGTAAGTCATTGACTCCTTTACAAATAAGCTACAAAATGATCCACCACTCTTAATGAAACAGCTACTTGTTGGTATATATTGGTTTATTGCCAAATGCCTTAAAAACTAATCTAATTTTCATCACCCGCACTTGTACTTTGTGAATTAGTGCTGATTAGCAGATATTACCATGCTAACAGACTAATGTAATACGATAAACCTGATAAATACATCAGCATGTTAATGTGTTACTGTGAGCATGTTAGCATGTTGATGTTTTTTTTAGCTCAAAGCACCAATGTCCCTTACTACAGCCTCAAAGAGCTGTTAGCACGGCTATAGACTCCTTTTGATACCTTATATCCTTCCCTACACAAATGTTCAGCGATGGTTCGTCGTGTGGCGGTGGTCGGGGCGGGCAGCTCGGGTCTGGCCTGTATCAAGTGCTGCCTCGACGAGGGGCTGGAGCCTGTGTGCTTCGAGAGCAGCGATGACATCGGCGGCCTGTGGAGGTTCAAGGTGAGTGGGGCCACAGCTTTTAGAGCATCCCACATAGTCATTTTGTTTAGTCTTGCATTCAGAATGTATGAAGAAAGACTGTAGAGCTTGTGCACAACAACATATACCATCCCTCTGGATAAAAGAGCCAAATGTCTCTATGAGAAGGAAGTTTTCGTCAGCACTATGTCTTGTTCTTCTTCGTGGTCACAGGAGTCACCTGAGCCAGAGCGATCCAGCATCTATCGCTCCTTGGTGGTCAACACCTCAAAAGAGATGATGTGTTTCAGTGACTTTCCCATGCCGGCTGACTATCCGAACTACATGCACAACTCACAGCTCCTGCAGTACTTCAGGCTCTATGCCGAGCACTTTCACTTGCTCAGACACATTAACTTTCAGGTTATACCCGCCAAGGTTTATTTACCATGCCAAGAGTGACACTATCTTATCACAAGTTTCTACATTACACTATGTGATTTCCGAAAAAGTCATGTTTTTATATGTATGTACTCATGATTCAGATCACAGTGAGGAGTGTTAGGCAAAGACCAGATTTCTCTCTGTCCGGTCAGTGGGAAGTAGTGACCATCAACAGGGATGGAGAGGAAAAGAGGCACATCTTTGATGCAGTTCTGGTGTGTTCAGGTCACTACACCCATCCAGCCTTACCCCTGTCAGACTTTCCAGGTCAGTAAACAAAGAGATACCACTTCTAAAACTGTTTCTCCTCAAGCATACTGTATACCGTGACTCAAGTTTTATTATTTGATGCAGAATTAAAGCAGGTTGATTTAATTCGTATCACCACATTTTCTGTCTCTCCAGGATATGAGACGTTTTCTGGCAAGTGTTTTCACAGCTGGGAATATAAAGATGCAGATGCCTGCAGAGGAAAGAGGGTGGTGGTGGTTGGGATTGGGAATTCTGGAGGAGATATTGCTGTAGAGATCAGTAGATCTGCTGACAAGGTAAGACAGAAAAAGAGTTGAAAAATGCTTCTTGATAGTAAGCGGTGGTCTTGAGTCAGATGATATTGAGTTAGGTCAGAAATATTTGGACAGACAACTATTGCAATCTTACTTCTGTACACAACCACAACAGATTTGAAATGACCAAATGAAGATGTGATTGAAGTTCAGACTTTTAGCTTTGTTTCAAGGGGGTTTACTAAATTTTTACATTAACTCCAGGCAAAGTCCCTTGTTTACAGCAGCTCAGAAGTAATTAGACAATGAAACATTATTAAGAATATAAGGAATACTTTTTGATACTTGGGTGAAAATCCTTTGCAGTCACTTACTCTCTGGAACCCCTGGACGTCATCTAATACTGAGTTTCCTCCCTTGAGATGCTTTTCCAGACTTTTACTGCAGCCGCCCTCAGTTGCTGCTTTTTCCTGGGTCTTTCTTCCCTCAGTTTTTTATTCAGGAAGTGAATCTCATGCTCAGTTGGGTTGAAGACTTGGCCATTGAAGGAATATTCCATTTCTTTGCCATGAGAAGCTCTTGATTTCTTTTACAGTATGTTTAAGGTCATTATCTCTTTGTACTGTGAAGCACTGTGTTTTCCATTCTGCAGTATATGGCTGATTCTGAGCAGATAGTAAAGCTCTATACACTTAAGAATCCATCCTGCTGCTTCTATCAGCTGTCATAATATCAACAAACTCTAAGGACCCAGTTCCATTGGCAGCCATTCATGTCCAAGCCATAACACTGTCTCCACAATGTTCAACAGATGATGTGGTTTTGGATTATGAGCCGTTTCTTTCCTTCTCCGTCCTCTTCTCTTCCCATCAATCTGGTACAAGTTTATCTTGGTTTCATCTGTTGAAAAATCTTGTTCCAGACCTGTGAAGGTTTTTATTTAGATGATTTCTGGTAAAGTCTAATCTGGCCTTTCTGTTCATGAGTGTCACCAGTGGTTTGACTCTTGTCATAAACCCTCTGTATTTTCATTCATCAAGGCGTCTCTTGATTGCCAACATTGACAATGATACACCTTCCTCCTGGAGAGTGTTCTGTCCTGACTAGATGTTGTGAAGGGTTTTTCCTCGCTAAGGAAAGAATTCAGAGATCATCCACTTTAGTTATCTTCCGTGGTCTTTCAGGCCTTTGGTGCTGCTGAGATCACCAGTGTATTTCTTCTTTTTAGGAATGTACCACATTGTTGATTTGGCCACTCCTAAAGTTTCTGCATCTGTCTGATCGGTTTGTTTAGTTTTTTCAGCCTAACGAAGGCCTCCTTCACTTGCATCAACACCTCTTTGGACCAAATACAAAAAGTTCCTATGAACAGCTACCAAATGCAAAGTCAACATTTGGAAATAACTCCAGGCCTTTTATCTGCTTCATTCGTCATCAATTAAAAAGGTAACAGGCCACACCTGGACATGAAACTGATCAGTGGTCAGTTGTCCAGTTAGTTTTGAGCCTCTGAAAATGAGGGGATATGTATAAAAATGTATAAAAGTTTAACTCCTAAGCAGTTAATGTAATAATTTTGTAAAACCTCTTGAATTAAAGCTGAAACTTCAATCACATCTTGATTCATTCGTCTACAGAGGCATAATTGTTAAAGTTATGACAGTGTCCCAATATTTATGAACCAAACTGTATATGTTTTGAACTTATACAAAAAATTTTCGTAATGAGTTTTTACCCTGTATGTATTCTTTCTTATTTTTAATAATACATATTTTACTTCTTTTACATTGCATTTTAAAATAGTGTACAACAAGGCATTTTCTAAAGATCCATTCATCAGCTGTAAAACGATGTAAAAGGTATGAACGGGCACTTCTTATAGATCTACTGTGATAATTAGATGTACACGATTATCAGAAATACAATAAACCAGAGAGAATACACAGATTTGGGAACTGTACAATAAAACTGTATTTTGGTGCCTTCTTTTTGTGTCAATGAACTGAGAAAAAAACAGCCTCTCACTTTTGATTATACATATTTTACTTCTTATACATTGCATGTTAAAATAGTGTACAACAAGGCATTTTCTAAAGATCCATTCATCAGCATCATTTTTTGTAATTGTATAGGAACAGGTTGCTGACATCTAATATCACACAAATTTTAAAGAATTTTAATGAATTTTTCCTGTATGCACCTAGGAATGCTACACCCACAGAATATATGCCCTATGTTTTTACACCTAGTCTTCTTACTCTCTCTGACAGACATTTCTCAGCACACGACATGGGGCCTGGGTGATTGGCAGGATGTCAACCAATGGCCTTCCTTTGGACATGACGGCTATCACCAGGTTCAACAACATCCTCAGGCTGCTTCTCCCCAAGACTCTGGTGAACTGGGCAACAGAGAGAGCACTGAACCAGAAATATGACCACAGGCTGTACGGCCTGAAGCCCAGTCATAGGTGACGCATTATCGCCTAGATGATGTTTCCTCTCGGCCTCATGGAATTCATATTTGAATGTATAAAGTTTAGTATAGTCATGAGTCTTGACTTTGGGTAGCATAGTGGCTCAGCAGTCAGTACTGTGCTCCTAGTTGGTCCCTATGGTTAGAGTATGAGGGAAATGTTCCCCATTGAGATTAGAAATAAGTTAATGATTAAAAAAGCACTTAGTGTACACTGATGGGTTGGGGCTGCCCTTTGGCTAGGTTTAATAGATTGTACCTTTATTGCCTGCCCAACACACACACACATACATACAGTGGAAAAAAGCATACGTTCTAATAACAATGTTTGACTCACTTGTGTATTATTAATGAACAAAGACAACATTTCAACAGTATCTACACATGTCGGGTAGAAGCCACAGATTCTCAGCTACTGTGTGTGTTTTGCTCCGTGACTTCCGCCAGTACCAGCATGACCAACATTTCTGCAAATGCATTTAGCTAACAAGAGACATTTTCATGTGACATAATGTATCAAACTAAATAAATTTGATTGACCTCATTTTCATCACTCTCCCAGACTTTTGGACCGAAGGCCTTTGATAAATGACGAGCTTCCTGGCCGAATCCTTCAGGGGGCACTAGTCATGAGGCCCAACCTGAAAGGGTTTATGGATTCAAGAGTTATATTTGAAGATGGCAGTGTGGAGGAGAACATTGATGCTGTAGTCTTCTGTACAGGTTACAATGGAACCTTCCCATTTCTGCCTCCTGCTCTGTTTGAGGGGCCTCATGGAGAGTTGACATTGTACAAGTGAGTGCGCTGTGGAGGGATGTATAGATGTGATAACTTTTGTCACATCCTTTTTTTTTTTTTTTTTTACTTTTACTGTGTTTTCTTATGCTTTAGCATAGACAGCTTGTATAGAAAAATGTAATAATTTTAGTTTTATTTAAATGCCTTCTGAAAATTATTTTTACAAGTAAATGTAAATGCTTTTTTTTAACCTTTGTTTTTTTATACAAAGTAAGATTTTATTTAGTAAAAACTAAATTAAATGTATGCTAATCAAAACTGATTACGTATTGAAATATGATACGTCGGACATTTTAGATTGTAAAATACTATCATGCACTCATGAATAAGGGTCCTAATCGGGTTAGGAGTATCGCTTTTTATTGTAATATATTTTAATTTTACAGGATGACTTTACAATTTTTTTTGAATTTCAGGAGACTGTTTCCTCCTTCTCTACAACGCCCAACATTAGCCATAATGGGACTTTTTCAAACAACAGGACCAATCATACCCATAGTAGAAATGCAGGCACGGTGGGCTGTTAAGGTGTTTTCAGGTAAACACTTTAGACTCAGCATTACACAGACAAACACACGTACGTGGGATTAATGTGCACTTGTGTCAGTCTGTGCTGTTTACCTTCAAGGTTTGAGCCATCTTCCATCTGAGGAGAAAATGCTGCAAATAATTGAGTCGAAGCAAAAGACAAACATGAAAAGGTAGAAATCTTCTTCAAACTGATATTGCTCAGATGACCTAGACAGATCATTCATGTCCTTCCTGTGGAAAGCCAAAGTGCAACTCTAAATGCATATTGTTAATAATGACATGAACAATTCCTCTCCTTTCCTTTGTTTTCTCAGCTATCCCTGCCCAAGGCAGGCTGCTCTCCAGGTAGATTACATTCCATACCTTGATTTCATGGCCAAGGAGGTAAGTTGAGTTAAGCTTCATATATATATATATATATATATATATATATATATATATATACTTTAGTTTTTTCCCATTGTAAATAATAATAGAAAAAAGACATAATCATGTTAGATTTCCAATTACAGGTGGGAGTTCGACCGAACTTCCTGACACTACTTCTGAGAGATCCTGTGCTCTGGGTGAAGATCTTCTTTGGTCCCTGCACTCCATATCAGTATCGCCTCACTGGACTAGGACAATGGGCCGGAGCCCGACATGCTATCCTTACTCAGTGGGAGCGGGTTGCCCAGCCTTTCAGAACCCGAGTAATACCAGAACCAGACACCAAGCCATCTGTCCCTTTTCCCTCATGGCTGCTTATGTTTGGAGGAAGTGCGGTGATGGCTTTGCTTCTGTCTAAAAATAAGATCATTTCTGTGCAGCATGGTGCAGCACAGATTCTGGACAGGAGCATGATTTTTCTGAGGGACACCTGGTTTGCTGGTTAACCATAATAACATGATGTAAAACGTATGAACAATGATACACCTTCCTCCTGGAGAGTGTCCTGTCCTGACTAGATGTTGTGAAGGGTTTTTCCTCACTAAGGAAAGAATTCAGAGATCATCCACTTAAGTTATCTTCCGTGGTCTTTCAGGCCTTTGGTGCTGCTGAGATCACCAGTTTATTTCTTTTAAAGAATGTATCACATTGTTGATTAGGCCACTACTAAAGTTTCTGTATCTGTCTGATCGGTTTGTTTAGTTTTTTCAGCCTAACGAAGGCCTCCTTCACTTGCATCAACACCTCTTTGGACCAAATACAAAAAGTTCCTATGAACAGCTACCAAATGCAAAGTCAACATTTGGAAATAACTCCAGGCCTTTTATCTGCTTCATTCGTCATCAATTAACAAGGTAACAGGCCACACCTGGACATGAAACTGATCAGTGGTCAGTTGTCCAGTTAGTTTTGAGCCTCTGAAAATGAGGGGATATGTATAAAAATGTGTAACTCCTAAGCAGTTAATGTAATAATTTTGCAAAACCTCTTGAATTAAAGCTGAAACTTCAATCACATCTTGATTCATTTGTCTACAGAGGCATAATTGTTAAAGTTATGACAGTGTCCCAATATTTATGAACCAAACTGTATATGTTTTGAACTTATACAAAAAATTTTCGTAATGAGTTTTTACCCTGTATGTATTCTTTCTTATTTTTGATAATACATATTTTACTTCTTTTACATTGCATTTTAAAATAGTGTACAACAAGGCATTTTCTAAAGATCCATTCATCAGCTGTAAAACGATGTAAAAGGTATGAACGGGCACTTCTTATAGATCTACTGTGATAATTAGATGTACACGATTATCAGAAATACAATAAACCAGAGAGAATACAAAGATCTGGGAACTGTACAATAAAACCGTATTTTGGTGCCTTCTTTTTGTGTCAGTGAACTGAGAGAAAGACAGCCTCCCACTTTTGATGTGGTGTACAAATGGCATATATCTAATAATGTATATTATTAAATTGGAAAATTATTTTTGAGCTCTTCTGAAAGGTGTATCAATTGTAAAGTTCTGATTAAATTGCTTTTTTTTTAATGATTGGTAATATGAAGTTTCTCAATACTTAGTTAACTCTTTCAAGACAGCACAACAGAAGTCAATGTGGACTAAACTGTGGATCACTTTTCAGTGCTTCATTTCCCTTTCAAGATTAATATGTTGTTTTCACACTCAGACTTGGTGACCGCTAAAAAAAACTCAGTGACCTCTATGAAAGACTTGTGTCAGGTCAAGAGAGGGGAGTAATTGGTATGTAATCCAAAATCTTTTGCAAGATGCCTGATGTTGCACTATATTGTTATTCTCAGAGAGTGGTTTACAGCCCATGCGAGGGTGGTTTCACTTTTCTTTCCCACTTGCCCTTGATTCTCACCTAAAGAGAATAATTCTTTTCACACTGTAGATTGGAAGCTAATGATTAGATTTCTATCTTGGACACAAGGAATGCTGTATGTCTTAACATTTCTGCAGAGGACTGCAAGAGATGGATCAGACACGAAAAAAGCTGATTGCCAAGGTGTACTGCACGAGAGGAAATCGGGTGATTGTGTAAAAATGCAAAAGACAGGATTGACTAGAGCTGTAGCATTTCTATGTTTGTCAACATAAAGGGAAAAGGGAATTTACAGTTGTGTATCATATTAGTAGAATTACCTTGGTTTTGTTTTCCAAACGTGGGGTTACTCTGCATAAAAATGGCAAAAAAATGTATTGAAACTTGTTACAGCATTGCTGTGAAATACAGTGTAAGGTAGTATGATCTATGCAATAAGGAAATCCCCTTCTTTTTGTTTTAATGGAATCTTGGTTCATACTAAATGAAATATAGCTTGAAGAAAATAATGATTGCAATGCTGCCGACTGTTAGTATTTTTCTAGGTCGTTGTGTAATGAAAAGTTTTTTCTTGTAGCAAGACAAATATAGTCAGTGTTCTGGTACATGAGTAGATCATTAATAGCGTATGAAGTGTTGCGTTATTGTATTTTGGATGTGGGATTAACCAGTGTGCCGAGCTGCATGTTGATAAAGAAAACTGTCTGAACAGTTTAGTTAGTTGATGACACAGGTTTGTGACTTATGTTTCAGGGCCTTTCTAATTTAAACATACAGTGAACTTCAAAAGGGCAAGATGTAAAAGGTTTCACCTGAACACAACTGGAGATGTTCCAAGCTTGCAGGTCATCATTCCCAATAGTGTTCATCTTAAAATATCCTGCAAACAGAAGAGTGCTGTGTAAGAGAACCATGGGTATAAGGATGCCTCAGTGGCACTGAAGCATTAAAATTATAAACTGGACACTTACTTATGTAGCCCACCCATTTCTTTAATTCATACATTTATTTTAGTTATAAAATTGTCTTGGCAGACCTCTACACAGTTTTCAATTGATGCAATTTCACCTTGTTATCATGGCAACAGCAAGAATGTCACCAAAGGCAAACGGAATGTGTGACATCACATTCCGTTTGCCTTTGTTCCTTTTCTTATAAAAGCTGCTCAACACAAAACATTGAGCAGAATTGTTTAATTCACACCCTGAAGGAGACAAGTCATCTCAGGTTCGACGAAAGTGGAACAAAACAAAGAGAGGAATCCTACATTTCGAGGACAAGGAAGGCGAAGTCATCGACTCGGAAGAAGAGTTTCCAGATCTCGTCAGTGAAAAGGACAGAATGGACAAAAAACAACCATCCATGGAACCAGCAGAGAAAGAAAAACCTCAGTCTACTGAGGAAGCTGCGTGCGAGCCAGGCCAAAGGCCTCAGCCAGTCAACCCCTGGAGGACTACAGCTGTCCAAGAGGTGGTCGACCCCGAGTCCTGCCTGCAGCTCCAGGAGAAAGATTTTCCTCCCCTCCAAAAGGAGGAAAAGATGAACAAGAAGCAGAGGAAACGGCTTGAGAAGCAGAGGAAACGGCTTGAGAAGATGTCCTCGACTCGTCAAGTCAGTACTGTCTTTGGATTGACTGTGGTAGCAGAACACCCTGCGGTTAAAAATGAAACACAGTCTCCAGAGACAGTGGAAGAACCAACTGAAAAGAGCTTATCTGATACCGTTCCAGTGCCAGAGGGATTGGCTCCATACGGCTTAACTGAGAAATGTCCAGGCCTGTATGTCATCAACGGTCCAGGCTGCGATAATTCTGATAGTCCAGCCCAAAGTCAAGCCTCCAGTGAAGTCAAGGCTGAAGTAACAACTGAAGAACAGCCTGTGGTTAAAAACGAAGCACAGTCTGTGCCGAAGATGGAGGAAGAGACAGGTGTGTGTCTGTCTCCATCTTCAGTGCCTCTGGAAGAAGGAGCAGCTGTGTCAACTGCTACATCAAATGAAACACAGTCATCAGAGACAGTGGAAGAACCAACTGAAAAGAGCTTATCTGATACCGTTCCAGTGCCAGAGGGATTGGCTCCATACGGCTTAACTGAGAAATGTCCAGGCCTGTATGTCATCAACGGTCCAGGCTGCGATAACTCTGATAGTCCAGCCCAAAGTCAAGCCTCCAGTGAAGTCAAGGCTGAAGTAACAACCAAAGAACAACCTGCGTTAACTGAAAAGGACCAGCCAACAAGACCCCAATACACCAATGCCTGGTGTATGGGTGACTTGTCCAAACAGAGCCTCCTTCAGATACCTGAGCTAGCGCTAAATCGGCTCTTGATTGAGAAGGAGGAGAAGATCACAACGGTGGTAAAGCAAAACATTGCCTTGGCCAACAAGATACATCAGTTGAAACATCAGCTAACTGAGGTAAAAGAAGAGAAGGATTTCCTGATTGGTGAGCTGTCTGTACAAGTAAAGATGGAGTCGGAAGCTTCCCTAAAAATAGAAAGACTAGAGGAAGCTGTCAAAGCTGAAACAGAGAAGAGGGAGGAGGCCGAGAGATGCATTGCCAGAAAGGCTGAGGAAACACTGAAATTCGAAACTGCGCTGACCCAGGCTGAAACCAACCTGGAAAAGTCGCGATGCCAGTGGGAGGAGGACAAGTCCCGTCTCCTGGCTGAACAAATGCAGGGAACCTCCAGCCTTAAGGCGTCATTGACTGAGGCCCAGGAAGATCTGGAAAAGGAAAGGCTCCAGTGGCATGAGGGTAAGTCCGGCCTCCTGGAGTCTCTCAGAATTGCCAAGCAGGCTCTGAATGACATGGAAGAAGAGATGGCAAAATCTAGAGATGAACTAATGGAGAGATTAATGACAATGGAGAGTCAGATGGAAGAGGTTCAGAGGAAACCGAAGAGGAAGTCTTTGAGGAGGCGATTCCTCCAGTTCTTTAGAAGAACTGGGAGGACCTAACCTTTCCATGACCTCTCCTCCCCTATCCCCTATTTCCTCCTTTCTCTTTTCTTATCTTTTTCCCTTTTTTTTCCATCTTTCTCTCTACACCCCCTCTCTAGACCTTCGGTCGAGGCAGACGACCATCCACCATGAGCCGGGTCTGCTCAAGGTTTCTACCTATTCAAAGGGAGTTTTTCCTTGCCACTGTCGCCAAGTGCTTGATCATGGTGGAAATGTTGGGTAAATAAAAACTGAAAACCCCAACACTAAAAAAAGTATAAACAAATAAATGAAACAAAAAATGAAACAATAAATGAATTAAACAATAAATAAAAAAAATGGTCTTGTTTTGAAAAATAATGTAGCCGCAAGGGGACACAAGCCAGTGTCTTATTGTGCCGGTCCCAAGCCCGGAAAAATACAGAGGGTTGTGTCAGGAAGGGGATCCGACGTAAAACTTTTGCCAAATCAAACATGCAAATCAAATCTATGAATCCCATACCGGATAAATAATGGTCCTAATGTTTTGAAAATGTTGAACATAACAGTAAACATGTTTCCCAAAGCATGACCGTCAGTAATAAACAAAAAAAAAAAAAGTATTGAAGTTGTTCTGTTGCAGTTGCTTTTACATTATGTTTCTGCTTTTCATCTATTGTGTTTGTGCAGTATATATATGGTATAAATGGTTCTTTTTTTCCAAACCAATAAATTACATTTGTCACAATTGTTGGACAAGGACTTTGGAATTATATATTTAGAGTTTATATTTTACATCAATTGTCATAAAGAAAAGTGATTATTTTCCCCCTAAAAATCCCACATCACATATTATTTATCATTTCAAACATTACATTTTTTGTTTGATCAACACCACACACAAGCCAAGGGATTCACACCAAGGGAGTCGGGGAATTTGCAAGGGAGTCATATTCTTATGTTTTTTTTATGAATAAAACTAAGTGTTTCATGACAGGTGGTTAAAATTTGAAAAATTACAGAAAAAGTATGTAATAATTATGATGGGATAAAAGTTACATGTGGCAGAAATGTGCTACTTTACAGATCCCATACATTATATGTCTGCAGCTGGCAGGGTTGGGATCAACAACTTTCATCAACCCTAGTCACAGGAGATTTGTTTTAGTTGTGCTGTTTTGAGAGTTTGTCAAATATCTCAGCTATTGTACTTTACCACATTTAAAGCCACAATAGCCACAAGGTCAAAACAGCACATGACAAAGTCATGAATAAAAGTGTGAAAATGCAACAAATAGAAGGAGCCAAATCCGCAGCTGGAGCTGAGAAGAAGCTGCTGGTGCCACAGGAGGGCAGAGGTCCACGTCCAGAGAGGAGACACTCTCAGCTGCTCTCAGCCCACAGTCTAGATACATGGTCTTAGTGTTTACAGGATCAAACTGACAAATGTCAACATTAAGATTTGTACTATTTTCACTGCATACTGTTAAAACCAATGAATTTTGATGTGAACTAACGATATGCAAAAAGGTTCAGTCTCTGTTTACTTTCAAGGGAATTTGTTTACTTTTGGCTTTATTACATTTTCACTGGCTATGTGCAGCAAGTACAACCATGAGATCTTTTTGACTTTTGATTACTTAAATCTCTCTTACCTTCATGTGCACACAGCACCAGTGACATATACCCTTGATGCACACTCCTGCTGCTTCTTATTCTGTTTCA
Source organism: Istiophorus platypterus (assembly GCA_016859345.1). Lineage (NCBI taxonomy): Eukaryota > Metazoa > Chordata > Actinopteri > Istiophoriformes > Istiophoridae > Istiophorus > Istiophorus platypterus. The sequence continues at coordinate 8,453,808 of CM029123.1, read as the reverse complement.
GTAGGATGTTCTATGTAAATAACTGGTGCTGAGGCTGAGCACACACTTTTTCAGGCATCTGCTTCCCTTATTCTTAGAAAAGGAGTGGTCCTTATCTATAGTAGCAGGTGTGTTTCACTTAAGAGGCTGCACTATCTTATGGAACTGACCACAGAGGTTTGTCCTTCAGATGGCTTAGGTGAACCTGCTGCCTCCTCCCCAAACGAGACACACTGGCCTCATGGAGACCAAATGGTCTGGCAACATTTTTACGGGAAGTTCCTGTCAACTTGTAGAGAAAATCAGGTCCAGTTTCTTTTTTCTACATTTTTTTCTCTGGGTTTTGTGTATTGATTATTTTCCATCCTGCAGTGGCCAGACAAATAATATAGGTAAACGTCTAGAATATATAAGCTGATCAGTGGCTGTTTTCCGACTTAATGAGTTGATTAGTTTTGCTTGAAAGCTCCATTAAAATGTAACAGCACACCATAGATTTGGGTGCATAGGATACTCAGGTTGTATCTTTTAAGTTCAGCCTTATTTCTGGAGACCATGAATGTCTGTACAAAGGATCATGGCAATCCATCCAGTAACCGTTGAGATATGTCAGGCTGGATAAAAGTGGTGGACTGACCGACAGACTGTAAGACAGACACCAACCAGTTCACGCTTCAAAGTGATATTCCCCATTCAAAAACAAATTCACTGAGAAACCAACTCTGGTTATTTGCAGCTCTTTCTTTAGGAAAGTGAAGTTGAACATAGTCAAATGTATTCCTGGGGCTAGAGTGGCCGACTTAGAATCCTATTTGAAACTGCTGGCCAATGATAAGCATAAACACAGAAAGATTATTATTCATGTCAGCGGTAATGATTACGCCAATCAGAGGTCACAAAAATGAATGCTAAGTCGGTGTGTACATATGCAAAGACAATTTCGTACACTTTTCTCTGGGCCCCCTCCTAATCTGACCAGCAATTACATGTATGGCCACATGTCATCATCAACCACTGTCTGTCGAGCTGGTGTCCAGCAAACGAAACGGGCTTTGTAGATAACTGCAGGACTATTTTGGGAAGACCTGCTCTGATTAGGAGAGACGACGTACATCCCCCTTCAGATGGAGCAGCTCTCATATATAGGAATAATAGTAATCTGGCTACACTTTCTTAAATATAATAGCTCTTCCGAGGATAGCTGTTCTTTTACTTATCGACACTCACCGGCTTATATGAGGACGGCCCGTACCCAGGACAACGCTGCGGTATTAATGTAGGTGGAGACAGTGACCGTGGCAAACTTCTCCTTCCTGATGGTGAGCAAGGTCGAGCTGGAGGAGCAGACTCCTGGGAGCCTGACCTGGCCTTTGGCATCTGTACGGGCACGGACGACCTTGGGCTGACTGGCTAGTGCCACCAACACGTCTGCCACAGTGACACCAGTCACACTGTGGACCTCTCCAAGTAGCATGTGGCCATCGCACACACAGCGGCTACAGTCCTCACTGGGACGACCAGTGGAAAGACATTTGCAGTGGTACGTTACATCATACCTGGGCATGGACCCTTTCCCAACACTTTCTTGTGCATGGCCGCCCCATACATAGAAGACAGTGTTGTGCTTCAGACCCTCATACGGGATTTGGTTATCGGCAATAGTTAATGATTATCAAAGATAATCATTAATAGTTATCAAGATTTAGATGGTTCGGATTAATCAAGATTAATAAAAACGGGGCACGAGAGATTAATAAGATTAATAATAATGGGGCACAACTGGGAAAACCCAGACCAAGAACCAAATATTGGACGCAGTCTCAAAGGGGTGTTCGCCCAGAATTGCAAATATTTAGGAAATATTGCTAATTCCAGAGTGAACAGAGAAGGAGTGGAGGTCGGCACTGACTCCGTCAACCGGCTTGGTATCAAAGTATATGAACAGAAAACACAAAGGTGACTTCTCATCTAAAAGATAAGAGAATGTATTGTCATCAGTAATATCAATTTCCAATTAATATCACTTCTGACTAATAGATCCTATCATGCACTACTATTACTGACTACTAACTACACATCATAAAACAAGTATTGAAGTGTGTGTGTGGGGGTATGTGTGTGTGAGCGTGTTTACAAAGGTCTATGTGTGTGCGTGCCTGAGGGGAGGCGGAGCAAGATGGCGGGCGATAATCGTTATGGTCACATCACGTGCGGGTCGGCCGGAAGGAAGTCTGTCAAGTGTAATGGCGGCTCACCGTTACCATGTGACTTCACAAAGGGGAATAAAGCTAAGTGGGAGGTTCGAACTTCCCTGTGCTCAGGTGTTCGACTAAGAATGTGTGCGTTAGTAAAAGAAGAAAAGAGGTAGACGAGTTTGGCTGTGACGCTCTGGAGATCGAGGGACGGTATTTATCTGCGTCTTGTAGACTTCGCTCGGCTCGGCTGATGAGCATCGCACGTCTGGGCCTTTAACCGACACAGAAAGTACTAGTCTCGATCATGATGCAGAGAGGGACAGAATTTATCCGCTGCAGACGGATAAAATAAAGTTCATTCAAGTATGGTCACCAATGAATTGATAACAGCGCGACTATATTTTCACAACAGTTCAAACATCTTAACACACACTAACTGCTAATATCTGCCCAGAGCTATAAGCCTCTTACTCTTTGCAATTCCAGCGGTGTGATGGCTGCTTCGTCCTCGGTGTTCCTGTGCAGGCGAGTAGGCGTTAGTTAGCGGCTATCAGCGGCTAACGTATCTTCTCGGTGAGATGTCTAGTCTTTGGTGAGGCGACCTAATTCTGGCTCACAGCGGAGAATTAGTTCGTCGACTTTGAAAGAAGCGAGGTCTGTGTTCCTTCGTCTTCTTCTTGAAACAGGTAGGACTCATTAACTACCGGGTTTCGCATCCGCGGGCATCCAGGCAAGAGGGTCGATCCATGGTCTCGAACCGGGCTAAACTGTGTTTCTTGGATGCACAGGGGAGAGCGGAGATCAGCTCGGTCGGCGAGGGAAATCCATAGGCCTGGTCGTTAGTTGGTATACACAGGAAACTCCTAACTAGGACTAGAGCGTTCGCCATGTGGGACGAGGTCTATTTTTAGGAGCGGTAATTGTTGCCACTTCTCATCACCATTACAGTCAGTGCTGATCTGATAGTCATCAGTTCAGTAGTTGATTTAGTTCTGTGCTTGATCAAGTTGTTGCTTCCATTTTAACACAAATCTAGGCCTACACAAGCTCTTTTTATAGGGTAATCGCTCAGAATCCAATTATTTGCAACAGAGTTGTCATCTTTATTTCTGTAGCTATTGTCTGTTGCTTATGCAGTTTTAAGCACCACCGCTAAAAGCTAAAGTTTATGTCAGTGACTACTGTGATTCAGTTTAGTCAGTTACATGGGATGATTTAGTGTTAAAGATTTGCTCATCTTATGCCAGCAAGTTGCAAACATGCTTGTTGATACGGGAGTTTGAACCTCAGCTGTTTGTTTGGGGGAGGGTCACCTTACTTTCTATGGTGACCAACTGTTTGGTGTTTCACATGTGATCCCACTGCACTGTGATAAATGTGCTGGTAAAACTCGTGACCCTCACCTGTACATGGAGGGGTGGAACACTCCCTCCTCTGTGAATGGTGCCCCTGACACGCTGGCACCAACAGGAGAGGCATGGGCTGGGTACTGATACATTTCCTCTGGCGACCTGAATGCCTACATCATTACAAGCCATGGCTGAACAGGGACCCAACTCACCCCAGTTTGTCCAATAGCTCTGCACTAATCAAACAAATTGAAGAACAGAGTGTCACATCCTGAACAAAGTTGGAATTATGTGTCACAGATAGGAGAACTGCTAAGAGGGCTAATCCCAAGTGAATCTTCCCTGTGGCCAGTGCTTACAAGCTTTTAAAATGTGTATTCATGCATCTGTTTGACTGCTTGTCCATATCTGTCAAGTGACAGCACACTAAACCAAATTGTCCAGAGTGTGATCGTAGCATGCTGTAGGCAGGGTATGCTTTCAGAATGTAGTGACTTGACTGCTTGACTGAGAAATAAAGTTTTAAAAATAAATGTGCTAGGTTAGAGTCTTGGCATTTTTAGGAAGTATTTGGTTGTTAGTGCATTTTGGATGTGAGTTTAGCTGTTGTGTCAAGCTGCACGTTTTTAAATGATTTTGAAAAAGAGGTGAACGAACTGAAACACCATAATGCGACACAATCCAAAAGCAGCCTAAACTGCAAACTCCAACATGACTGAACACAAAACACAAAACATTGAGCAGAATTGTTTAATTCACACCCTGAAGGAGACAAGTCATCTCAGGTTCGACGAAAGTGGAACAAAACAAAGAGAGGAATCCTACATTCCGAGGACAAGGAAGGCGAAGTCATCGACTCGGAAGAAGAGTTTCCAGATCTCGTCAGTGAAAAGGACAGAACTGACAAAAGACAAGCCAGCTATTGAAATGGAAGAACAGCGAGCTGTGAAAATGGAAGAACAGCCTGCTGTGGAAACCAACACACAGTCTGCAGCAATTAAGTTTGGATCTAAAACCAGTGCAGTGCCAGAGGGATTGGCTCCATACGGCTTGATCAAGATATGTCCAGGCTTGTATGTCAGCAAAGGTCCAGGCTGCGATAGCTCCAATAGTCCAGGCCAAATTCAAGCCTACATTCAAGTCAAGCCTGAAGTAACAACCGAAGCAACTGAACAGGACCAGCCTACAAGACCCCAATACACCAATGCCTGTTGTTTGGCTGACATGGACATGTCTAAACAGAGCCTCCTTCAGATACCAGAGCTAGCGCTGAATCGGCTCTTGAGTGAGAAGGAGGAGAAGATTATTGCACTGGTAAGAGAAAACATTGCCTTGGCCAATGAGATGCACCAGTTGAAAAATCAGATAACTGAGGTAGACGAAGAGAAGGATTACCTTATTGTTGAGCTGTCTGCTCAAGTAAAGCTGGACTGGGAAGATTCCTAAAAATAAGAAGACTAGAGGAAGCTCTCAAAACTGAAACAGAGAGAAGAGGGAGGAGGCCGAGAGATGCATTGCCAGAAAGGCTGAGGAAACGCTGAAATTCAAAACTGCGCTGACCCAGGCCGAAACCAACCTGGAGAAGGCACGTTGCCAGTGGGAGGAGGACAAATCCCGTCTCCTGGCTGAACAAATGCAGGAACCTCCAGCCTTAAGGCGGCATTGACTGAGGCCCAGGAAGATCTAGAAAAGGAAAGGCTCCAGTGGCATGAGGATAAGTCCAGCCTCCTGGAGTCTCTCAGGATTGCCAAGCAAGCTCTGAACGACATGGAAGAAGAGATGGCAAAATCTAGAGATGAACTAATGGAGAGATTAATGACAATGGAGAGTCAGATGGAAGAGGTTCAGAGGAAACCAAGAGGAAGTCTTTGAGGAGGCGATTCCTCCAGTTCTTTAGAAGAACTGGGAGGACCTAACCTTTCATGACCTCTCCTCCCTATCCCCTATTTCCTTCTCTTTTCTTATCTTTTTTCCCTTTTTTCCATCTTTCTCTCTACACCCCTCTCTAGACCTTCGGTCGAGGCAGGCGACCATCCACCATGAGCCGGGTCTGCTCAAGGTTTCTACCTATTCAAAGGAGTTTTTCCTTGCCACTGTCGCCAAGAGCTTGATCATGGTGGAAATGTTGGGTAAATAAAACTGAAACCCCAACACTAAAAAAGTATAAACAAATAAATGAAAAACAAAAATGAAACAATAAATGAATTAAACAATAAATAAAAAAATGGTCTTAATGTTTTGAAAAATAATGTAGCATAAGGGGACACAAGCCAGTGTCTTATTGTGCCGGTCCCAAGCCCGGAAAAATACAGAGGGTTGTGTCAGGAAGGGCATCCAACGTAAAACTTTTGCCAAATCAAACATGTGAATCAAATCTATGAATCCCATACCGGATCGGTCGAGGCCCGGGTTAACAACGACCGCCATCGGTGCTGTTCACCTACAGGGTGCCGGTGGAAAGTGGACTACTGTTGGTAGAAGAAGGAGAGGAGGAAGGTGTGTTCGTAGGAAGAGAGAGAAGAGGAATGCCAAGAGGCTAGGACTGAGAGTAGGGACTTTGAATGTTGGAACCATGACAGGAAAGGGTAGAGTTAGTTGACATGATGCAGAGGAGGAAGGTAGACATACTGTGTGCCCAGGAGACCAGGTGGAAAGGTAGCAAGGCTAGAAGTTTGGGAGCAGGGTTCAAGTTGTTCTACCATGGTGTAGATAGGAAGAGAAACAGAGTAGGAGTTATCTTGAAGGAAGAGCTTGTTAGGAATGTCCTGGAGGTAAAAACAGTGTCGGGTAGAGTGATGAGTCTGAAGCTAGAAATCGAAGGTGTAATGTTCAAAGTGGTTAGTGGGTATGCTCCACAGGTAGGCTGTGAGCTGGAGGAGAAGGAGAAATTCTGGTCGGACCTTGATGAAGCCATACAGAGCATCCCTAGAGATGAGGGAGTTGTCATTGGTGCAGACTTCAATGGACATGTTGGTGCAGGAAACAGAGGCGATGAGGAAGCGATGGGCAGATTCGGTATCTAGGAGAGGACGAGAAGGACAGATGGTGGTTGATTTTGCAAAAAGGATGGAAATGGCTGTAGTGAATACTTTCTTCCAGAAGAGGCAGGAGCACAGGGTGACGTATAAGAGTGGAGGTAGGAGCACACAGATAGACTACATCTTGTGTAGACGGTGTAATCTGAAGGAGATCAGTGACTGCAAAGTAGTGGTTGGTGAGAGTGTAGCCAGACAGCATAGAATCCCGGTGTGTAGGATGACCTTGGTGGTGAGGAAGACGAAGAGGACAAAGGCAGAGGACGAAATGGTGGAAGCTAAAAAAGGAAGAGTGTTGCATGACTTTTAGGAAGGAGTGGAGGCAGGCTCTGGGAGGTCAGGAGGTGCTTCCAGATGACTGGACAACTACAGCTAATGTGATCAGGGAGACAGGGAGGAGAGTACTTGGTGTGTCATCTGGAAGGAAAGTAGATAAGGAGACTTGGTGGTGGAATGAGGAGGTGCAGGAGTGTATACAGAAAAAGAGATTAGCTAAGAAGAAGTGGGACACTGAGAGGACTGAAGAGAGTAGACAAGAGTACAGGGAGATGCAGCGTAAGGTGAAAGTAGAGGTGGCAAAGGCCAAACAAGGGGCTTATGATGACTTGTATGTTAGGTTGGACAGTAAGGAGGGAGAGACTGATCTATACAGATTGGCAAGGCAGAGAGACAGAGATGGGAAGGACGTGCAGCAGGTTAGGGTGATTAAGGATAGAGATGGAAATGTATTGACAGGTGCCAGCAGTGTGATGGGAAGATGGAAAGAGTACTTTGAAGAGTTGATGAATGAGGAAAATGAGAGAACGAAGAGTAGAAGATGTGGCTGTTGTGGATCAGGAAATAGCAAAGATTAGTAAAGATGAAGTGAGGAAGGCACTGAAGAGGATGAAGAGTGGAAAGGCACTTGGTCCTGATGATATACCTGTGGAGGTATGGAAGGGTCTAGGAGAGGCGGCAGTAGAGTTTCTGACTGGGTTGTTTAACAGGATCTTAGATAGTGAGAAGATGCCTGAGGAATGGAGGAGAAGTGTGCTGGTGCCCATTTTTAAGAACAAGGGAGATGTGCAGAACTGTGGCAACTACAGAGGAATTAAGCTGATGAGCCGTACAATGAAGCTATGGGAAAGAGTAGTTGAAGCTAGACTAAGGGCAAAAGTGCCCTTAAAAGTGCCCTTAGGGCAAAAAAGAGTACCACAGATGCAGTATTTGCTTTGAGGATGTTGATAGAGAAGTACAGGGAAGGTCAGAGGGAGCTGCATTGTGTCTTTGTAGATCTGGAGAAAGCGTATGACAGGGTGCCCAGAGAGGAACTGTGGTACTGTATGAGGAAGTCTGGAGTGACAGAGAAGTATGTTAGAGTGGTGCAGGACATGTATGTGGACTGTAAGACAGTGGTTAGGTGTGCTGTAGGTGTGACAGAGGAGTTCAAGGTGGAGGTGGGACTGCATCAGGGATCAGCTCTAAGCCCCTTCTTGTTTGCTATGGTGATGGACAGACTGACAGACGAGGTTAGACAGGAATCTCCATGGACTATGATGTTTGCAGATGACATTGGGATATGTAGTGAGAGCAGGGAACAGGTGGAGGAGAAGCTTGAGAGGTGGAGATTTGCCCTGGAAAGCAGAGGAATGAATGTTAGCCGCAGCAAGACAGAGTACATGTGTGTGAATGAGAGGGACCCAAGTGGAAGAGTGAGGTTACAGGGAGAAGAGATAAAGAAGGTGGAGGATTTTAAGTACTTAGGGTCAACAGTCCAGGGCAATGGAGAGTGTGGAAGAGAGGTGAAGAAGCGTGTGCAGGCAGGCTGGAACGGGTGGAGAAAAGTGTCAGGTGTGATGTGTGATAGAAGAGTTTCAGCTAAAAGGAAAGGAAAGGTGTACAAAACTGTGGTGAGACCAGCGATGCTGTTTTTGGTCTAGAGACAGTTCCACTGAGGAAAAGACAGGAGGCAGAGCTGGAGGTAGCAGAGATGAAGATGTTGAGGTTCTCTCTGGGAGTGACCAGGATGGATAGGATCAGGAATGAGTACATCAGAGGGACAGCACATGTTAGAGGTTTTGGAGATAAAGTCAGAGAGGCCAGACTGAGATGGTTGGGACATGTCCTGAGAAGAGATAGTGAATATATTGGTAGAAGGATACTGAGTTTTGAACTGCCAGGCAGGAGGCCTAGAGGAAGACCAAAGAGGAGGTTTATGGATGTAGTGAAAGTGGACATGAAGGTAGTTGGTGTGAGAGAAGAGGACGCAGAAGACAGGGTTAGATGGAGGACACTGATTCGCTGTGGCGACCCCTAAAGGGAAAAGATTTTACATCAATTGTCATAAAGAAAAGTGATTATTTTTCCCCTAAAAATCCCACATCACATATTATTTATCATTTCAAACATTACATTTTTTGTTTGATCAACACCACACACAAGCCAAGGGATTCACAGCAAGGGAGTCGGGGAATTTGCAAGGGAGTCATATTCTTATGGTTTTTTTATGAATAAAACTGGTGGTTAAAATTTGAAAAATTACAGAAAAAGTATGTAATAATTATGATGGGATAAAAGTTACATGTGGCAGAAATGTGCTACTTTACAGATCCCATACATTATATGTCTGCAGCTGGCAGGGTTGGGATCAACAACTTTCATCAACCCTAGTCACAGGAGATTTGTTTTAGTTGTGCTGTTTTGAGAGTTTGTCAAATATCTCAGCTATTGTACTTTACCACATTTAAAGCCACAATAGCCACAAGGTCAAAACGGCACATGACAAAGTCATGAATAAAAGTGTGAAAACGCAACAAATAGAAGGAGCCAAATCCGCAGCTGGAGCTGAGAAGAAGCTGCTGGTGCCACAGGAGGGCAGAGGTCCACGTCCAGAGAGGAGACACTCTCAGCTGCTCTCAGCCCACAGTCTAGATACATGGTCTTAGTGTTTACACGATCAAACTGACGAATGTCAACATTAAGATTTGTACTATTTTCACTGCATACTGTTAAAACCAATGAATTTTGATGTGAACTAACGATATGCAAAACGGTTCAGTCTCTATTTACTTTCAAGGGAATTTGTTTACTTTTGGCTTTTATTACATTTTCACTGGCTATGTGCAGCAAGTACAACCATGAGATCTTTTTGACTCTTTTGATTACTTAAATCTCTCTTACCTTCATGTGCACACAGCACCAGTGACATATACCCTTGATGCACACTCCTGCTGCTTCTTATTCTGTTTCAGTAGGATGTTCTATGTAAATAACTGGTGCTGAGGCTGAGCACACACTTTTTCAGGCATCTGCTTCCCTTATTCTTAGAAAAGGAGTGGTCCTTATCTATAGTAGCAGGTGTGTCTCACTTAAGAGGCTGCACTATCTTATGGAACTGACCATAGAGGTTTGTCCTTCAGATGGCTTAGTTGAACCTGCTGCCTCCTCCCCAAACGAGACACACTGGCCTCATGGAGACCAAATGGTCTGGTAACATTTTTACGGGAAGTTCCTGTCAACTTGTAGAGAAAATCAGGTCCAGTTTCTTTTTTATACATTTTTTTCTCTGGGTTGTGTGTATTGATTGTTTTCCATCCTGCAGTGGCCAGACAAATAATATAGGTAAACATCTAGAATATATAAGCTGATCAGTGGGTGTTTTCCAACTTAATGAGTTGATTAGTTTTGCTTGAAAGCTCCATTAAAATGTAACAGCACACCATAGATTTGGGTGCATAGGATACTCAGGTTGTATCTTTTAAGTTCAGCCTTATTTCTGGAGACCATGAATGTCTGTACAAAGGATCATGGCAATCCATCCAGTAACTGTTGAGATATGTCAGGCTGGATAAAAGTGGGGGACTGACCGACAGACTGTAAGACAGACACCAACCAGTTCACGCTTCAAAGTGATATTCCCCATTGAAAAACAAATTCACTGAGAAACCAACTCTGGTTATTGGCAGCTCTTTCTTTAGGAAAGTGAAGTTGAACATAGTCAAATGTATTCCTGGGGCTAGAGTGGCCGACTTAGAATCCTATTTGAAACTGCTGGCCAATGATAAGCATAAACATAAGCCTCTTACTCTTTGCAATTCCAGCGGTGTGATGGCTGGTTCGTCCTCGGTGTTCCTGTGCAGGCGAGGAGGCGTTAGTTAGCGGCTATCAGCGGCTAACGTATCTTCTCGGTGAGATGTCTAGTCTTCGGTGAGGCGACCTAATTCTGGCTCTGGCGGAGAATTAGTTAAATGGACTTTGAAAAATAGCGAGGTCTGTGTTCCTTCGTCTTCTTCTTGAAACAGGTAGGACTCATTAACTACCACGTTTCGCATCCGCGGGCATCCGTGCAAGAGGGTCCATCAATGGTCTCGAACCGGGCTAAACTGTGTTTCTTGGATGCACAGGGGAGAGCGGAGATCAGCTCGGTCGGCGAGGGAAATCCGTCAGCCTGGCTGTAGTCGGTGTAGAAAGGAAAATGTGCTAGGTTAGAGTCTTGGCATTTTTAGGAAGTATTTGGTTGTTAGTGCATTTTGGATGGGAGTTTAGCTGTTGTGTCAAGCTGCACGTTTTTAAATGATTTTGAAAAAGAGGTGAACGAACTGAAACACCATAATGCGACACAATCCAAAAGCAGCCTAAACTGCAAACTCCAAC
>CM029123.1:8438489-8442118 GCA_016859345.1 Istiophorus platypterus | reverse complement strand
GCATAAGGAAAAAAAAATCATCTCAGCAAAAAGAAACACGTTAACTGAATCTGTTTCTGTTTTGTTTTGTTTTTTTTTTTTTTGTCACCCAGACCAAGGTCTTGCAGGTGAAGCAGAGATCGGATTTTTCTCACTCAGGCCAGTGGGATGTTGAAACTGAGTACAAGGATGGCAAAAAGGAGAAACACATTTTTGATGCTGTGATGATCTGTATTGGACATCACTGCCATCCCAACCTGCCTCTCCATGACTTCCCAGGTAACTTTCATAGAATTTAATATCCCTCACTTTTTTCAAGGGCAAGAAGGGATGATGTTATTTTAGCAATATGAAGTTGAGATTATGTTACTTAAGAGTAAACCATGACACACCATGAGCAAACCTGCAATGGCAGCCCCCTTGAGTGTGGTTACACAATATTTATTACACAATACTTATGACTCTACTATATCAGAAAGAAAATAGTGTTGTCGGAACAACGCCTCAACCTTGGCCTAAATTACTTTCTTTTTTTGGGGGGGTAAAACTGTAATAGCTACTTCAAACACAGATCAAAGTCTTCTGGTAGCAGAAGCAGGGGCGGGAACAGCCTGCTCCCGGATGGTGGAAAGAAGTGTATGGGCCCTCTCCTCCAGTCTTTGAATAACATAATCAGTAATATTGTTCATAAATACAGTGTAGTAATTGCTAAAAGTATGCCCAATGATTCATAAAACTATTGGAAAACTACAGCTAGTTCAGTTTATCATTTAAGCCTTATCATATTATTATAATGTTAGAATATTCCTAATATCTCTGGTAGAGACTGTCTAATATCACTATCAACGGTCTTGCTGACTTATCCCTTACACCAGGATAAGCACAACAGTTGCAGCCAAAGATCCACTGCACTAAACTAGTTTCTCCGTCACTCTCTCAAACGCAAAAAACACACCAACCTGCAAACACCCACTAATGAGCAGGAGTAAAGGGATACTGTATGTAGCAGTCACAAGTCTGTTTCTTTTTTTCAGGCATTGAAACTTTCAAGGGAAAGTATTTTCACAGTCGCGACTACAAGACTCCTGAGGAGTGGAGGAATAAAACGGTCGTAGTGATTGGAATAGGGAACTCTGGAGGAGACCTAGCAGTGGAGCTGAGCAGAGTCACTAAACAGGTCGGACACAGACAGTTGAATTTAGATGTCTCATTGTATGTGTCTCAAGTGTTTGTACATTCAACATACCTGATGGAACACGGTTTTTTGTTACCTTCCTGATCATCAAGATGTAAAGGACATTTACGATGGATAGTTTGCGTAATATTCAAACTTGATCGTTAACCTGAGTTTTCGATTCCAAATGTCATTTACTTAAAATGGTTACAGTATCAGTGTTTAAAAAAAAAAAAAACATGTGGCAGAGCCACTAGGTCAAGTGAAACACCGTGGAACTGATATTAATTTTGCTGATACAACCCCTTATTTTGAGTTGACTTTATAAATGCAACATTCTCCATAATAATATTTCATTGTCAAACGCTTTGGTGGGATAATGACGGACTGCCATGTTTTCTATTCCCAGCTGTACTTGAGCACTCGAAGGGGAGCCTGGATTCTGAACAGAGTTGGGGACAATGGCATGCCCCTTGATTTGCTTTTTAACAGGGTGGTGAACTTTGCGCGGAAATTTCTTCCTTTCAGTGTTTTCTGTGGTGTTGGAGAGAGCAGGCTCAACAAAAGATTCGATCACAGTCTTTACAATCTTAAGCCAAAGCACAGGTACTGTATTTGCATCTTTTACAGCTACAGGATAGCTTGATCAAACATCTTTATAGCTACAGCACGTTTTTGTCCTATAAATGGCAGAGCTTGAGGATGAAAATGTCAGTCAGTTGGTTGGCCCAATTCACTAGTCTAGGGGAAGATATCCAAACAACTGTAAGCAAGAAAACTTGTAAAAATAGCTGCAGATATTGATGGTCGTAAGTTGATGAATCAAACGGCTATACTGCACCATGACGTTTCAAGTGTCACCATGAGGGAACAAACTCCTTTTCTACTAAATCATTCTAAAGCTAATGAACAGATTGTCATGAAAATCATTGACCACATTCATGTTGACCCGCGTAATCTTAGACTATTATTCAGCTTCAGCACCACCCTCAGGCCAAAATTAAATTTGCTGACACTCATGCTCCTAAAGGGGTAGACAAGTTCTAATGGCAAACTTTAAAGACTCAATACTTGTATGGCTATATAGTAAAATAATTGACATGCCCATTCTGTGCATTATGTCACTAGACCTGCTTTACACTTTTTGTCTCATCTAAGTAAAAATGTTTGCAGTTTTCATCAAATAGTTCTAACATCACTTACCGGTGTAAATTTAAATGTCAGGTTGTTCAGCCAACATCCCACAATCAACGATGAGCTTCCCAACCGCATCCTATCTGGAACAGTTCAGGTGAAACCCAACATCCTCAGATTTCAAGGATCCAGCGTGGAGTTTGAGGATGGGAGTTTAGTGGAAGATGTTGACCTGGTGGTAGGTTTAGTTAATCATGTGTACACACTCATCCTCTCTCATTAACAGTCTTTACTCTCCTTACACTTCCATAGAGAACAGTGCAGCTCACATGTAGTGGATGACTGACACTAGTCACCTGTCTTGCAGGTGTTCGCGACAGGTTACAGGTTTTCCTTTCCATTCCTGGCCTCACATGTTGTCTCGGTGTCGGAGAACAAAGCATCTCTGTATAAATATGTATTTCCCCCTGAGTTGGAACGACCTACACTGGCTATCATTGGTCTAGTGCAGCCACTAGGAGCCATTATGCCAATTTCTGAGATGCAGGCAAGATGGGCCACACGTGTCTTTAAAGGTAATACAGGGTTTGTTTGTTTTTTTGTTGTTTTTTTTTTTTGAAAGATGCAACCTTTTCTCTGACTTTCCTTTTCAGAAGTAGTTTGTTTTTAAGAAAACAAGTATTTGTGTCACAATGTTTCTTTTCAAACAGGCTGCAACAAGCTTCCCTCAACAGCTGCAATGCTTAAAGATGTACACTGCAAGCAGGAGACCATGGCTAAAAGGTGCTGGAGTAGATTTACTTTGTGATTACTCAGATATTTTGAATCTGAAAAGTACCAAATCTTGTACTCCGCAACATAACCAGCTCGACTTTCTTTTTCAGATATGTCACCAGTCAGAGACACACAATCCAGGTTGACTATATCAGCTACATGGATGAGATAGCAGAGCTTGTTGGGGTTCGACCCAACATCCCAAGGATGCTCATGACTGATCCCAGGCTGGGACTAAACGTGATGCTTGGTCCCTGCACCCCATACCAGTATCGTCTCAGAGGGCCAGGACAGTGGGCCGGGGCCCGACAGGCCGTTCTCACTCAGTGGGGGAGAGTGGCTCGGCCCATGCAGACCAGGCCATGTGATGAGCAAAAACCCAAGAGATCATTTAAGTGGCCTCTGATTCTGTCAGCTGCTGCTCTGGGCTTAACTGCATATGTTCACAGGAACAACTTGCCAGCTTTCCTACAAGATCCCACTGCACTGTTGGACAAGATAAAAGTGTACCTGCCTGCACAGTAATCTGAAACTCATACTGAATCCATTTCAGCTGTGATCACTGTCC